>RXID01014256.1:0-147630 GCA_005019695.1 Trichopus zeylanicus subsp. travancoricus
TTAATATTTTTTACATTTAAAAATAGACCACCTTTAATATTTTTCTCTATAAATATGTCCAAATTTTATTTATTTTATCAATAAATTTTACAAATAAGTCATCGAAGGTTTCAAAGATTAAAATTTAAAATTACAAGTTTCATATTGTACATTTACAAATAGACCCCTTCAATATTTTTTTTAGAAATAAGTCTATATTTTTAATCATATTTTAAATAAAATTTTACAAAAAAGACATTAGTGTTTTTTATATTTATAATTACAAATTTAATATTTATAAATTACAAATTTAACTTCGGGGTGTTATTTGCAAAAATCAAAATTTCGGGGACTTTTCTGTAAATTTGAATATTTCGGGGTGTTATTTGCAAAAATCCCGCCCCCGCGCGCCGGTGAAGGAGGCGGAGGCCGGGGCGCCGGCAGGCCGGCAGCGGGAGCGGAGGCGGACGCCGAGGCCGTTCCGCCTCTGCGTGCCGGGGACGGAGGCCGAGGCCGGCGCGCCGGCACGCGGGCGCGGACGGCCAAGGCCGAGACCGTTCCGCCCCCGCGTGCAGGCGCGCCGGCCTCGGCCTCCGTCCCCGGCACGCGGGGGCGGAACGGCCTCGGCCTCGGCCTCCGCGTGCGGGCGCGCCGGCCTCGGCCTCCGTCCCCGGCGCGCGGTGGCGGAACGGCCTCGGCCGTGGCCGTTCGCGCCCGCGTTTCGGCGCTCCTGCGCCCCGGCCTCCGCCTCCGCTCCCGCCCGCCCGGCCTCCGGCTCCGCCCCCGCCGCCTGCGCCGGCCGGCCGGCTTCCTCCTCCGCTCCCGCCCGCGCGACGGGGTGTTATTTGCAAAAATCCGAATTTTGGGGACTTTTCTATAAATCGGAATAATTTCGGGGGTTTATTTGCAAAAATTCGAATTTCGAGGACTTTTTTGTAAATCGAAGTTCTTTCGGGGTGTTATTTGAAAAATCCGAAATCCGGGGATTAAATATAAAAAAATAAGTTTTTAGGGGTGTATGTGTAAAAATAACGGGGGTAAAATCGGAATTTTTGGGTAAAATTTTGATTAAATAACAATCAGGGCTGTGGGTAAATACGGGCGAATTTGAGGGGTGGGGGTAATTACGGAAATTACGGGGGGTTAACGGTAATTATCCTAAATTACGGGGGGTCACTGGTAATTATCCCATAATTTTATATACTGTGTGCATGTGAAAGAAGAAGAAGATGATGAAGGAGGAGAAGAAGAAAAAGACAAGTAGAGGGAGAAATCAGGTAAAAATCAGATGCTTTTTTGAGAAGTATGCATCAGATACTGCAGTTTAAGATTCATAATGACACCTAGTTGCAGACAAGTTGACATCCTTTTCATTGTGCTTAAGGAGCAGACACTAAAAGATATGTATATTTTAGTCGAAAAATATGCGAAAATACAAGAACCCGAAATTCCGGAGTTCAGCTTGTCTCAGTACACAAAACAAACAGAAGAAACGCAGAATCTTCGTCTCCTTCAATTCGGGAACAGATGTTTGAAAGATCATCAGACTTACAGTGTTGGATCATACAAATGCTTCTTCATGAACCCTAGCGTTGCATACAATCACATTGCAAGCAAGTGAAGGAAGAAGACAGCAGAAGCATGCAGCAATGGCCTAACGCCTGAGAATAATGAATGTTTTTGTGCTGGTTGTGTGTGCATGGTTAGTCGTCGGTATTGCCGCCGATAGCAGATTTCGCACCATTATCTCTGGAGGAAAATGCCACATGCAGAATTTCGACAGTTGCAATCACCAGCAACGTAGAGTTCGTGTTGAATGAGATTGTGTAGCAACCAACTAACTCCAGTGACTTCAGTTCCCGCACCAATTCGTTGTCGACGCCGACGGTGTTTGGCGAAGCTAGGTGTTCGACGAAACTCACGTGCGAGGAGTGCCGGCTTTGCGTTGCTCCATCGTTGAGGCCAATACGTGTGGCCGATCCACAAGGGCCACAAGATAAATTCAGGAGTTCAGCCTGTCTCAGAACACACAAAACAAACAGAAGGAACACAAGATCTCCGTCTCCTGAATTTATCCAAATAAATTAAAAACTCAGCCTCCTTCAATCCGGCAACAGTTTTTGAATTAAAGATCAGCCTTTTCCTCAAGAAAACCCTAAATTTTATCTGTGGTATTTTATTTAAGCGTATAATTGTAGGATAAAATTTTATTGAATGGCATTTTAATTGTATAGCTTGTATTTTCTTTGTCCGATTGATAATAAAATTTCTTTGTTTTACGAAAAAAATAAAATCCAAACTTCGAATGGGGGATGGCTGGACAAGCACATTGCAGACAGGCTGAGGAAAGAAGAAGAGAGCATAACATAAGAAGGGAAAAAGTTACTGTTGCAGGGAGTCTGCAATCGCATATAAAATCTAAGGGCAGATGTCTGGATTTAGGATTCCTTCCTTGTGAAATCAAAGATATATCATGGGGAGAAAACCATGATATTCTTTTCTTTATTCCACACGCTTCTTCACTGCGTCAGGCGTTTAACGAATCTTGTAACAAAACGTCTTTTTGCTCTGTCCGTTACTCGTGCAGTTCCATTCGGTCGGGTTCCATATTATAGTTGCATGATTTGAGATGGATCGTAGATATCCATATCTATCATTCAGATAGATGAGTGAGCTATTGTGGATTTGGACACTTGCAGCTACATTGTATTATGCGGTTGCATACTGTGCGACCTTAATTTTTTCCATTTACTTGACCTTATCTTTGGAGTATTTACACGTTTTGTCTTAGTTTCAAACTTTCAATCAATACCTTGGTTTGCTTATATTTTTTATCCCGTTTGTTAACAGAATTGGATTATTCCTGATTTGTTTGAAATAAGAACGTGGTTAGGTTTGATGAGTTGTATCCCAAGACAACCCTATTTTTTATTCAATTTTGTTTGGATTTAGGTCGGAGATATCTCCTAAACAACACAAGCATGTCCAAGCAGAGAGCTGAAACTTGATCTAAATGCATGATTTTCGAGAACAAAATTAATCAAGAAATATTTTCTAAAATTGACAATAACAATCGAGCTCATCTCTACAAGAAGTCCTACACAGGCCCTCGTGCTGCAGTTGTTGCTTGAGCTGCAGGCCCTGCAGCCCATTCCCGCCGCACCGCCGCTTCCACAGGCTAACCTCATCCACCTCCTTCGGCCCGCGCTTCACCACTGGCAGCGGCGGGTCCATGTCAGCCACACTCACCGTCCCGCCGTCGTCTCCCACCTTTGCCATCATCATGGCGCTCGCACTCGGGCTGTCAACGTACTTTCTTGCGGAGAACACCCTCCCAAATTTCAACACCTTCTTTCTGCTGCTGCTGCTCGCTGTCACAGGGCTCTTCCATGAAGATGCCATCTTCTCTCTCCTGACGTAGCCCATGCAGCTCACCCTCGGCGAGGAGGGCTCCTCGGGGTCGCAGGAGACATGTCGGCGGTGGCTTCTTGTGGAGTACTCCTCGAAGGTGCGAGGCAGCAAACAGTGGGCTAGACTGAAGGAGCCAATCTGGTGGTGGCGGCGGCGGCCGTGGTGGCTGTTTCTGGCCATCAAAATGGAACCCGGAGGAAGAAGATGAGATTGAAAACTTGCAGTTGAATGGGTTGGTTATTCAAAGAGGTGATGGGCCTGACAATATCCTTATATCTCAAATGGCGGTTTAATCATTCATTAATGAACAGGCGACAAAAAGGATGGGAATATTTGACGACTGATGCTGAGCTGATAGGTAGGTGTGCCCATGTGGAACGTGTTCTGTTTTTGTTTTTGAGGAGTCGAACGAGTGTTTATAATGAGAAACACGTTTTGAATTCTATAAAATGGAGCTGTAGCTGATGATCTACCTGCAAACACTACATGCTGTTGTGTTCTAAGGCCTGTTTTGAGTTCGCTTGCAAAGTATAAGTAGTGATTCCTGATGAAACCACAAGTGAATTTTGGTGTTAATGTTTAGGTACGAGACATGAGTGTTTGAATGAATTCGTGACGATGATCACATATTGATCATATCGTTAGTAGAGTTTTATTGCTTGTTTATTTGAACTGGACTGGCTCAATTTCATGTATGGATTAGGTTTTGTTTGGTTGGAATAGACAAAATTTATTGATTCTCATTGTGTTTTAGCTTGATATAGAGCAAGTGCGTAGCCTTGACGGTGATCTCAACTTCTTCACCCAGTCTTCAGTCAAAAGGGCTTTTTTAAAATAATAATAATAATAATTATTATTATTATTATTTGTAGAGAGCCCCTCATTTGCCAATATTTACAAGTGACACCCTAGTTTTGCTCGACACGGGGATAACTCACCATATTTGTTATTTACCTACAACCCTCAAGATTTATCTTATTTATCAAAAACCTCTCTAATTTTAGTATTTACCTACAATCCTCTTCTTTTCAAATTTATTATCTACAACTCTGATTATTATTTAATCAAATTTTTTTAAACAAATTTCGCTTTTATCTTCTATAATTTTACAACTAAATTATAATTTACAGATTTATATATTTATAAATCAACCTCTCAAATATTTTTATTTATATGTAAGTCCAAATTTAATATTTTTCAAAATAAAAATTTACAAAAGATGACCATAAATGTTTAAAATTTTTTATAAATAAAACTTCCATAAAAACCTAAATTACAAGTTTAATATTCATACATTTGCAAATAGACCCCTCAATATTTTTATTTATAAATAAGTCCAAATTTTATCCATTTTTAAACAAAAATTTTACAATATTAAAGGTTTTAAAACTTACAATTTTAAATTACAAGTTTAACATTTGTATATTTAAAAATAGAATCTGCAAATATTTTTATTTATCAATAAGTCCAAATTTTATCATTTTTTAATAAAATATCACAATATTGAAAGTTTTAAATATTAAAAATTTAAATTACAAGTTTAATATTTGTATATTTACAAATAGACCCCTTGAATATTTTTATTTATAAATAAGTCTATATTTTATCATTTTTAAAATAAAATTTTATGAAAAAATTAAAATTACAAATTACAAATTTAATATTTTCTATTTACAAAGCCCCTTGAATATTTTAATTTAATAAATAAGTCCCAAATTTTTTCAGCATTTTTAAATAAAATTTTATAAAAAAGACATTGAAAGTTTTTAAACTTAAAATTTAAAAGTACAAATTTAATATTTGTATATTTACAAATAGACCCCTTGAATATTTTTATTTTAAAATAAGTTTAATTTTTAATTTTTTTAAAAAATTAAATTACAAGTTTAATATTTGTACATTTATAAATAGACCCTTGAATATTTCTATTTATAAATAAGTCCAAACTTTATTATTTTTAAAATAAAATTTTATAAAAAAGATATTGAAAGTTTTAAAACTTAGAATTTGAAATTACAAGTTTAATATTTATACATTTACAAATATATTCCTTGAATATTTTTATTTATAAATAAGTCCAAACTTTATCATTTTTAAACTAAGATTTTATAAAAAATATATTTAAGATTTTAAAACTTATAGTTTTAAATTACAAGTTCAATATTTGTATATTAACAAGTAGACCCCTTGAATATTTTTTATTTATAAACAAGTTTAAATTATAAAAAAATATTCAAGAGGTCAATTTGTAAATATACAAATATTAAACTTGTAATCTAAAATTTTAAATTTTAAGACCTTCAATATCTTTTTCGTAAAATTTTATTTAAAAAATGATAAAATTTAGACTTATTTATAAATGAAAATGTGCACATATTAAACTTGTAATTTAAAATTTTGAGTTTAAAACCTTTAATATCTTTTTTATAAAATTTTATTTAAAAAATGAAAAATTTGAACTTATTTATAAATAAAAATATTCAAGTGTCTGTTTATAAAATGTACAAATATTAAACTTATAATTTAAAATTTTATTTTTTTAAACTTTCAGTATCTTTTTATAAAATTTTATTTTA
This sequence comes from Trichopus zeylanicus subsp. travancoricus, assembly GCA_005019695.1. Classification (NCBI taxonomy): domain Eukaryota; kingdom Viridiplantae; phylum Streptophyta; class Magnoliopsida; order Dioscoreales; family Dioscoreaceae; genus Trichopus; species Trichopus zeylanicus. Next base: position 5,967 of record RXID01014256.1, read on the forward strand.
AAATGATCAAATTTGGACTTATTTATAAATAAAAATATTCAATGGATTTATTTATAAATGCATAAATATTAAATTTATAATTTGAAATTCTAAGTTTTAAAACCTTCAATATCTTTTTTATAAAATTTGATTTGAAAAATGATAAAGTTTAAACATATTTATGAATAAAAATATTCACGGGGTATATTTATAAATTTATAAATATAAAACTTATAATTTGAAAGTTTAAATTTTAAAACCTTCAATATCTTTTTCATAAAATTTTATGTAAAAATAATAAAATTTAGAATTATTTATAAATAAAAATATTCAAGGGTTCTGTTTATAAATATACAAATATTATACTTGTAATTTGAAATTTTAAGTTTTAAAACCTTCAATGTCTTTTTAGTAAAATATTATTTTAAAAATAGTAACATTTGGATTTATTTATAAATAAAAATATCCAATGGATCTATTTATAAATATACAAATATTAAACTTATAATTTAAAATTTTTAATTTTTAAAACCTTCTATATTATCAAATTTTATTAAAAATTTAATAAAATTTGGACTTATTGATAAATAAAAATATTTGATGGGCCCATTTATAAATATACAAATATTAAACTTATAATTTAAAATTTAAAGTTTTAAAACCTTCAATATTGTAAAATTTTTATTAGAAAAAAAAATAAATTTAGACTTATTTATAAATAAAAATATTTGAAGGGTCTTTTTATAAATATACAAATATTAAACTTATAATTTAAACTTTTATGGAGAGTTTATTTGTAAAAAATTTTAAACATTTAAGGTCCTCTTGGTAAATTTTTATTTGAAAAATATTAAAATTTGGTCTCATCTATAAATAAAAATATTTGAGGGATCGACTTAAAAATTTATGAATATATAAATTATAATTTAAAATTTAATTGAGGGTTTATTTGTAAATATTTGAGAGAAAGAGTAGATGGTGAAAAATTAAGAATTTTAAAGGATTTATTTGTAAAATTATAGAGGGCAAAAGTGAAAATTTTGGAAAAGATTTTGATTAAATAATAATTTGGAGTTGTAGGTGATAAATTTGAAAAGGAGTGAGATATAGAAAAATACTAAAATCGTAGGGGTTTTTAATAAATAAAATAAATCGTAGGGAGTTGTAGGTAAATACTCCTTTTGCAAATGATAGCAACTATCACACTAGTTGTGAGTGGTAGGTGTCATCGCAACGAGGTCATATAACGGACCTCATGATCTTGGAGGCAATAGAGTGCCTCCAACGTATATGTGCACGGGTAGCATATGTATGAGGAATCACCAAATATGGCGGTTGGTGCCACTATAAAGAAAATCATGCGAGAGAGTGCATGATTATATGAGGTAGTAGACTGCCTCCAACACATGTGTGAGTAGGCAATACACATAGTAGCAAGTGACGAAGTCATGACATGTCCAGATGGAGACTCAGACAGCCTAAACAATCTTGCAGAGAGAGCTGTGGGATAGATTGGCTAAAGTGAGTTGCTGGAGTATGTAAACAGCCTGGATACTTGATGTTGTAGGCTGAATACACATGGCTGTAGGCTGAAAAATTAGGGTTGCACCTGTCAAGGGATATGTGGCCAACAAAGAGGCAATTGAGGGCTCATGGGACAAGTGGCTATAGCTAAAATGGGTCAAGAAAACTACATGGAGAACATTATGCAGCATGTTCTCTATGATCTCCAACAGATGGACTGCAAAGAGAATATCGTGGAGTATATTCTCTATGATCTCCATGGGTGGCTTACAACCATATATGTACATTATAAATATACAAGGGTCTATTGAGCTAAGACACACTCACACACAATCATATATAAGTAGAGAGAGGCTTATAGTATCCCTTCACATTATAGTTATATTCATGTTATGTGAGTAATAAAATATTGACAAGATTGTTGTACTTCTCTTCTCCTCTATACTCTCATGGACTTATGCGAGTTTGGTAAGCTAAAGTGGGCAAATCTTAGCACCATCATGGGCGAAGTTTTAGGATAGAAGTTTAGCTATGTGACAAGTGGTATTAAAGCCCAGTTTGGTAGAAACCAAGTTCAACTAAAGTTAGGATCAACGAAAGCCATGGTGACCCAAGTTGAGCTTAGGGATTAGTTGGTCCATATCGAGAAGATGTTGAAAAATCCTCCAACTGAAGATGTAGGCAACATATGGATGCAGTTGGCTTAGTAAGAGAAGTAAAGTGATGCTCTCAAAGAGGCCCTTGCGAACGAGGGGAAAAGGATGGAAAATAGGTATGTTGTGATTATGGATTCAATGAGATTCAAGTCTAAAGTCCTTGGAAGAGGACTTGATGGTGGTAAAGATGGCGGTGGCAAACTCCCCTATTGAAGGAGGAATGCAAAAAAGTTCCTTAAAAGGTAAAAGTCCTAAAACCTCATTCCTTTGATGGTCGCAGGAATGCAAAAAAGTTGGAGAACTTCTTGTGGGATATGGAGTAGGACTTCAAGGCTACTCATGTTTCAGAATAGAAAAAAAGTCACAATCACCAATATGTACTTGATTGGGGATGCCAAGTTATGGTGGCATACTCGAGCTAGGAGAGTTCAACTTGAGGATTGGGAGACCCTCAAGAAGGAGCTAAAGGAGCAGTTTCTTCTGTGCAACATAAGGTGGGTTGCACGAGAATCCCTGAAGAAGCTGCAACACTCGGGGACCATTAGGGAGTATGTGCGAAAATTCTGCTCCCTCATGCTTGACATTACCAACATGTTTGAGGAGGACAACTTATTCAACTTCCTTTCTGCCTTTTAACCATGTGCTTAAGTTGAACTCCAACAGTAAGGAGTGAGAGATCTTCCTTCGGCCATTACTTTTATAGAAGGCTTAGTGGATTTCAAGTTAGCAACGACCACCAATAAGGTCATTGATGGAAGGAGGATGAGCGTGCAGACAAGGAAGGCAAGAAGCCCAAGGCAATGGCAACAAGGTTGTGGAACCTAGCTAGTCCAAACTATAGCCCACTAACAAAGAGCAGGGCTGTTTTATATGCAATGGTTCTTATCAGGCAAGGGACTATTCAAAGAGAAAAAAACTAGCTGTCATATCTCTCAAGGAATCTAAAGAGGAAGAACGTGGTGTTGCGGTAACACCATGCATGAGCCCATTACAGCTACTTAACTCAATGATGATGAAAAAGCAACCATCTTGCAAAAGGTTGATGTATGCATCAGTGCTATTAAATGAGGTATTTATTTTGGCTATGCTGGACATAGGGGCGACACACAACTTCTTCTCTTATAAGTTGGTAAGTGAACTTGGCCTGTAGGTACGCCAAGTTCATGAAAAGTGAAGGCAGTAAACTCTGGGCCGACTCCAATTCATGAAATGGCTAGCGCAACCCTCAAAGTTGGAGCTTGGGAAAGAGAAATCAGTTTGACGATTTTGGCACTTGATGAGTTTGAGTTTATCCCAGGAATATATTATTTTGTTCAAGCGAAGACCAGTTTGATGTCTCACTTATCAAGTATGTTGATTTTTGTTGAGGAATCACCATGCTTTGTACATGTAGTATATGTAGACAAACTGTAACAGTAAATATACAGTCTCCTCAACAGCTGAAAGTGGGTCTCAAGAGGGGTGAGACCACCTATGTTGCAGTACTAATTGAGATGCAGTCAGATCAAGTCATGGATATACCTAATGATATTGCAACTATCCTGGTGGATTACGCGAATGTGATGCCACCATAATTGCCCAGCAAACTTTCCTCTCGGATGGTAGTTGATCACAAGATTGAGCTGGAGCCAATTGCTAAACCTCGTGCTCATGTCCTTTATTGATTGGTTAACATGGAGCTTTTGGAGCTGAGAAAGTAGCTCAATGAATTGTTTGATGTGGGATTGATCTAACCGTCAAAAGCCCCATATGGTGCTCTAGCGTTATTTCAGTAGAAATAAGATGGTTCACTTTGGATGTGCTTGGACTATCGAGCGCTAAACAAGCTGACTATCAAGAATAAGTACCCGATGCCGAATGCAAGTGACTTGTTCGATCAATTAGCCAAGGCGACATACTTCACCAAGTTGGACTTGTGGTCAGGGTATTAGCAAGTTCGGATTGCTGAAGGAGATGAGTTCTTAGACGTACCTTTTGAATTGATGAATGCTCATGTAACTTTTTGTAACTTGATGAATGAAGTATTATATGAGTTCTTGGATCAATTTGTGGTGGTATACTTGGATGACATTGTCATCTACTCGGATATGTTGGCAGATCATGTCGACTACCTTAGGAAGAACATCTTGGAGTGCAAAGGATGATGACACTCTTGTTCAGGTCATACTACTACGCCAAAAGTGGGGAAGATATAGAGACGTATATCAAGACTTGTCTTGTGTGTCAGCTTGACAAGACGGAGAGAAGGAAGGAGGTAGGGCTGTTGCAACCCTTGCTTATTCCGGAGAAGCTGTGACAGTTCATCTCCATGGACTTCATCTCGAACTTTTCCAAAGTAGATAAGATGAGCTTAGTGCTAGTTGTCATTGACCGACTTTCGAAGTATGCGGTGTTCATACCAGCACCTCATGCATCTCTAGCAGAGGTAGCAGCTGGGCTGTTCTATAAACATGTGGTGAAGCACTTCAATGTCTCGAAAAACATTATAAGTGATTGAGATGCTCGCTTCACGGGTAGGTTTTGGACAACACTCTTCAACTTAATGGATTTAGAGTTGAAGTTTTCTATGGCTAATTACCCACAAATGAATGACCAAATGAAGTGCATTAATGCCTTGGTGGAGGAATACTTAAGATATTATGTAATGGCCAGCCAACAGAAGTGGTTGGAGCTGTTGGACACAACTTAATTTTGCTATAACATCCACAAGTCGTTGGTTACTGGAATGAGTTCGTAGAGCTTGTCATGGGATAACAACCTTTCACTCCTCTCAAGATGGCTCAATTGACAGACCAAGGAAAGTGCCTTGCAGTCTATCACTTTGTCAAGGAGGAGGAGCTAATAGAATAAGCTCGGGACAGCTTGCCCAAAGTAGCAAAATGCGTGAAGAGGCATGTGGATGGACGAAGGCGGTCATTGGAGTTCCAAGTTGGGGACATGATGTTTCTGAAACTTACTTCACAGATATAGAAGAAAATCAGCAGCAAGGTCATACATCGCGGATTGGTACCAAGATGGCCCCATTGCAATGACGAAGAAAGTTGGGCATGTTGTTTATCGGTTGAAGCTATCCGATAGGCTGAAGGTACACCTAATATTTTATGTTAGTTTTCTCAAACCTTTCAACAAGGACTTGTTTAGGGATAGATAGCAAGCCAAGAGAGCTCTACCTATAGTTCAGAAGCAGTTTGACAAGGAGGTCAAGAAGATTCTTGCTCACTGGATTATGGGGCAAAGCAAAAAGAATCGGTGGATTGATTTTCTTGTGATGTAGAAAGGCGACAACAAAGCAAATGCCATATGGGAGCGGGATTCTACGATATGACAGTTTGAGAAGCAAATTAAGGAGTACATGGACTCTACTCCGATGAGAACGTTGGACTCTCCTAATGGGGGTGGTTTGTCATACCAATTGTGAGTGGTAGGTGCCACCATAACGAGATCATACAATAGAACTCATGATCTCTGAGGCAATGGAGTGCCTCCAACGTATATGTGCACAGATAACACACATATGAGGAATCAACCAGTTGTGATGGTCAGTGCCACTACAAGGAGAATTATGCGAGGGAGTGCGTGATCATGTAAAGTGATGGACTACCTCCAACACATGCGTGCATGGACAGCACACATAGCAGTAAATGACGGAGTCACGACATGTTCGGATGAAAATCCGGACAGCCCAAACAGTCCTACAGAGAGAGTAGCGGGACGTGTTGGCTAAAAGTGAGCTGTAAGAGTGTGTAAACAGCCTCAACACTTGGTACTGCAGGCTGAATACATATAGCTACAGGCTGAAAAATCAGGGTTGCACCTATCAAGGGACATGTGGCCAGTAAAAAGGCAATTGAGAGATCATGAGACAAGTGGCTGCAACTGGAATGGATTAAGAAAACTACAAGGAGAACATTATGGAGTACATTCTTCATGATTTCCAACATATGGCTTGCAGGGAGAATATTGTGGGAGCACATTCTTCATGATCTCGATGAGTGACTCATAGCCCATATGTGCATTATAAATAGATAAGGGTCTATTGAGCTGCGACACATGCACACACAATTATATACAAGTAGAGAGAGACTTGTAGTGTTCTTTCGTATTAGTGCTATATTTCTTTTATATGAATAATAAAATGTTAGCATGGTCACTCTACTTCTCTTTTTTATATTCTTAGAGGCTTATGTGAGTTTAGTAGACTAAGGTGGGCAAACCTTAGCATTATCATAGATGAAATTTTAGGGTAAAACTTTGACTGTGTGGTGTTCTCCATTATGGAATGTTTTGGATTCGTGGTGTTTTCCACAAATAAATAGAACTATTGGGGTCGTTTTGCAAATAAGCCGAAAGTGCCTTTTACAAATTTTGAAAACCGTGGGTGTTCTATGCCAAAATCCCGTGATGCACCAAACGGAGTGCTGATCTCGAGGCTCGTTGACGGTTACGATTGCCCGAATAAAAACCCGAGCAACTACCGCCGAACCGACCGACAAATCGGGCCTCACTATTTTCGGATTTTTCGTATTTAGCCTGGTGAAATTGAGAAATTGTAATTGGAGTCCTAAAAGTTGAATTTTTCATTATTACCCTACACTCCGATGAAAATTACATATATACGACCTTTAAAAAAAAACGTAAATTAAAGAGGTGTATATACCACTGTAATAACCTGATATTTGATAGAACTAAATTATTTAATATTATAAATTAAATGCTCGCTATTACTATTTTTTCACACAACAACCTCATTTTCTAAAAATTATGTTTTTAAAATAAAATAATTTAAGTCTTTACTTGAATGTTTAGGTGTCATAATTCTAGATATTTTGATTATCTTAATATATTCACAAAATCATATTTAGTGTGGATGAAATAATAAAGTAAACTCGATCATCACATATGTATTTCCAGAAAATTTTGAGGGTATATAAGTAATTTCAACTTTGAAAGGTGGGGGGGTGGAAATTCAATTTCCCAACCTTTTAGGGGTATATGTGCAAAATCCAAATTAATTTCGGACAAAGCCCAAAAATATTTGCATACAAATGGCTCCCCTTCGCGACATGTCCTCTTCCCTTTCTGAGGCCACGCGTTGCGCTTCTTGTGTCTTCTCCTTCGATCCTCTCTCCCCCCACCCACCCACCCCTACTCCTCTCGATTTCGAGGGTTTTTTTTCCTATTTTTTTCTTCATTTCACCCTTTCTTTTTCCACTTTTGATTTGGGATTTGGGGCTCTCCGAGCGTTGATCCCAGCTGAATCGATTGGATCGCTAGCTGAGGGTTTCGGAAAACCCTAGAGATGCAGCAGCAGCAGCGGATGAAGCAGCAGCAGGCTCTGATGCAGCAGGCGCTGCTCCAGCAGCAGCAGCAGCAGTCGCTATACCACCACCCCGGCCTCCTCGCTGCTCCGCAGGTTTGAACCCTGCCATTTCCTTTTTTTTTTGTGCTTGATTTGGTGGTAGTTGGTTAAAGTTTTGTTGTTTGTCAGTTTTCGTCTTGGTTTCTGGTCGTTTAGATTGTTTGTAGATGATGGGGCTTTTGCTGTGAAACGTCGTTTAGATTGTTTGTAGATGATGGGGCTAAATTGATTTAGCTAGCTACGTTGTGTCACTATGGTGTTCACTTGGCCTCTGTTTGATGTTGAATTTGCTTGAAATTGCATGAATTCGTCCTTTTTTTCAGCTTTTGTGAAATGTCTTTGAATGCTGGGTTTAAGTTGGGGTTTTTGTCTCGCCACAAAGCTCGATTAGGAAACGAGGGTTTTTCTCTTTCAATGTTGGTTCGAGCTGGTTTTTTCATTCATTTCCTTTGAACGTTGCTTGTTGTCTCAAATGTCTGCACATAGTTGGGCCTTGTGTGCTAAAAATAGTTTATGGGGTTTTTGGTGAAGCTGGATACTGTGATTTAGTTTATGGGGTTTATGGGGTCTTATGTTAAACATGGCTTGCTCAGCTCATGTTTTGTGAGACGTTTTGGAAATTCCTCCTGATTGTTGTGCCCTGGTCAGTGATCTGTATCAAGTTTTATCTGCTCCCGTTCTTAGTTTTTCCTGACTGGGATTGTTTTTGGATAATTGGTCCTGCTGAAAAAAAAAACTGTGTTTTTTAGCACTGGCGTGCGGGTACTTATGGATAACAGTTCCTGTTTCCTTTCCATGTCCGTCTTACATTTCTTTCAGGTAGAAAATTGTTATATCGTCCTAACATTTATAGTTTGCTTCCATGATTTAGCTCATTTGGGTAAAGTGGTTTTCTGCAAAAGATGTTTGTAGTGGCTTCTTTACATTAAAAGTTGTTCTTTTGTTGGGACCATGAATTTGCTGTACTCTGAGAAGCGTTTCCTTTTTTTGTTTGCACAATCTACATGGGTGTGGAGCATCTCTGGGCTTACCATAAACCTAGTTGAGGCATGGCATTTATCATCCAGGAAGTAATGTTTCAGGCTGCAGTCATGATCAGTAATTTGCATAATCTCTCCTTGTGAGAGATTTTAGTGCCTACTTTGTCTGTGAATGTAATGTTTTCTTGAAAGTTGGGTTATCTTGGGTGTGGGAGCTGTATCTGTTGATAGTTGTTCCGTTCGTTGTGTTAGTGCTCCTCACTTTTGCTTCTTCTTTTTGGATTTATGTTTCACTGGAGAAATTAGTGTGCTGTGGTCTGTTTGATGTTTGTATAATGTTTTCTGTGATTCTGGGCATTGCCCTGTGGAAAAGATGATTGTTTTACCATAGTTCTTGATTTTTGAGGCTTGGGCTACTTCTCACTGGAATTATTGATTGAACAGTAAAGGAAAAAATGGATTGACGATTGTGACAACTATAACAACATTTTAAAAATGTGATGCAGACTTCCTAAAACTTCAAAGTAGTTTGCTAACGTAGTTCATACCAAGCATGGTTTCTGTTATTGGCCTGTAGATTCAATCATGCTAGGATATCTTGAGAAAAAGCTATCCTATGCAGCATTTGAAAGTTTTTAAAATCGTCAAATGGTTGATGGATAAATTTTTCTCCCCTGGAAGTTGGACTGCAATTTTATTTGGCAACTTCTGAGTTGTTATTGGATGAATCTTTTTGAAGAGACATTAGTACATTTATGCAGGAGCTTACTAATTTGTTTTCTACCAAAGAAAAAGACAAATTTGTCTCGTAGAAACTTGTTAATATCATGTGTTTCTACATAGATATCTTAGCGAAAAATTTGTTTTAGCCTGATAAGATAAAAGGGCATGTGATCAGGCATTTAGAGTTATTTTTATGAGAACTTACACTTGTGCTTTTTACTTGACATCCCATGAGTGGGTACTCAATGCACCTTTTAAAGACAATTAGCTTCTTTGGTTTTGTTTAATAGTCCTTGATTTTCTGATAAGTCAGTTGGAAGATGTTGCTCATTATTGGCAAGAAACCTGCTGGGAAATTTTAGACCAAGTGTGTGGAATTTGTTTTGCATATCCTCTTCTGAGGATAAGTTCATTAACATTTTGCGTCAAAACAAGTGGGAAAATTTTTATTTCAGTTTTTTAAGGGTGGATGGCTGGGGGTTTTCTTCTTTTTTTTTTTGCTTGTTTTTTACACTTCTTTTTTGCAGATAGAGCCAATTCCAAGCGGAAATCTGCCTCCTGGATTTGATTCGAGTTCATGCCGCAGTGTGTGAGTGTTAGGACAGTCTATCTTTTCTTTTGTTTCATTAGCTCTGTTATTTTCTTATTGGTAGGTAAGCTCGCTATCCTAGGGTGCCTATTTTGTGCATTAGTCTGTCTATTTTGGGGGATTGTATTTTCAAATTTATTTCTGCTCTTCACTATGGATAGCTTTTCCTGTTTCTTACGTTCTTTTTAGCTAAAAATTCAGGAGATCCATTTTTACCATATTAATCCATTTTGTTTTTAGCCTGTTGCTTGTCCTATGCCTAACAGTTACTAGCTTATTTGTTGACGGGAAAAAAATTGTAATCTGAAATAGTGTCCTTGGATTCTCCTAGAGTATTGGTTGTTCATTTTCAGTGGCCACCCATCATCAAATGTTTGCAGGAAATTCATACTTCATCTTCTCCTGTGAAAAATTCAGGTACGTAGGAAATATTCATCTTCAAGTTACTGAGACGCTTCTTCAAGAGGTTTTCCAAAGTGCTGGTCCTATTGAAGGTTGCAAACTAATCAGAAAAGATAAGGTACATCCAATCTCATCAAATATCGTCTTAGGTAGGCGTATATTCATCTAGGAGTGGTCATCAAGTGCATTCGCCCTACTTACTATTTGTTTTTGTAATTGTAATTTAAAATCTAATTTTGATGTGCTTCTCTGCATTCCTTCCCACCCATCATCAAGTTCTTCTTAGCACACATTACTGCTAGTGTTTTTTCTTTGAACAGTCTGTTTATGCTTTGTCTGCACATCCTTCTCAAGTGCTATTTTTGCTGGTATCTGATGGTTGATATATGTTTTTAGGCATTCATTTTCTATATGGTTATACTGAGCATGTTTCATGACCTGATGCCATTTGTATTTGCAGTCATCCTATGGGTTTGTTGACTACTTTGATCGCAGATCTGCTGCATTGGCTATTTTGACACTCAATGGGAGGCATTTGTAAGTTTGAGATGTGCTGATTGTTTTTTTTTCAATTATTTGATAATTTTGATTGCTTCTTGATTTGGTTTTTATTTTTGTAATGTGTAGGTTTGGTCAGCCTATTAAAGTTAATTGGGCATATGCTAGTTCACAGAGGGAGGACACTTCAGGTATATGTTATTTGTTTGGCTGTATAATTTTCATCTCTTCATCAGAACAAATAAAACAGTATGATTTTATGTTCATGAAGGTCATTACAACATCTTTGTTGGTGACCTTGGCCCGGATGTCACAGATGCTGCTTTGTATGCATGCTTTGCTGGATATCCTAGTTGCTCGTAAGACTTATATGACATCCTCTTTTCATTTTGATTAAACTGTTTTCTTCAGAGTAAAAACTTAATTTATGTAGTTTTAATTGCCTCTGTATGTTTTTCTGAGGCTACTAATCTACATGGATTATTTGATTCTTTAAAGAGATGCGAGAGTTATGTGGGATCAAAAGACTGGGCGTTCAAGAGGCTTTGGTTTTGTTTCTTTCCGGAATCAACAGGTTAGCCTTTCTGCATTTATTAGTTCAATAAAATTTTATCTATGTTGGGGCTCAAAATCTGTTGTAATTGTTCTTCATATTATTTTGGCAGGATGCACAAAGTGCTATAAATGATTTAAATGGTAAGTTGCATTGCTAATTGCTAGTCTTGATCCCCATGTTTCTTATTGGATGCATTTTGTGTTTGTGCTTGTTATCTAAAATCAGCAGGCCATTTTCCTTGCTCCATTTCACTGTTCATTTTTTGATGTTAACTTTAATGCTTGTACTGTTTCAAATATAAAATATAGCCATATTGGATGCTCTCAACCTTCTTTGATATTCCAATGGAATGGAGAGTTGGTATTTTTGTTATCTTTGACTTTTTTCCCTATGAAGTGAGGGGACTCTCAGCCCTATTTCTTCAATACCCCTGACAAGATACTGCCATATCTTGTCCCACAAAGTGTTGTCTTCTGTTGACCATTTTATATCCATTTCCTTAAATTAATGCATGAAATTTGCCGTTCTTAGCCCAACATTATTGATGTGGTCATGAAAATTGAACATTAGTACACTTGCAACTTGTTTTGCTAAATCAATGTTGAATCTCACTGAATCTTAGATTTCTATTGTAGTTTGAGTTGTAAATCCAGTAGACTGCATGATCTGATTGACTGGCGGTTTAATGATTTCCTTTATATAGGAAAGTGGCTTGGCAGTCGGCAAATCCGGTGCAACTGGGCTACAAAGGGTGCCGGTGCCAGTGAGGAGAAACAAAATGCAGATGGCAAGAGTGTGGTTGAATTAACAATCGGATCTTCAGGTGGGTGAACTATTTGTTTTCTATATGGCTTTAAAATAGTTGCTTTATGGAGCTAACAAGAAAAGATTCTGTCTGCAGAAGATGGCCAAGAGACCAAAAATGATGAAGGTCCTGAAAATAATCCACAATACACCACTGTTTATGTGGGAAACCTTGCACCTGAGGCAAGTGCCTCTTTCTTTCGTTAAGTTGAATGCTGGTGGTAAACTAAGTTTAATTCTTATTGCAAAGGTTACTCTTGATCGAAAGAATTGTATATTTGATGTTCGCCATAGTTGAAGATTGAGATGCACTTAATATATGGTGGCATGTCTTCTCAGTTGTATAGTATTTCACTTGGCTTCCTAGATTTTGATACAGCACTGTCATGGAATTTACTACCTCTCTAATTTCTTCCGATATGACTCGGGTGGCAGGTTACACAACTCGATCTCCACCGATTTTTCCATGCTCTCTGTGCTGGGGTTATTGAAGAGGTTCGAATCCAACGGGATAAAGGATTTGGTTTTGTGAGATACAGCAATCACTCGGAGGCTGCTCTTGCCATCCAGTCAGGAAATGCTCGAATTCTCTCTGGAAAGCCAGTCAAGGTACTTTCTTTTCTTATTAAATTGTTTATTTGTGCAAATAACCTGTAAAATATGGGAAATTTTAAATTAAATGCTCGGATGGCTCATTGTCAATTTGCTCGATGTAATTCAACAGTGCTCATGGGGCAGCAAGCCGACTCCACCAGGCACTGTCTCAACTCCACTGCCTCCTCCCATTCCTGGGCTTTCGCCAACGAACCTCCTGGCCTATGAGCGGCAATTGGCGCTGAGCAAGATGGTGAACCCACAGGGTCAGCTGGCACTGAAGCAAGCCATGCTTGGGATTGGTGGTGCTAGCCAAGCAATATACGATGGTGGGTTCCAGAATGTTGCTGCTGCGCAGCAGCTCATGTATTACCAGTAATTGCTTGCAGCATGCATAATATAATTGATCAAGATTAGCTAAAGTTTTCCTGTTGTCAGATCGCCCCCATGTAATATCTGATACAATTGCTATGGATGCTGATGTAAAAGACTAAAATGTTGTGCTCGAGAGGATGAGGATTTGAAGTTTTTATGGAGCTTGTTTTATATATATGAATTAGTTTTAGCTTATACCATCCAGCAATTCTGACCCGAACTCTTGCAGCAACTAAGAAATAATGTTCTTTGTCTGGCTTTTGTTGCTGACTTAGCCCAAGTTGTTATACCTCCTTGACTGAGAAGATCGGGTGAGTTTGTCTCTTGTTGCGGAAAATATTGATGTCCATCATAATTCATAATATAGAGGAAGAACAGAAAAAAGGAAAAGATAGCACACAAGAGATATATGTGGGAAAGACGATCCAGAGGGTATTGTATTGATAAGAAGAGAAAGAAGATTACAACGATGGAGACGAAACTCTAATATCACTAACTCTCACAAAAGACTAAGTAGTCTAACGGTCACAAGACGTATTGAGAGTATTGATCTATATATATTTCTCTCACTCTATATTGAAATCCTTACATCAATGGTGTATTTATAGATGTGGCCTAATGATGTTTGAATCAAAGTAAAAGACTGACTCAAATAAGACTTCTACTAATTTAAGTCTTCTACTAGAAGATAAATCTAGATAAGGATTAGGCCCATTAAATAACTTCCTAATATAATTAAGACTATCCGGAAAATCTGGATTCGAGACACCATAAAGCCAACAATCTCCACATTTGGCTCGAATCATCTTATTATCTGAATTTGAATCTTCAATAGATGTCTTTGCCATTACCTCTTGGGATAGGATCAATGACCTTGAATATTGATAAAGTCCAAATAAAGCTTGAACTTATCAATCGGAATCACCTTCGTCAACATATCTGCAGGATTTCTTGAAGTATGAATTTTTTGTAAAGAAATCTCGCCGTCTTTAATAATATCCCGAATAAAATGAAATCGGACATTTATATGCTTTGATCTGGTGTGGTACATTTGGTTCTTCGCAAGGTGTATGACGCTTTGACTGTCGCAAAAAATAGGAAGAACATGTTGAGAAAAATCAATTTTACTTGCCAAACCTTTTAGCCATAGAGCTTATTTGACGGCTTCTGTAGCTGCCATATACTTAGACTTTATTGTAGATAATGTTACAGTTGACTGTAAGGTACACCTCCAACTAATAGGTCCTCCACAAAGAGTGAAAAGATAACCAGTGAGGGATCGACGTCGATCAAGGTCTCCAGCATAGTCCGAATCAACGTAGCCAATAATTTTGGTCTCTTGCACTGTGTTCTTGTCGAAACATAAACCAATATTAAGAGTACCTTTGATATATCTTAATAGCCATTTCACGGCCTGCTAATGCTCTTTTCCTGGATTTGCTATGTAACGACTAACAACACTTACTGCTTGTACAATATCAGATTTTGTGCATACCATAGCATATATTAGACTTCCAACAGCACTTGAAAATGAGATATTCTCCATGTATGCATGCTCTTCATCTGTAAAAGGACATTGTTGAGCTGAAAGCTTGAAGTGAGATGCTAAAGGAGTACTAACGGGTTTTGAATTCTGCATGTGAAAACGAGAAATAATTTTCTCGAGATACTTGCTCTGTTTGAGCCATAATTTGTCATGCTTTCGATCTCGATCAATCTCCATACCGAGAATCTTCCTTGCAGTACCTAAATCTTTCATCTCAAATTCCTTTTTCGTTTTAAACTTTAGATCATTCAATAGAGATATATCTTGAGTAGCGATAAGCATATCATCAACATAAAGAAGCAATATAATAAATGAGTTATTGACATGCATCTTAAAATAAACACAACAATCATGTTTGCAGTGGATAAAATCTTGCCCCAGTATAAAACTGTCAAACCTTTTATACCATTGCCTTGGAGACTGTTTCAAACCATAAAGTGATTTGTTCAACTTGCAGGCAAAATTTTTCTCGCCTTCTTGGATGAAACCTTCAGGCTGTTGTATAAAAATTTGTTCTTCTAATTCTCCATGCAGAAAGGCAGTTTTGACATCAAGCTGTTATAACTCAATATTATGAAAAATAACTAAAGCAAGTAGAAAACGAATAGATGTGTGTTTAACCACAGGAGAGAAAATTTCGTTAAAGTCAACACCCTCCTTTTGTGAATACCCTTTTGCAACTAAACGGGTCTTGAATTTAACACCATCTATCTCAGAGAAATCCTCTTTCTTTCGAAATACCCACTTACAACCAATTGCTCTATTACTTTCTGGTAATTTCACCAAATCCCAAGTATGGTTCTTTTAAAGGGAATCCATCTCTTCATTCATAGCAGCTTGCCACTGAGAAGAATTCTTATCCTGCACTGCTTCTTTATAGGAAGAAAGATCACCATTGTCAGTAACTAAAGCAAAAGCTACCATATCTCCAAAATCATACCTTTCAGGTGGCTTTATTTTTCTTTGAGATCTTCGAAGTGGAGTCTTTTCAGAAACTTGATTCTTAGAATTTTCTTGAGAGTTGGACATACCCTGAATTTCTTCTTCTGAAGGAACTACATGCTCCACCTCCACTTGTATTATATCATTGGGATCTTTCTTGAAAGATTTTAGCATAACACTTTCATTAAATACTATGTCTCTCTCAATAATTACATTTGAAATAGTAGGATTCCACAAACGATAGCCTTTGACGCCTTTGGCATAACCTAAGAAAATACACTTTTTGGAACGTGCATCTAACTTATCCTTGATAACATGCACATAAGCAGGACAACCAAAAATCTTTAAAGAAGAATAATTTGCAAGTTGACCAGTTCATACCTCTTCAGGAGTCTTGCAATTAATGGCTGTTTGAGGAGAGCAATTTACAATGAAGCAGCTGTATTGACTACTTCTGCCCAAAAATCTTTATCAAGATTAGCTGTACTGAGCATACTACGTGCTTTCTCCAACAAAGTTCTGTTCATCCTTTCAGCCACACCATTTTGTTGAGGTTTTCCTGGGATGGTAAAGTGTCATTTGATACCTTCATCTTCACAGAATTTGAGAAACTCTGTTGATTTGTACTCTCCGCCATTATCACTTCTGAGATATTTAATTTTTCTGTCAGTCCTTTTTTCAACTGAAGTTTTCCACCGTTTGAAAATAGAAAACACTTCGGCTATGTGATGCAAAAAATAAATCTACACTTTTCTGAAAAAATCATCAATAAACTGACAAGATAACGAGCACCAGATTTTGATGGAATAGGAGAGCACCACACATCAGAATGAATATAATCAATTAAGCCTTTAGTGCAATAATTACCAGTGTTAAACTTTACCTTGGACTGTTTACCATAAAGACAATGCTCGCAGAAATCCAATTTGCATAAGTTGAGGCCTTTCAGTAATTTTCTTTTGTTGAGCTCGCTTAAACCTTACTCACTCATATGACCGAGACGCATATACCATAAGTGGGTCATATTAGAAGAAGAGGCCTGAGAAATTGCTGCTCCACCTGCAACGGTTTTTCCTACTAACTCATATAAATTTCTATGCTTTAGGCCTTTCATTACTATCAATGAGCCTCTAGCAACCTTAAGAACTCCACCTTCAGCAGAATACTTATAACCAGCAGAATCCAAAGCACCTAAAGAGATCAAATTCTTTTTCAAATCAGGAACACGTCTAACATCAGTAAGAGTTCTAATAATATTATCAAACATCTTAATTTTGATTGTCCCAATTCCAATAATTTTGCATGGATTGTTACTACCCATCAAAACTAAACCACTATCATAGGACTTGTAGTCTTCAAACCAATCCTTATTAGGACACATGTGATAAGAACAACTAGAATCAAGAATCCAAATATCATGGTAACGATCAAAATTAGAACTAATAGAGAGAACGTTACCCAAATTTCATCAGAACTCCCTTCCACAACTGATACTTGTTCTTTGGCTTGCTCTTTAGATTAAGATTCTCTTTCTTTCTTTACTTTGAGCTTCCAACAATCTTTAACTGCATGTCCCATCTTCGTACAATACCTGCAGTTTATTTTTTTAGATTTGGATCTAGAACGACCTGTCCTTGATCTTTTTTTGGTACGACCTCTGACAATTAATGCTTCTGAGTGTGACACATCCCCTTCAATCTTCTTTAAATATTCATTAGATAGAAGGGCAGCAGAAATATCATCAAATTTCAAATCATTCCCATACATGAGAGTAGTTTTAAGATTCTCAAGAGAAGGAGGTAAGGACGAAAATAAAATAATTGTCTTGTCTTCATCTTCAATTTTAACATCAATGCTTAACAATTGAGAGACAAGTTTATTGAAAGCATTAAGATGATCAACTATATTCGTAGTTTCTGTCATTCGAAAATTGAAGAGCTTCTGCTTTAAATAAACTCGATTTGAGATAGACTTACTCATATACTGTTTCTCCAGCTTTTTCCATAACTCTGAAGGTGATGTTTCATCAAGAAATGGATAGAGTACCTCATCGGTGAGACTGAGGATGATTGTACTATGTGCGCTAGCCTTCTGGTTTTTCCAGATACTTTCGGTGACATCTTCAGGCTTGACGTCCTCAAATGTGTGTCTCAACCCTTGTTGAGTAAGAATTGCACGAACTCTTGCTTGTCAAATAGAAAATCTTTGCTTTCCATTGAATTTCTCTATATCGAACTTCGTAGTAGACATGTTGAACTAAGATCCGATGTCACTTATTACGGAAAATATCGATATCCACCACAATTCACGATATTAAGGAAGAACAGAAAAGGAGAAAAGACAACAGACAAGAGATATATGTGAGGAAGACGATCAAGAGATATATTAGGTCACACTCCGTTTCCTTCTCTCTGCAGTATAAATGCACCGTAAGAAGGATCGCAAGAGCTGTTCGGTGAGAAGCGCCGACAGCTTTTTGGCGAGGATCCCCGATGCTTAAATAAACTAATGTGGTGGAGAAGATGAATATGCTGTAGAGGAAGAAAATGGGCTACCTGACCATTCCGATTGGACCCAACCATTCTGAGGCCGGACCGGTTTAATGATCAGCTCGGACAACAATTACTGATTTAGGTGCTAATAATCTGTAAATTAGTAAATCATCCTAGTTTGATTCGCGAATACTACGGTTTTTTGCTTTTCAGAACATACTCACAAATTTTTCGCATCAAAATGGAGGAAAGGACATAATTAATTTGTTTTTCCACACCAAAATTAAATTCTTTTCCCTTCTTCTCAATATAGGACTTCAGAACTCAACGCTGAGCTAATTCTCCTGAGGAAGGAAGCCGCGGACGCCGGCCGAATTCAAAACTCCCGGACGGTCATCTTCCCACACTCCAGGGGACTCAACAAACTTCGCCCGAGACATACTTTTCGCCTACAAAAACACCTAAAAATCCCACAGAAACGAGTTCGCATAAGCGAACCCACCATCTTCGAAATCCGGCGGCTCCCACGCCACCGGAAAAAACTCGTTCTCGAACTCCGCCGCCGGAAATTCCAGCCCACCCTCCGGCGCTGCCACCAAGTCCATGAACGACCAGTCCATCCCTTCATTCCCACAACTCTCACTCTCCGGCGCATCCGCCCTCGCCGGTGCCGCCGCTGTTGCAGGCGGCGACTCCGGAGGCGGCGGTGTCTCGTTGGCGTGGAGTGCTGCAGCGGCCTGGATCTGCTGCGGGTCCCGCGGTCGCGGGGACGAGATACGCGGCGGCGCCTGGGGGAAATTAAGGAGAGCTCGGCGCCCGCGGAGGCAGAAGGCGGCGGCGTCAAAAGCTCGCGCCGCCTTCTCCGGCGAGTCGTAGGAGCCAAGCCAGATGCGTTCTCGGCTGTTGGGAAGACGGATTTCCGACACCCAGCGGCCCCATTTCCTTTTCCGTACTCCCTTGTACTTCGTAGCCGCCGTCGCGCAGCCTTCCGGCTGCATCATCTCCAGCGAGTAAGCGTGTACTTGAGCGGACTGGTTGGTGTTGGAGCGAGAGTGAAGTGGGGAAGTCTGGAGTGGCTGTGGGCGCTTATAAACGGAGCGTGGGAAACGCGTACGTGGGAGAAGATGACGTATGCACACTTGAGTCAGCGAATTAGAGCACGTGGGCGCGCGTTGAAGCACGCGGAGAGTAGGACGGATAGACGACTAAATATGGTGGGACCCCGGATAAGTTTGCCACGTCAGTTACCCTTGGTGTCGGCGTCAAAGCGGCTGTGCGAGGTTGGCACGGCATATTTGAGCGGCCTATCAAAACCATTTGGGAAAATATCCTACCAAGTCTGAAGCTATCCCATCGTCTCTACCATCCAGTTTGTTTGGTCTGAAGATCTTTTTTTCCTCCGCTGCCTACCTCCCCGTCTCAGCATTGATTGAATTGGAGGAATTCAAGTTGAGAACACAGGAGCTTTAGTTCCATCTTGGCCTCAATGGCTTTTGACTTCAGAGCCATAGCTCACTTTCTCGCCTTGTAGAACCTCCGATTTGTAAAATAAAAGTATTTTATTATCAGTAATTGATTCAAAAGGTCGACATTAATTATTTTTTTTCTAAAAAAAAGAAAGAAGTCAAATAACTTGCATTGGTGGAGGTCTTGGCTATCTATAAGAACTAAGAAGAGCTCGTCTTGGAAGAGTTGAGCGATCTCAGAGTCTGAGTCAATCTCAAAGTCCGAGCAAAAATACTCCTCCGCGCTTATGTTTGCGGGTTCCAGATCGTAATCGATAGGATCTGATTCTGCTATTTTTGGTTTCGACCACGGGACACATAATGATGGTCAATTGCTAAAAACAGGTGTCAAAAGGCATTGATATTGACCCTTGAGCATACACAAAACATGGACTTGTTTTAGTCTGCTAGAAGCAAAAGAGGAGTTCGTGCGTCAACCACATTCCCGCGTTGACTCCGGTGTTGACCGTCCCGTGTTTCCCAAAATGGACATGTTCCAGCTCATCAGTTCCATCCCGTCTGGCGCGGTTTTGGACTACTTCTTCCCCTTCCATGCTTGACATTCTCCTGCCTGAAAAGGAATGTACAAAATCCAGAACAGCCTGACGTAATAGATTGCGTATGACCTGTGATGGTATCCTTCCTTCGTCCCCGTCCATCAGTCCTAGATTTTTTTCTTCAGATCCAAAATACTTCTATTATTACTCCTTAGCGTTGCAAACTGCAGCAGACAAAGACATTATGCATATTTTCGTCTGATCAGACAACTAAACCCCAAATTCTACTAGTTTATTTCAACATAGCATTTATGGAATTTCTGCAACAGAAACAGAAATTACTTATTCTACAAAAAGAGAAAAACAGGTACAGAAATTACTGGTAGTAAAGGTTACAAAACTATTCACTGTCCCTCATGAAACCTGAAGCTTCAGCTATCATTCATAAGAGATATGAATGTTTTAATTAACAGAAATTCTTTACTTTACAGGCATTTTCTGATTTTACAGCTTGATGAGGCATTCAGTAAGTACATGAAGCACATGAGATCCTAGCTGACATTCTACCAACAATAAATACATATTTTGGGACAACTAAATTGCTTTCTTAGATCTATGTGAGTGGTACATATCCAACCAAATATCAATAATAATAATAATAATAATAATAGAGCTCTGGTACCTTCACTTTGAATTAACAGCCTTGGGGATGAAACCTCTTTTTTTCAGGGAGAGTGCTCTATGAGTCATTGACACAGACTGATGATGATTTTAGACATATTTCCAGTCATCTATGAAAGGAAGCAGCTGAAGTATCTTCATAGTGACCTCTCCACATGTTCCCGTTGTCGGAGTTAGCTTGGTTTTGCGCCGGTACATTGGGCGGATCACTGTCTAAACTCATTTGCTCAACCTCTGCTACTGATAAGATCTTGATGCTTTGAACACAGCTCACAAATTCCCTGTGATCATAAAAGAAACACGAGTTTGATGGAATATAATGGATTGCAATTAAGAATTTTCTAGGGAAAATGCACAGCGAAAGCTTACTCCCAGGGGTCATCTCCAACAAGCAAGATATCATTCTCATGGTCCACATAGACCAGCTTCCAGTCAGTTCTGTGCGGATCTTCTAGCTGACCTTCAATACCAAACATGCGTGCAAGATCATGTTGGAGATCATCGTATCCCCAATATTGTGTTACATCAATGGACCTTCCTACTGATCCCCGCTTTTGCACCTTCAGATTTCCATGGAGTGAATAATATCATTATGTCACTAGATTGAAATGACAGGGCCCGCAGATCATATTTTTCTCTCAAAAAATATCATTACCAAAGGAAATTTCAGACAGAAGATAAGTGTTTATGGGTATCCGGTAATATTTTCGTGAGGCATTTTTGTTTAATGTCATGAATAAAAGGCTTACAGTTATTAACACAAAGTTGTAAGCAAGACAGCAGACCTTTGTATATGTCCGCATTCGTGGCTGTTTGCTAGCCCACATCCCCTGGTTCAATATTCCGCTCTCATTGGCAACAGCATCACTAGAACACTCAGGCCTGAAGGACATATGGTATGCCAAATGACTGGGAACCCATAAGTGTTGACGCCTCTGTTTCAAAGCCTCTTTGATTTCTGTATCCAGAAAGCAAGTTCTGAACATCCTTTCCCGAGCCCGAGCCCGAGCCCCTCGGTATCATGGTACTTGAAATCAATCCATTGGAGTTGGCACCAATTACAAAATCATTCTGAGAATCTTGTTGTACATTGCCATCCAAACAAAGTGGTGGGAGTGCGAAACCTTCCTGCCCACAGTCCAAGCAAAAGGAACTAGCAGAAGACGCATCTAATTGTTCATTAACAGATTCTTGATGTTGCAGCTGATCAGATCTATGCAGTGCAATGCTTCACTCGATTGTTCGACTTGCTTTGCATCTCCTGAAGAAGATTATTCACTGGGCGCATGTCTTCGTTCAGGAAAGCCGGCCCTTGTCGGTTTCTATTTATTAAGGTTGATGAAAACGCTTGAACGGTAGTGGAAGGTGATGTTGAACATGATGGTACTTCACTCTCTGTTAATGCTGAACGACCACGAACAAGCTGCTGCTGTTGCTGAGTTTGCTGCTGTTGAGATTGTTGATTTCGATGTGTGAAGATCTGAGACTGTAACTGAGGATTAAGCTGAGAGAATGCTTGTTGTTGCTGAAGTTGCTGCAGGAATTGTAGCTGAAGCTGTGGTTGGCATAATTGCTGTTGCAATTGCTGCTGCCGCTGCTGCTTCAGGAGAGCAAGTTGCTCATCACCCAGATGCCGAAGCTGAGAAATTTCAGGTAGTGGCGTTGGTTGGAGTTGAGTGACTGGTTTGGGCATCCCTTGCTGTTGAACCTGTAGCAATGGTTGTGGTAAAACTTGGCTTGAATTTTGAGTTTGAGGGAAGAACTGGCTGCCAAAAGGCAAATGCTGCTTCTCAGATTGCTGATCAATGGTTTGCTGATTCTGTAATTGATGCTGCAGCTGTTGTGGGTGCTTCTGTAGTGGAATGTTCTTTTGCTGTTGTTGTGGCTTTTGCAGATTCTCCAGTCTTTGAATGATAGAAGTCTGTTGTTGTTGTTGCGGCATTGGAAGTGGTGGCTGCTCGAGAGGAGGTTGTTGATAATCATCTATTTGCTGAGGTTGTTGATTTAGTTTGGGAGCGAACTGCAAATTTTGCAGAGGTGAGGTGTTTGGCTGAAAATTAAGCAATCTTGAGGGGTCAGCAGTGGCTGGATTTAGACCAGTAGACGCAGCAGCAACAGAAGAGAAGAATGGAGGCTGGGCAGTGGATGCCTTTAGCTTGGAATTCTGCTGCATGGTCATCCACTGAACAAGACTCATGCCAGGAAAAAGGGGATTATGTACATCCTTCATTCCAAAGTCATCGCCAGGCCATGGCATTGCTCTTTGAAATGCATTTTCAATGTCGTACTCATCTGCAGAAAAAGCTTTGCAGATTTTTTTAATTGTAAATTTCATGAAAACCACGTGAACAAGGCCGAATGATATCATTCTACACAAAAACATCAAACAAGTGTCTCACATGGAGGAATTTTTAAGATCAGCTATTCATCAAGTTAAATCCTTTGAGATTCATGCAATTATTCTGTAGTTCTATTCATTACAAAACAAATAGACGATGTCAATAAGATAAGGAACATCAAGTTCATAAACAATGCACGTGAGACTCACATTTGGCCATTGCTACCAAGATTCTTCTTAAAATTCTACACAAAAAATTAGCAACTATTTAAGGTGATCTATTCATTTGGCCCATCATAGCACATACAGCTTTGAGAAAATAGATTATTAGAAAATTAATTTCGAAACAATTTTCATGCAAGTTTCTCAGATCATAATTCATCACATACTCTTAATCAATTTCATCCAGGCCCCAAAATCAGTCTCTCCATTTTGTGGAATTCATCAAATGTTTCTTTCACCCTACCTAAAATTTGGATATATGAAGCCTGAGAACCTTTGTAAGTGGGATTTTCTTGTTGTGATAATAGGCTGCTAAGAAAACCATGTACTTCTACTCATCTATAGCTTTTGCCGTCTGCTCCATCTTCAGACTCTAAGGCATGATATTTTTATATTCATTATATTTTAAAAGAATTAGCAGATAAGACAACTGATGGATAAGATACTTGTGCAAATTCTGCAATAAAAGCAGATGTACCTGGCAACCCTGGTTGTTGGAGAAACTTGGCCTAAAAAATGTGGAAGGGCAGATATAGAAAGGAGTAGCTATAGGTTCAATTTCCCACATAGAAACTCGAGTCCGTTTCTCACCCGCTGTCGATTCATCCCAGCCATCACTAGAAAAAGAACAACTCTTTGATAACGAATGGAATCCTTATAGATAAAGACAGCAGCAATGGTCCAAAGATACCATTGAAATAGTGGACCACCACATTCAAATGTCTGTAAAAGAAACATCTAAAAGAATTTGTTGTATCAGAAAGTGGCCACCCATCAATTCATCCCTCAAATTATTACTTCAATCTGAAAGTAACCATTATATGTCTTGATTCCATTCCTTAAGTATTATGAAAGGTGAAAGACAAATGTATTCATCATGTTTAAAAACAAGTTTATCCATGACTTGTGGTAAACACGAGTAATATACTGTATATAATTCGATCAAAAGACTGCCTTTGATTTAGTCATAATTGATGCACGAAAGCCATATTAAAGACCTAGATCTCATACCACGGTAGATATGTCAGAATGTCCAGGAAACGTCATGCAAATCCTTCACTATTAATTCTTGGGCAGGTGGTTGCATAGAAAAATCCTAATGAACATGCATCCTGCTAAGGCAGCAGGCATCGGGTGCATCTTGTAGTCTTTGAATTGAGGAAAGAGCATTACAAGAAAGTAAAAGCAGCACATACTAATGGCGGGAATATCTTCTCTGCAGCACGGCGTGGAACAGAAAACCCTTCATGGGTACTTGTGTCACTCGCCGTGAGTATTTTGCAGAAGAACTCTGCTGGCTGCTTGTTTTGCTTGAGACCCAATTCTGATGCCAAAAGTCCATCTTTAGAATACTACAAAATGGCATGTAAAACTATAAGAACTTACAAATTTTATCTAAATAAAGATAAAGCTACACTATGAAAATATAAGAACTCTGACCTACATTATTAACAGGTTGAAGAGTCATCTGAGCATAAACCTCGTCAGTTTCAGGATCAGCCTGGTTAAAACTATGGAGTTAGTATCTACTTCCAGAAAAAAAAATACTGCACAACAATATTATCTGATGTAATAGCATACATGTAAAGTGACATTATGAAGCACACAAACTATTTTAGAAGGCAGTGATAGCTCGGAATGCTATCTGGGTCCTTTTGCATTGATGCTGCTACCTGATATTGTCATCAAACAAGCTGCAGTTAATAATGGCAATCAATTAATTCAAATCCAAAAAAACAACAGATAAACCACAATACCTGTTCACTATGACCTTGTGGGAAGTAAACCACGAGGCTGCCAACCAGTGGCAGTGATACCAGGGGGCCGGAACAAGCATGCCATAACTCCGAATTAATAGCTTCTCTTTCTTCTGCTCCACCAGCAAGGGAAAAAGGAAGAAAAGCCAATCAAATTCTGAAAAAAAAATGGTAAGCTATGTTTTGTCAAGTTGAAAAAACACACAACAAACATTTGATAGATCTAAAAGATAATATTTTGTCCCATGTGTTCTGCAATAATTTATCACATGACACTGTCCACAGGATGAAATGCGACAAGTGGGCATGTCTTGTTGCTCATGTTCCCAAGATCTATGCAAACCTGCATATTCATATAAATTACAAAAGGCAAAGATAAATGAAAATTTATTGATTGATTTCTATGAGCACATGAAAGATTTTTGCAACTTGATACCTTTGAGAAAATCCCAATTTTGTTAAATTTGGCAGTACGCCATCATGTCTCTTTCTTATTTGATTTAGGAGGTATCATCCCAAGATTATAGGATACAGATTTTAATCAAAGAACCCAGAGTATGATTCTTATTTCCAGAGTCTAGATCAATCAAAATCAATTATACTGAAATACCAACAGTTTCAACAAACCAGCATACTACAATTCAAAGCTATCAAAAAGAAACGAATCCAGAACCCGAGAAAGTGGAAACCAATAAATGAACTACCCCAGGTCTGCTCATAAGAAGCAAGAAGTAAATAGCCTATTAACCCAAAAAAATCACAAAAAGTCAATCCTATGATTCAACTCAAACCCACAAACTACTTGAACTTCTAAATCCAATTAAAAGCAGCTCGACAGATGTACCAAAAGAAAAACTCAAAGATATGACCAAAAAGGTGACCAAATCTGAACCCAAAAATCCCAAAGAACAACCCAAACGAATCAGACCCTCACCTTCAGCTTCATTCTCCGAGAACCCATTCGCTCCAGGCGCCTTCATTGCAACCAGTATGGAGATCCAAGCTCCTCTTCAGCTCCCAACAAGCTCAAAAAGAAGCATCCTCTCTCTCTCTCTCTCTCTCTCTCTCTCAAAAAGTTCCCAACTTTAAGCAAAACCCTTCATTTTGCTTCCAAAAGCACCCCAAAAGAGTTTCCTTTTGCTCTTCCGTGCTTCGAAGCTTCACCTTCAACCTTTTCTACTCTTGTTCACCTCAACAGCGCCCCACTTGGTACCACAAAGCCACCAGCCTACTCTAGCACCGCCGAGCCGGAATATTCCCGGAATTTCAAGGGAATTCCGGGCTGTCTTGGCCTGGAATGACAAGACGAGGAAACGCCGGGTTTGCTCCTCTTCACACATGAAAACTTTGCACTGGAATAGAAAAACCAAACTGAATAAATAAATAAATAATTGGAGACAAATAGCTCATCAAAATGAACAAATAATTGAAGAAGCAGAAGATGGTATTTTATCACGCGAGACAGCGGGATCGTTTTTTTTTTTTATTTTTATTTAACAGAAAATTTATTTCCTTAATTTCCTTCAAACAAATTAGGGTTTCGGTTTTCACTTGACAACAAATGATTAGGAGTAGATTTTGATTTCAGTTGATCATTAAAATTGGCTTTGATTTTATATTTTGGATTGGAAAATCATGGAAATAAATATATTTTCTTTTTTTAAAAATAAGGTGAAAAAAATGGAGGGCGGGGCCCATGCACAGGGAGAGCAGAAGCCTCGTCCCGAGTCCCGACAATGCCACTGATATGCGTGAGAGATGTAGACCCGGCTTCACTTGCTCCTTTTGACGAGCAAATTGCCCTACTTTTTTTTTTTTTTTTTTTTTTTTTTTTTTTTTTTTTGATGTTGCCACTCATCGCGAGCCCTGTCTCCTCCGCCTGAACTACCAATAAATCCATAATTAATTATTTAATTAACTGATTAATTTAAAATATAGTTCATATCCTCGTAATTTCAAAATAATTAGTGAGCCCCTCTTTGGATTATCAGTCAAATGCCGACGCAAACCATGATTGGGTTTCAGTTCCCACCATCTGCTAATATGGTTTATAGATGAGATAATTTCGTTTTAAAATAATATTTTTTAATTTAATTTTAATTTAAGTACAAACTAATTAGTTAAATTGAAAAATAAAATTATTTTGAAAACACGTGGATCCCTGGAAACCTGAACTCAGAGTATAAACCAATCAGCACTTGACGTGTCAGCAGGGAACAACCCACTGAGCAAACAGTCAGCAGATTCCGAACAATATATTCTCACGTGCGCCCAGGAAGCACGTGCATAGCTGCAAGGGCCGGCTCTCTGTAGCTGACATAATTGTAGACGTCGTACGTGGCAGCCACAGATTTCGTCGGGCCCGGCCCGACACTTGGCTGCTTTGGAACTTTTTTAGCTTTCATTGGCGGCCGAGCTCACGCTACCCGGAGAAGGACGAAAGAGTGGCATTGGTCGTAATTTTGACTGATCGGTTGGGGGAAATTTTCCGCACAGGAATTGCGGCACGAGCAGTTGGCCTCATAACTCGCGGGTGCGCGGGGAAACCCCATCTGCGCTCATTTCCCGGGATACCGTAGTGCGTGTACGGCCATCGTCCTTTCGTTTGACCTCAGATAAGACAGACATGGACCTTTTCGTGTCGCATACCCTTGTCGTCGGCAGAGACGGTGTGTTGGAGAAGAGGACCAGAAAGATCGATGTCGAACACAAGGACACGAGAAGAGAAGAGAAGAGAATGCGGTTTTTGCTTCCCGATATGGTCTCTTCGATCGTTCTCACCAGCGACACGCACTCCAGCCGAGCCATCGGCCCACTCCACGGCAACGTCGACCCAATCCTCCAGGCATTGCACCTTCCGCCTTTGCCTACCACACCATGCCCGATCTAAAGCTCGACCTCATCCCCAAACACTCTGCCTACAAGGATCATTCCCAAGACATGAACGATAATTTTCTGCGTTTCTTTGGATGGATGACATTACCACTGAAGCAAGGTAGTATTCTTTTTGCACATTTTGATTTCTAAGGTTTATAATCGATGAGGAGTCCAATTGAAATAAATTAGCATAATTTAATTTAATTGGGTGTTAATTATTGCAAATTCTTATTTTTTTTGTCAAAATTTTTTACTTTCTTATTTTTGCCAAACCCTATCTATAGTGATATATTGAGTTTTGGGTGTTTCAACCTCATATTAGAATTTGAGTTAAAATAGAAATTCAAAGTTGAATTCAGACTTATAATTGATTAGAAACTGTAATTAAAATAAAACTCAGACTCAATAAATACCTACAAATATTTTAATAATATATAAAACTTATGTGTGGCGTAGTACTAAGGTTGAACTATAGATAAATAGAGAGAGACGAATAAAGAAAATGGAGAAAAGAGAAAGAGAGAGAGTATCGGTTCTTTCATGTGGACCTTTCTAGTACTTCTCAGTGGTTTTTAGTATTAGCTTCTCGTGATATTCTTTTAGAGATTTTCTCTGAAAGTGGAGACATTAATAAGACCTGGTGAAAGAATTTAGTTGGATAAGAAAGGATATAGTCTTTCTTATAAACTATTGTAAAATCTTTTGATAGTAGATTTCTTACTTCTCCGTAGACGTAACTTGATTTTGGGTGAACCACATTTATCATTGTATCTTTTCTTGTTATTTCTTTTATCTTACATTACTTCTCATTTTTTGTGTTGTTTGAGAACAAAGTAATTCGTAAACCTTCCGTTACGAATTCCAACAATTGATATCAGAATTTAGGAGCAAACGATTGAGATGGCAAAGTTCTTACTTGAGATGGAGAAATTTGACTATAAAATAAATTTTGTCTTATGGCAGAAGAAGATGAAGGCAGTCCTTATTTGTTAAGGTCTGCAAAAAACGTTAGAGGGTAAATAAAAGAGCTTAGTCACAATAAACAATGAAGAATGAGAGAAAATATATCAAAGGGTATTGAATTTAATTATTCTAAGCCTGACTAATAAAGTTTTGTACAATGTCATTGATGAAAAGATAATGATAGACGTTTGGATAAAACTTGAGAAGTTGTATATGTCAAAAAGTCTAACGAATAAGTTCTACCTAAAATAACAGTTGTACGGATTGTGTGTGAGAGAATGTACAACTATATTATATCATCTGAATACCTTCAATAAGATTATTAATGATTTACTGAAGTTGATGTGAAATTTGAAGAAAATAATAAGACGTTGATTCTTTTGATATATTTTCCTTTTTTGTACGATCATATTATGACCATAATTCTTTATGGTAAAGAAACTCTTAAGATGAAATAAGTTATAGTTAGTCTTCTTTTTAATGAGAAAAGAAGAAACTCTAATATTAATATGAAGTTTGGTGAAAGATTGGTGACTCACGAAAGAAGAAGATTAAAAGAACGTGGAGAAGATAAGCAATAGTCCAAATCAAAATTAAAAGCAAAAGTACAATGTTATTCGTGTAAGAAGTATGACTATATTATGCGGTATTGCTTTGAATGTAGGAAGATACAGTCTTCTAATATGACGATGGCAATAACAAATGATACTTCTGAGAATAGTCTGATAGAGATGTTCTTACAGTATTTGCAAAAAATCGACACTTCTAGTGAGTGAATTTTAGGTTTTGGTAATTCTTGTCATATTTGCTTTAAAAAGAATTGGTTTACTTCTCATGAGGAGAATAAAAAAGAAGTACTATTTTGTTAGGCGATAATTCGACATGTGAGATCACTAGTATGGGAACAATCCAAACTCAGATGTTTAATGGAGCAGTTCATACTTTTATTGGGATGAGACATGTTCCCAAGATATGGAATAATCTAATTTCATTTGGTGTACTGAATTCAAAAGGCTATAATTATTCAGCAAAAGATAGAGTCATTAATGTAACACATGATATTAAAATCCTGATGAAGGAGAGAAGTACGGTAATATTTATCGATTAGTAGGGAATACTATTATAGGTGGAGTTCTGATGGTTACAGTGGTGAAGAGAAAAGCATGATACTCAGATTGATTTGACGAGAGATAGACGTTCTTCTCGAGTTACTTTTACTATAACAGCAAACGCAGGTCATCCGAAAGGCTTCCAAAAGTACAAGACTGTAGACATGACAAGCGAATTTGAAATTGGCTCGAGCTTGTATCTTGCGATTAGGTGAATAAGTTAGTAGCCCAGGGGCAGGGGTTAGATGAGAGATGATTGCTAAACTTTCGTGATGGTGGTACGCTCCACTTTAAGCCAAGTTGGATATTATTGAGTTTTGAGTGTTTCAAACTCGAATTAGGGTTTGAGTTAAAATAGGAATTCAAAGTTAGATTTAGACTTAGGATTGATTAGAAGTTGTAATTAGAATAAAACTTAGATTTAATAAGGACCTATAAATATTCTAGTAATACATAGAGTTTATGTGTGACGTAGTGCTGATGTTGAACTAGAGAGAAATAGAGAGAAAGGAATAGAGAGAACAGAGAAAAGAGAAAGAGAGAGAGTATCGGCTCTCATGTGTGGGTCTTTCTAATACTTCTCAGTAGTCTTTTGTGGTGATTCCTCATAGTATTCTCTTGGAGATTCTCTTTGAAAGTAGAGGTATTGCCGAGATTTGGTAAAAGAGTTTAATTGAATAAGAAAAAATATAATTTTTCTTATAAATTCTTATAGAGCCTTTTGATAGTGAATTTCTTGCTCATTCTGTAGACGTAACTTAATTTTAATTGAATCACGTATATCGCTGTGTCTTTTATTATTATTATTTTTATCTTATATTACTTTTCGTTTTTTATATTGTTTAAAAATAAAGTGATTTGTAAACCTTCTATCGTAAATCCCAACAACGATCTTGATTTCTTATATACAATACTCTCAAGGTAAACATGGTTTACGTTGGCCTAATAATAGTATGTACAAAGTCACTCCTATTAGTGACCATTGGTTATGTATTTTGATTAACCAGAAGAGTAGTTTTCTGCCAATTTTTTAAACTTGTGTAGCATTTTTAATTCCTAAAATTTTAGGATTTTTTGTACAAATTAATTTTTAAACAGATATAAAAAAGTTAGAACGGTAATTATACTATTTTGTATTAGTTCTAACAATCAAAATTAATACTATTACTTTGCAAGGGCATACATAAAATTTTTTTTAATAAAACTGATTATAATATAAATAATATAACACAATTGCAGTATATATAGAAAGACGGAGAAATGCTATGTAAACATAGTATTTATATAATTAGCTTGCATTAATTGATCAAAGTGAATTTGCAAATTTGAGGGAAAAAAGTACATGAAATTTAGTAAAATCAAACTAATAAAATTTGAGTTAACACGATAATCAGATGGACAATAGATGATACAATTATACAAATGTGTTGTGATACGAATGAATAACATTTGGATTAGAAGTCAAAGCTAACGGGCTACATAAATCTCATAACAAAACTTACTACCTCTACATATCAAACAAGAAAATAATGAACGGGAGGATGAATCTGTGTTTTGTTTCTGCATTTAGGTTTGAAATGAAGTAAAAATATGAGAACGAACAATCATAGTTGCCTGATGGATTGTTCACGTCAGCTATGATGAACTGTTCCTCACTGGAGAAGGAAGTGAAGGTGTGGACCTATTGCCTACTGAGAAATCTACTGCGGCTTAAGCTGCCGTTGTTGCCTGACAGACTGTTCCCCGCTGGAGATGGTAGTGGTGAACCAAGGGCGTAGAGTTTGTTGCCAACTGAGAAATCTACCACGGCTTTAGCTGGCGTCGCTGCCTGATGGACTGTTCTTCACCGAGATGGGAGTAGTGAACTTAAGTGGAGGCTTGAGTTGCTGTCGTTGCCCTTGATTCTTTGTTCTTTGTATTTCATGTAATTCTTGATATTGTACAGAGATCAAATTTAAAGACAAAAAATTCAGAACTTTGCCGAAATTCTTTGTACTTCATGTAATTCTTGAAGTTCGCATATCAAATTTGCAATGATCAAAGGCGTAAAAACTCAGAAATTTATTTTTAAACTCAGTAATTCGCTCAAACAGAGTTTATGCCAATAATTTATCTTGGTTTAACTTTGTTAATGTTCTTCTCTTCTATTCTTTCCAGGAAGAGAATGATTCCCTTTTAGTCTTTTGAGAAAAATATAATGATTTACTTTTGGAGTTTATGCTCATCAAATAGATGATGCTAAATTTAGTAAACCACTCATGCAATTGTTAAACTAGAAATTTATCTTGTCGCAAGTATGACTGATAAAAGAAAATGTGGTGTATTAATTTGATAAGCAGAAGAATTCTATACTACTGCACGGAAAAGGAAGCCTATGATCCTATACACATAATTTACTGAGAAGTAAATCTTGTTTCTAGTTTGCAAGAACAATCATAGATAATGAGGGTCAAGAAAATAATCAATAGATAGCATAACTTTTGGTAGTTAGCAAACAGTCACTTTCTTTGATTTTTCTGGGGCTTATTGTTGATTATTGTAGTTCAAATCATGAAGCATGCCCAAGGGAATACTCATAAATTCTTTTATGGAATTCCTTCTTGACAAGCAAAAACAATCCTTGGAGTCGTTTTCAGAATGACCTTTTTCTGCAGAGTTTTCTACAGCATATCCTACGTGGTCTTGACTGTTGTCACTCAAATGGGTTTCTTCACCGGGATCTGAAGCCTTCTAATTTGCTGGCTTTGGAATGGCCAGGGCATTTGTTCCGTCCAGTGGCGAGAAACATACTCTTGAGGTATAGTTGTGTGTCAGAACTTTTGCTCATTCAATATGCATATTTAGTTTGATAGTTGTTGAGTTTTAGATGTCTTGAACTTCAATTAGAGTTTGAGTTAAAGTAGGAATCCAAAGTTGTATTTAGATTTATATTATTAGGAGTTGTAATTGAGTAAAACTCAGGCCCAATAAGAGTTTATAAATATACTATAATATATAGGGTTTATGTATGGCATAGTATATAAGTTGAATTAGAGAAAAATAGAGAGAGAGGAATAGAGAGAATAGAGAGAAGAGAAAGAGAGAGAGTGTTGGCTCTCGTGTGTGGGTCTTTTTAGTGCTTCTCGGTGGTCTCTCGTGGTACTCTCTTGGAGATTCTCTCTGAAGGTGGAGACGTTATCGAGGCTTGGAGAAAAAGTGAAGTTTTTCTTATAAACTCTTGTAAAAGCCTTTATCTATTGATAGTGGATCTTCCGTTGTCTTATCTTGTTATTTCCTTTTATCTTGTATTACTTCTCGTTTCTTGTGTTGTTTGACGCAAAGACGATCCGTGAAACTTCCGCTGTGAATCCCAACAATTGGCATCAGAGCTTAGGAGAAAACAACCAAGATGGCAAAGTCCTTACTCAAGGTGGAGAAGTTTTGATAGTAAGATAAATTTTACCTTATGGCAAAAGAAGATGAAAGCGGATTGGGATTCGAAGAAAATTTGAGGGTTGTATATGCAAAATCTTCATCCCTCTCGGGTAGAGTGAGATGGCTGACGTTGGCGGGGCACGGCAGCGGAAGTGGAAGTGGCCGGTGGCGCGTGTAGCGCTGCAGTGCTCGGTAGCGTGGGCTGCACGGGCTGCACTAAGCGCCAGGGTGCGGGGCAGCGTGAGGCTGCGGTGGCATGTGACCCGGCATGATGGCACAAGTTTGACGGCGACCCAGGGTGGTGGTCTGGTGACAGTGACCCAGCGCAGCTGTGGCCCAGCGGAGCTGGCGGCAATGGTCTAGCGGCAGCGGAGGATGAACCGCGTCGAAGGCGTCCTTGATGGGGATGGTGATGCAGATCTGCAGATTGGTGTCGAGAAGGCGGCCGAGGAGCTTCGTGAGGTCAGTGGAGAACCACCGCGGGCAACAAAAATCTCCTCTGTAGATCTTCTTGTACATCGCCATGATGTTCTGGTCGTGGAATGGGAGGTACCCTGCCATGAGGACGAAGAGGATGACGCCGCAAGACCAGAAGTCAATCTTGGCAGCATCATAGCCACGCTGAGAGAGTACCTCCGGGGCGACGTACACCGGCGTGCCGCAATAGGTGTGGAAGAGCCCGTCCTAGCGGATCCACATCAGGCTCCAGCAGAAGGTGTTCCTTGAGAAGTCACACACGGTGGAGGGCAGGAGCTCGGCGCTTGTGAAGCTCGCAGAAGAGGAGAGCAACTCAGGGCAGCGAAGACCAAGAATGAGGTCGAAGAGCGAATTCGAGGTTGGCTCGAGCTCGCATCTTGCGATTAGCTGAATAAGCTAATAGCCCCGGGGCAAGGGCTAGATGAGAGATAACGGCTGAAGATTCATGATGATGGCACGCCCAAGTTCAAGCTAGGGTGGAGATTGTTGAGTTTTAAATGTCTTGAACTCTAATTAGAGTTTGAGTTAAAGTAGGAATCCAAAGTTGGATTTAGATTTATATTATTAGGAGTTGTAATTGAGTAAAACTCAGGCCCAATAAGAGTCTATAAATATACTATAATATATAGGGCTTATGTGTGACATAGTATAGAAGTTGAATTAGAAAGAAATAGAGAGAGAGGAATAGAGAGAATAGAGAGAAGAGAAAGAGAGAGAGTGTTGGCTCTCGTGTGTGGGTCTTTCTAGTGCTTCTCGGTGGTCTCTCGTGGTGGTTCCTCGTGGTACTCTCTTGGAGATTCTCTCTGAAGGTGGAGACGTTATCGAGGCTTGGAGAAAGAGTGAAGTCTTTCTTGTAAACTCTTGTAAAAGCCTTTATCTATTGATAGTGGATATCCCGTTGTCTTATCTTGTTATTTCCTTTTATCTTGTATTACTTCTCGTTTCTTGTGTTGTTTGACGCAAAGGCGATCCATGAAACTTCCGCTGCAAATCCCAACAGATAGTTTAGATGTTGCATGAGTAGGAACCATCCATCTTATACCCAACACAACCCACTTAAGATTGGTTATCTAACATGATGCCTTTTAAGGAACTTTGTTTCATCAAGTTTCTTGTTCTAACATAATCATGATGATGTATCAGTGAATCTAATATAAATGAAGATGAACTCTAGGACTTCATTTATGGTACGTTACATTTTCTGATGTTCTCAAGTTCCAGGTAGTAACCCTGCATTACAGGGCACCAGAAATTCTACTCATGGATGAACATACTCCTCTCCAGTTGTTTATGATCTGTGGGCTGTATCTTTGCTGAAATGGTGGGCCAGAAGATACTTTTTAAGGGAGAATCTGAGATGGGTCAATTGGCAGAGATTTTCAGGTTCTTCTTGGCCAGTAAATATTTTTGTTTCTTGGTGTTATGCGAATGTAACTTACTTTAAAATTTTGTTATGTAGAGTTTTGGGCACTCCAAATGAAGAAACTTGGCCAGGGTATACTTCTTTATATGATATCAGAAATGACTCTCCCAACTCTCAGCCTGAGGTGTGGTGAAAATCATTTTGCAAATTCTCGCATATGTTTTGAATCTAGTTATCTGATTTTGTTCACTGAAGAGGCATGATTACTACCAAAACTACTTGTCATTGCCACGGAGGATGCTTGTTGTTATTATGCTTGTCATTATGCACATTGATTAGTGTAATTCAATCACCGATTAATTTGATATACATGCTTGCTTATCAAGGTATTTCTAATTCATCCGCGTGTGGCAGAAAATGCTGCAGTTGTGTCCTACATGGAGAATCACAGCTCACCAAGCCCTCTTGCGTGACTTCTCTGAGGCTCCTCCAGATCCCAAGACAGACAATTCGATAACCAATGACTCCAACACAGATGCTAGTAGCTCCAATTTGTCCGCTGATAATGCAATGTGATAATTCTTCTTGTCACTAGAAGAAATGATGGCCTCCTCTTGATTCTTCTTGTCACTCCGGTATGTAGTTTCTTTCACAATGCTTCTGCATAGCGGGAAGGGTAGAGAGTATGTCTACTGTTACTGAATCCCTGGGTAACACACTTGAGCTGCTACAAACAAAAAGAAAGCAGCGACTCTTTCATGTTTCAGATGTCCAGTTTTTCGCCAGTTTTTACATGACTTTTTTCATCTCCTCAAAAAGATATACACGACTTTTCTCATGATTGAAATGGTTTACTACGAGTTCCGAGTTCTCCATTTCTTTTCTTCAATAATTTGCAGTAAAAACTCTTTAACTTAGACATCGGTAAATTTGCAGTCATTTGCAAAATGATTCTTGGTTGGGTAGGAATTTGTCAAAAAATAAACCCGATCACGACTCGTGTGCCGTCCCTTGCGCTGTTCTGAATGCCCCGTTTCAACTTTGTGCGCTATATTCCTTCTTCCTGGAATAGCTGCTGCACTCTGCTTCAAATATTTTTTTTAAAGATGGGAGCGGAAAGCTGTCTCTCCAGCGCCACCGCCAGGCGCCTGCTTCAAAAATTATATTAAATTTTGAAAAACACTTTAAAATTATTTTTTGAGATTTTCTTTGTGATTTATCTTTACGAGAAAATTTGTGTTTTTTCATATTTTTCATTTTTTTTCGCTCTTTTAAATCTGGTTATTACTTTTTTATTGTTATTTATTATTTATTCACATTCAACTTTTTTTTCCTTCTTCTAACTACATACTTTTTTTCAAATATCTTCTTGTAATATTGAAGTTTATATTTATTAGCTATTATCTATTTTTACCGATTAAGAGAGATCTTAAAAAAGAATTTGTAAATAGAATTTACAAATTTTACTGAAATTTAATTTTATAAATGTATCCTCGATTTCTTTAGAGTTTTTTTTAGGAATAAAAATGTGGAAATAGAGACAAAAATTGCATATAAAAAATAGAAATTTTTTTTAACTGAACAGACCCTCTAGTTTTCCATTTTTTCTTCAATAATTCGCATTGAAAACTCTAACTTATATGCTTTATAAATTTTTTAAAATTAGGGAGGAATTTGCAGTTATTTGAAAATTTTTTACTTGGTAGAAATTTGTAAAAGAACTATAAAAAACAAAAAAAGATGACACGTGTGTTAGATGCTGTGCTGTTCTCGATGCGGTAAACCGGAACTATGCGCCACGTTTCAACTTTGTGCCCTATATTGCTTCTTCCTGGAAGAGAAAGTATACTTCGCCTCAAAAACACAACAAATGGGAGAGCAAAGCTCGGCCTCCGACGCCGCCGCCAGGCTCCTGCCACGGCACCGGCAAGATGACGGCGATGAGAGAGAGGAGAGCGGGTGGAGCGGCGACTACGTGAAGAGCATTGTGTATGCGGGGCTCGACGCCATCGTCACCTCCTTCTCCCTCATCTCCTCCATCTCCGCCGGCCGCCTCTCCTCTGGTACTCTCTCTCTCTCTCTCTCTCTCTCTCTCTCCTCTCCCGACCCACTAGCTTCTTTAAATGTTAATAGAAGCCAAAGAAATTTTTACGATATGTCAAATCTCTGATCCATGTGCTTCGCATCGGGCGCACAGTTAATGTCCTGGTACTTGGCATCGCCAACCTGGTGGCTGACGGCATATCCATGGGCTTTGGCGACTTCGTCTCTAGCGGAGCTGAGCTCGATATGGCCGAGAGGGAGCGGTCCGCTACAATCCGTTCCATCGCCGCCCATGCCCGCAAACAGCAGTCGGAGCTGGCCCGGACCTACCGAGCTCTAGGCATGAGCCCGGAGGACGCCACTGCTGTCGTCAGAGTTCTATCAAAGTACAAAGACATCTTCGCCGATGAGAAGTTGATGGCGGAGAAAGGAATGCTGCCGCCGAGACAGAGCGACCAGCCGTGGAAGTCGGGGCTCGTAACCTTTCTGTCGTTCATCGTCTTTGGCAGTGCCCCGCTTCTTTCGTTTATAGTGCTGATACCAATCACGGATGACGATGGCCTGAAGTTCACCGGCGCGTGCGTGCTGTCGGCATTGGCGCTAGGTCTGCTCGGTACGGCGAAGGCGAGGATCTCTGGGCAGAGGTACCTTTGGTCGGTGGCTGCCACCCTGTTCAACGGCTGTATTGCGGCTGCTTGTGCCTATTTGATAGGGTGGACTCTTAGGAATGTGGCTGGCTTGGATGAGTGATGCTTTATCACGGGGAAGATGATGGAGTTCATTTTTAGAGTTTTGAGTTTGTTAGTATCGGTTTTTTTGGGTTTATTTGGTTGTGAGGGTTCTCGACTTATATGGTAGTGTTTAGATTTGTAGAACATTTTTTTCTCTTAAGAAAATGTCAGGAAAATGTAATAAATATAAATATATTCTCATACCATGAAAATTCTTGCTTATCAACGTAGGCAAATCACGCAAAACACGAGTAACTACGAAAGAATTATATTGTTATTTTGTTCAAGTCATGAATTGTGGGAAGACTTGCATTACAGTTATGTATCAATTTTCCGTGGTAAAAGGTTCAGATTTGAGACTGGATGAGCCAATAAGACTGGAAGAGACCTGCCAAAACTGGTCAGACTTCAACTACTCGTCTTGTTGCTTGAATATTGAATTCCTTATTCCATTAATCATAGCATTTATTAATGAAATATTGCCTTCCAATCTTGAAGGCAACAGAAAATAGACACCATCCAGACCCTGTATTAGAGCAGCTAAGAATGCATATATAAATCTGGCTGACGACCAGTTGTATCAGAGCAAATGATTTGCAGAAATATACCACAAACATCCACAAAGGCCATACAGACATTGCAACTAAGACAACATTAACACCATTAAAGATAATACTGTGTTTTGGGCTTCGCTCAGATCAGCAATTTCAGCCAAGAAGCCTAAGATCAAGCAACAGTGGAATAAGTTCATAATTCAGACAAGTAATAAAGTGACACTGCCAACCAAATACAAAATTAGGTTAAACTATCAATCCCAGTATTGATGCCAACAGCCTTTAGAACCTTTAGCAGACAAGCGAGGACTGAAGAGATGCTGCACTTGGGAGATGTGTGCACGATGCCCAGCGGATTATGGAATCTGAGACCATGAGATCCAGCTGCTCGAGCTCACCAAGCCCAATTGTGCGGTTCCTCTTGCTGTGGATTCCAACAGCTCTTGAAGTGATTACTGAAACCCTTCTGCTGTCCACTCTTGTTTTCTCCTGTTCTCTGATGCCACGAGTAACAGAAGAAGGGTCTGGGGGTACGAAGAGCTTCCCAAAACTGGAATCTGAAACCCAGCAGAAAACCAGGTATTGGGCTCAGACAGATATTCAAACAGAATTGTGAATGCTTGTATCGCAGTTATACCTCTCCGGATTGTGTTGGCAGCTGGTGAGTCAGTTTCAAAAGCCAACTGAGGTTGTTGCTCTTTCATGGAAGATGAGCTTAAAAATGAAAAGCTAGACATCAATGGAATAGGAGAAACGGATCCTGGGTTGCTAGGCTCACAATTGCTATGGAAGCAGAAGCCAGCAGTGGGAGAGCACTGGGTCGCTTCGAAGAGGAATGAAGAGAATGATGATCTGCAGGTAAATGCATGGGAAGATTGGTCATGCTGGGTTTCACAGGATACAGGGGTTCCAGGACCAAAACTAAAATCGCGAGCTCCAGAGATTAGTGGAGTGGGGAAGGAGCAGCATCCTGAGTCTTCCTGTTCAAGAATAAATGTGTTGCCAGGCGTATGGAGACCTTGAGCATGCTGATTGCAGTCCTTAATCCATGCATGATCTGCAAAACAAAAAAAAATGATCAAAGACATGTAAATGCTGAATTGTGACTTGTGAGTGGACAATCATATCATGGAAGAAAAATTTGCTAAGCGATTTACTTTGTTTCAATTTTGTAGGAGTCAGAGAGGCCCAAATAGTAAGCACATGAAAAGAATTGATCCCCATAAATTTCGAAAATAAATGTGATAAGACTGCCAACTTGTACAGCACAAATCTTTTGGTGCTATATTAGTAACTAATATGGATTTCCTCATTGAGGTAAATACAAGGGCAGAGAATCAAGATAACGAGATGTCCTTAACCTATTGAATTCGGACAACAGAGATCTACAATCACTGGATATCAGAAACTAATGTTTGTTAAAAACAACCCTAACAACATGAAAATGACACCTCTTTGTCTTATTATATCTTAAAAAGGACAACTTTGTATTCATTGGCATTATCTCATAATCCATATGCAAGAGATTTTTGTAGATCTATATGGAAATGTGGTTGTAGACAAAGGACCCTTTGCTGTCACTAAATTTTCTAGATCTGTATTTTGCAAAAAAGCTAAATTACAAACAACAAGAATATCAGGCTCACCTAGAACCTCCACGGCAGTAAGCCTCTGACAAGGATCTCTACAAAGCATTCCTGCAATCAAATTCTTTGCAGATTCAGATACATGATCCCATGGATCAGAAGGAAACCGCAATTCAGCAGACCTA
The DNA here is from genome assembly GCA_005019695.1 of Trichopus zeylanicus subsp. travancoricus. NCBI lineage: Eukaryota > Viridiplantae > Streptophyta > Magnoliopsida > Dioscoreales > Dioscoreaceae > Trichopus > Trichopus zeylanicus. The sequence goes on from RXID01014256.1 coordinate 46,288, forward strand.
ACCGAATCGAAAATCCTTGACTTAGTCTTCCCCCAGAAAGGAGGCATCCCACTCAAAAGAATGTACAAAATAACTCCCGCACTCCAAACATCGGCAGCTTGATTATATCCACCTGACAACACCTCTGGAGCAATGTAAAAGGGGCTTCCCACAGTCCCATGCAAACTTTCCCCTGCAAATTCCAATCATTTCGAACTCATGAGCAATAATTGGAATTATTCAAATCATTACTGATTCCAAGATCTCAGCAAGTACCAGGTTTGATGTAAGTTGCAAGACCAAAATCTGCCAACTTTATTGGGGAAGACAAGGACTTGTCAGCCAGCAAAATATTCTCAGGCTTCAGATCTCGGTGCACAACCCCGTTATCATGGCAATACATCACCACCTCCATTAGATGCCTGAACAGGACAGCGGCCTCTGCCTCAGAGAATCGCCCATGCTTCTCAAGCCGATGAAACAATTCTCCTCCAGCACAAAGTTCCATCACCAGATGAACAAATCCAGAATCCTCATACACTGCCTTTAGGTCCACGACATTGGGGTGACCAGAGAGGCGGTCCATGACCTCGATCTCTAGCTTCAGGCTGCGGAGGTCCTCAGAAGAGACAAGGCGGTCCTTGGCAATGGACTTGCAGGCCAATGTCTCGCCAGTGAGCATATCAGAGCACACCCGGATGATACCAAACTGGCCCCAGCCAAGCTGGTCGCCCAGGACGTAGCGGTCCTCCAAGAAGGAGATGTGAGGGGTATCCAAGATGGGGTCTTTGAGGCCGGGTACCTTGTAGCAGCTGCAGGAGAGGGCGGCGCTGTTGATCCTCGCAACAGCCATGAAACGAGGGTTTGAACCCTGGCAACCAATCTCAGGCCTGGATCAAAACCCTAGAGCTCATCTCCACAGCTGAGGGGAAAAAATCGCAAACTTTATAGCAGAAAAATTCGAACTGAATCCTGCGATTCCATGAAAGTGAAGCAAAAACCGGATTTTCCAAACTATAATCCTAGATTGCTCATTAATCACTAACCAGCGCATCCGGGCGGGAAAACGAAAAATTAACGACGCAGCAGCCCAAAAATCAGATCTTTTTACATGAAACTAACTAGTCACAGAGATCAAAATCAAGAGAAGTCGGAGCAGAGAACGATCGCCAACCTTAGCTTCCAGAAAACCCCGAAAAAACAGAAAAATCACGGAAATTCGCCATTAAAATGCAAATCCCCCACGAATCCACCAAAAAATCTTCCACTTACGAACCATTTTCAGGAAAGGAGAAGAGAAAATAACCAAATTCGCCCAGATCCATCAGTTCCAAGCAATGGAATGCGAAAAAATTTTAAAAATTTTGAAATAAAAAAACAGTAAAAAGAGGGGGAGGAGGAACCGAAGAGAGCTTACTTCGTTGCAGAGGAAGAGGAATAGGCTCGCCGGAGAAGAAGGCCGCGGCGACTTTGGGAGGCTCCGGCGAGAGGAGGAGTGGAGAGAAGAAGGTGGTGAGAGGTCACCGTCGCCACGGAATTCCGGCTGTGGAATCCCACTTTTGCTTCGAAGCAGCGGTGTATTTATTTATTTTAATTTTTGAAGTGGAAAAAGGGGCTTAAATTAATTTATTTTTGCTATTTAATATCCCAGACGAAATCTTACAAAATTACATTTCAGACCGTGGCTTTCTCACTCTTACCTTCAGCCCGAGATATATGCATATATACCCCTCATAATCAATATATATATATATATATATATATATATCACAATAAAAAGATAAAACTTAAAATAGGCCAAATTGCATTTATGTCATTGCAAAACAATGTTACTCCGCCAAGATGCTTTTTAGGCAGGGCATGAAAATATAAGAAGGGTCATAGTTACAAAATATACGAAATGTTTTGTAAGACTACATATATAATTTTATTATTTTTAGGGGAAATATGCATAATTACCGATTCAAAACTTGTCCGTTTGAAAGTCATGCAATGCAAGGAGACAAGAAAATCGACCATTCAAGAATGGCTCATTTTATTGAATGGCGGATCCGGTCTTCCGCGCGAAATGTTTGTACTAATGGAAGTTTTTACAATTATAAAAATTTCAGGGGCTCATGTGAAAGTGAACTCTTTATTTTATGTGCTAGGAAGGCATATGAAAATGATGATCCATAATAAGTCGGCAAGGTCGCACAAGGAACGCTTGAGCTAAAAACAAGCAAATGTGTAGAAATAAAAAAGCTCATTTAATATAATTGCATAATTTTTCTATTTCAATTAATTAATTAATAAGGGTCGTCCGCGAACCAGGCTGGTCCAGCTTGGTCTTAAAATTCCGATTAAAAAATTTTTTCAGTTAAAAATAATAGAAAAAAAATATCGGTGAGAGGCTCGCGAGGGCATCATCGAGGATGCATGGGTTACATGGGTGGAGACAACTTCAGTTTGATCTGATCATGGGCCATGGCCATCGTAATCGCAAGCTTAATGATAAGTAATAGGAAAATTTTCTTTTCAGCCCCTCAAATTTTTTATTTTGTTTAGCGCAACAAATTTTTACAGCCGAATGTAGGAGGTGACCAGGCGAGCACATGCGAAAAGCAGCCAGATGGACCGATAAGAAATTAACTTTAAATAATAAAAAATAGACTTTTACTCCTTTTTTTTTCTCTCTCGTCTCCATTAAGCTTTGAATTCCTCGTAATTTTTCTTAATTTTTTGGGTTTATAAAATAAATTTTTTATTTTCTCTCTCCTATCTAATGTGCCATGCCGGATTTAAGGGTCAATTAATTTGAGCTAATTGTGTCTGAGTGGGTAGCGGCTGGGTTTGATCGGTTCGGACCCATGTGCACTTGAACGGTCTGGTTTTTGCCCGACATAATCCAAGTTTGATGGAAGCTTTGAACCCACTTTGGATCGTCAACATGAGCAATTGAGGGTAGAATTGTAAATTGGTTAGCATAAAATGCCTCCTTTTTCTTTCATCTCAAAATTTACGGCAAATTTTTAACCTTTTTTTTCTTTCCATTTGATCTCTGTACAATATCAATAATCACGTCGAGTACAAAGAATAAAGAATGAAGGGAAAACGACGGCAACTCAAGCCGTGGTGGATATCTTTGTAGGCAACAACCTCCACGCCTTTAGTTCACCACTTCCGTCTCCAGTGAAGAACGGTCCGTCAGGGCCAATGTGAATAGTCCTCGCTCCTTCCTTGATGAAGAGACTACCCCTCTCGCTGAATCTAAAAGATCAATAACATTGTATTAAATAGTGTTTCAATGTGTGTTGATTTCTGAAACTAATAAAAGTAATAAAAATAGTAGAAATAATCAAAATGAGAAGCCATGAAAGTATAGCTTCAATTGTTTGTATAATTTTGATATAAAAATAGAAAAAAATGAAAGTTCCGTAAATTTGGTGACTTCGATCCTTTGGATGGTCAGATCAAAAGCGAAAAGTATAATTTTGATAGTTTAGTTAGGAAATATATAAAAGTGGAAAAGCGATTTGACAATTATATTAGTAAAAAATATAATATTTATTTATTAATAAAATTTATATAATTATTCAAAAATTAATTATATTTATGGTAATATTCAATTATAATCTTTTTTAATAATTAGAGTAATTTAAAATAATATTTATTAAATAAAAAAAAGATAATTAAGATAAAAAGTATTAACATAATTAGAATAATAAAAAATACATAACAAACTAATTATACTTACAATAATTAGGATAATTAGGATAATAAAAAGTAGTAGATTGTTAATTTTAGGGCAAATAAATGTAACATTTTTTGATATTAATACTATTATAATATTTATGTTATTATAATATCATTTAACTAAAATAAGTTAATATTTTTTACAAATATACCACTACAAAATTAAAGAGTTTAACAGTTATTTTTTAATCTGAATGGTGAAATTTTTAAATATACGAAATGGCTATTTTGAAAGTACTTGTAGTGATTAATCTATCTATGCAACGTATTATTTTCGAGTAAATAATGAAGTTTTTCATAAATTTATTTATAAATTAACATGACAAAATAAGTATTTTCTACGATAATATCGTAAGTAATATACACAAAAAAGACACACATTCAATCATATAAATACAATATGATTTAATAGTAGATATCAATTAGAAGGCACAAATTTAGCTATTAAAAAAAAATAAAAACTTAATGTTCTACTATTACACATTCATAATACATAAGTTACAGTGCTTACATCTAAAATAGTAGTCATCAATATGTGATACATTTGCAGGTAAACATGAAAGCAAATATAAAAGTCTACAAAATTCACAAATGCCCACACATCAACCCATATGCAAATAGTCGAATAAAAGCCCATAAATAACCAATCACGAGAATAACTACAAAAAAAAGGAGGGCAACAAAATGTAGTACGAGAACAATGGAGTAAGAAGCTAGTAGAAAACTAACGAAGATAATCTAGTATAAGCCCCTAATTTATCCCTTTCATGAATGCCCTGCTCCCAAGTTTCCACGCATACAAGCACTTGTAAACTCCATCAAATAGTGAAAAAAAAAATTCTTCTTTCTTAAAAGTCATTACTATAGAGTATAACTTATCTCTTCAGTCAGCAGAAAGCTTGCTCTACTTCAGTGCATTAGCTACATTGGTCATAGCTGCAACCAAAATTTTCTGAAAATCATTTTGAACTCCAACCGCATGTTTAGAAGTCTTTTTGTCATGGAGAAATAGATTAGGTACGGATTTATCACTAAATCATCAAAATGGAGGGACTTCATAGACTTCAGCATCATTTGTATCATTAGTTAGGAATTTAGACCAACTCATTTGAATTCTCAAGTTTGGTGTGCCCAAGTTGATATTTTCGGCGTAAAATCTTCAAAAAATAGTTTGGGCAGAGGATCCAGTAGTCTAATTAGGACCGCAAATGATCATGAATTATTCAAAATTACAGATTGATACGTTAATAATAAAGAAAGAGCCCTTGTGAGACTATACGATAGATTGAAAAAAAATTAGTGTTAAGTAACATAAATTAAAAGCTGAAATTATAAATTCTTTACCAATACATAATTAGCAAGAATCTCGTTTAACATAAGAACCATCTTCTTCTCATCGTCCTAACAAGTCTCGCTGGTTTCCTTTATCATTATTATCTTAGTATATTTCTCTTTCAATATACGTTAATGGTTCTCCACGTATTGAATAGTAATTTTCTCATTGAAAATCTCATGAACTGCTTGAGTACAAGCAACAAATGCACTTTTTTTGACTGATTTATCTGCCCACATATCATTATTTATTTGCTCCACCAAAAAATTAATTAGAAAATCAAAGATTACCTAGGACCAACGGTAATTTGGGGTACCTTTTTTACCCTTACCCTTCCTCTGATCATTCGATATGGATTCACGTGAAAACTCTAGTGGGAAATCACCCACATTAGAAAAAAAATGCACCCCCTTCTATCTGACTGCGCTATTCAACTACGTTCAAATAATATATCATGTTTCATTAGCATAAATCGAAAAAATATGACAACATTAGATACTAAATTTAGAAAGTAAATAACAAGAAGTCAAGAGTCATTCATGAAACATAAAAATGACAATAATAAGTCATTTACAACACATAAATATTAGAAGCTTATATTGGGTCTATTATTGGTATTTGGCCCATATTGCCTTTACAATTGAGCTCCTTAACTGACTTCATTGTTGTTGTACTTAACATTGTTTCCTATTAAGTGGTTGGCAATGATATAAACTCATATTCATCAAATTCTTCATCTTTTCTATTTTCTACTTTCTCTTTCTGTAATGACTTATTCATCAAATGATCTGAAGAATGCATAGTTATGACATAATTATGTAACACACAACAAACCTAAACTATATCTATTTGTGTTTGCCATGAAAAATGAGAATTCTTTTTTAAAATCTTGAAACCACGCTTCAGCAATCTAAACACCCAATTGACTTTACTTCTAAATGAAGAATATCGTACATTGAAAAACTCCTTCGTATTTTAAGGAATCCAACCTGTGTGTTCCTTTAAGTGGTATCAAATACTTTTATATGAAAAAATAAATTCTAACATTATTTTGTACCCCACATCGACCTAATAATATTTACCTGAATTGATAAATGAATGTCAATAATCAATCAAAAGTATATATGTCTCCACATTCCCAAACTTGAAAGAACTATAAATTTTTAATAAGTCGAACCTTAATCAAAAAAAGATCATTAAGTGGTGGTCAGGAAATAACATCTCTTAAGACTCTAAAACTATTTGCAAGCCCTTCCTAACCAATAACGACGTATTGAAACTTTAAACCTGCATTGATTGAGCATAAGACATTATGTGTAATCCCTTTTCTTCCCCGAAATCAAGGTTGGTCCTCGATGGGCACAATTGTATCGATATGAGTCTCACCTAAGAGGCTGATACAATCCTGAGGAAAGAACACAAACAACTATAACAAGCCAGACCAAATATAAACCATAAAGAATATTAATATTTTACTTTAAACCACGAGTAGTAGCTCGTCAAGCCATTGATAAAAGGATGTGTGGCGTCAATTTCTTAATAAACATACTTATTCTTAATTGCACTAACAACCCTAAGCACTTTTATTGAAGTAACAACTCACTGTCTCATCAGACCTATATAATTAGAGCATTATAGTATTTTTAATATTGTGTCCAACAATACATACAAAAATGACCAATTGTTTCTCCACTGTTGCATATCGAGTATCATGGAGTAGAAGTCTTTCTCACATAATATTTGCAAATTATAAAATGCAAAGAGATCCATCAGTATATATGATCAATAATTTTTCTTACCCCCATACATCATATGATGAAAAAAACTACTTCATAAGTATTGACACTCATGGGTAAGTACTCTAATAACCTTGAGTTTTTTATTCAATAAGTATCATAGTAATACCTCAAATACAATCAAAATAGACATTCGAATAGTCTAAAATTTTTACATATGAACACACTGATTTTTATCCATCTAATTTTATTAAATGCAAAAAAAGAAATAACATAAAGATAAAAGAAAAATAAGCAAAAAAATATTTCAAAATATGTCTCCGACTCGAATAAAGATACAAAGATATCTACAAATTAGAGCGTAAACATCACCATGATAGTATGGAACACAATTGGACTATTCTTTCATGGGTATTAACAACCACGTGAACATTCTACTCCAACAAACTCAAAAATGCCTTTATTATATAATTACACATATGTCATTCAAATACAATGAAAATTGGGATTCATCACTGCTCTCAATTTTAGACCGATAAACATCCAATGACATTTATCAAATCTCAATCCATTTGCAAATATGATGCTAAGTGCAAATGACAATATACAAAACTCAACTATGTTACCGTAGCTAATTAAGAAACACAGAAATCTCGTTTAGCTCATACTCCCATAATAAATTGAGTCATCGTTAACAATCGTATTCATCAAAATATATACAAAAAAAATGCAACCAAAATATTAACAAAATGCAACCAACAATTTGTATTTGTAAACCGTCAAATGAGCAAACCACGAAGCCATCAGACAGTAGACACAAACACTTCACAATACACATTACGAATTGTCCTGTCAATAACATACCCAGATAAATCCTATAATTAGCATCATATCTCCACCGTATCCAAACTCCAGGATTATAAAGCAAGCCCAAACGAAAACTCAAGAAAAATTCATCCGAAAATAACAACAAGCTCACAGTTTATCTAGGTATCCTAAACCAGGACACACACCATCCTCAAACTGCAAATTCAACAGCTCTTGCAGAAAAATAACACTACAATCAATAATCTAATGTCCACCCCGATCTCCTCCAATGATCACAGTATTTCTGCATCCAAACCACAATTTAGAAAGATCACCGCTAAAAAAAGAAGCACAATACCACCAAAAAATTATTAAAAAACTTATAAGATCGATCGCAAAACTAGTGGTCAGTGATGAGAGCGACAGCGGGACTAAGCCACAACTACAAGATCAACGAGCGGAGCCATAGCAGAGCCACATCCACAAGATAAGCAAGGCAAAGCCACAGTCACAAGATCAGTAAGACAAAGCCACAACAGAGTCATAGCCACGAGATCAGTGGGGTAGAGGCACAGTCACGAGATCAGCAATATGATGCAGGGTAGATCAGCAATATGATGCAGGGTTGGTGGCCAACAATGAGGGAGACAGCGGGATAGAGCCACAACCATGAGATCAACTACACGAGCACGAAGCTGGTGGCTAACAATGAGGGATGTAGTGGGGCAGAGCCACAGTCACGAGATCAGCAACGCGATCGCAGAGCTGGTGGTCGTTGATAAGGGAGATAGCGGAGTAGAGCCACAGCCGCAAAATCTTTGAACGATCGTAGAGCTGGTGGCCTGTGATGAGGGAGACAACAGAACAGAGTCACAACCAACTGCAAAAACTACGCCGGAGGCGAGATCCAGGGATCGAAGATGTTCGAGAAGTCACGGAACAACGACTCTCCCCTAACAAAGTGAGAGAAGTGGATGGGCACTTCTCTCACGAAAGTGCAAAAGTCATGGAAATGGTAGCTTGTTTAATTTTAAATCCACTCAAAAGTAGTACTTTCACCACTTCCGAAAGTCATTTCTATTCAAACATCAAAAGTGGAGGAGTGATCTCACTTCCGCTACTTCTGGAACTCCAGCCCAATCCAAACACTACCTTAATCCAAAGTGAAACAAAGATGAATCTCCAAAAACAGGAATGTATGCTCTGCAAAACAATACTCACGATGGCAAGTCATAGAGGCGGAGTGTGCCGTCATTGCAGGAGCAAAGTAGTATTGGCCTTTTCTGATCATCATGAATACCACGTATTGCAAGTAATCCCTGTTGCAAGGCAGAGGTCACTTCAAAATCTAAATTACTAATCTTAGAAAAAAAAAATAACATAGAACAGAAGCATGTGTACCCTCAAGTTTTGTTAACTATAATCATTCCAAGATTTTTACTGCATCTCAAACCTAAATGCAGAAAAAAGAAAACAGATTCAGGTTGTTTGTGCTTTGGAAGTTAAAATTTGAAATTGCAAGCCATGAGAATGATACAAAAGATTTACTCAGATGCTCTTCAAAAGCAGTTCTTTTGTATAGAAGCAAGCATTATGGGTATATGGATTATTAACATATGAAGATACATGATTTTAGTTCTGTTTTTGACATAAGCAATTGGGTAGGTTTATAGCAGAAAGTGCTACAAGAACAGTATGGCAATTTAAATACATCAGTTGCTTACTACACCCTGAAAAAATCAGGTGCTGAGATAGATTTAGGGGCTGTGGATTACGTCTCGAATTTCCTTGAAGAAGTTCAGGCTCAAAAAATTTGTAGGCTCAAGATGAGTTTAGCCAAGGCTTAGCCAAGCTTTAAAGAGCTCAAAACCTTAACATAGATCCAAGACAGCTTTTAAGATGTGATTTTTGAGAAAACGTGTCACATGATTCAATCAATCACAGAGGCATGGAGGAAAAGCAACTTACATTCTCTTCCTGATGAGTATAAACAGATTCTACTTTTCTGTTGCCCTTTCGGTAATCCCAAACCTGCACAGAAAAACAATTTAAATAAGAACTACAAAGCCGGATAATTACCGTAGAGAATCAGCACATTTCAAACACCAGAAGATGGATACCATCAATTTGCTGTCCAAGGAACAGGGAAGCAAGCAAGGTCCCCAGCATGTAAGGGACATTACAACGGATGTGTGTCCAGTGAGGGTTTGGATACACTGGAGCTTTTCTAGACCCCAGACCTGAAAAAAATTCAAAAATAAGAAACTAAGATGACAAACAAATTAGCCAAGCATGCAAGAAGATAGAACTTGTGAAATGAAATATTACTTTGATGGTCTGGTCCTTAGCCAGAGAAGAGTTTGCTCCCCAACACAGCCACGGAGACCACTCCGCGGCTATGGCGAGCAAGGACAGCAGTAGGTTTAACATCTTCCTGACCTGACTACCCTGTAAGAATCCTTCCATCCATGCAGCCTGCCAGCATCATGTCGTTGGCGACGATAATGCAGTAGACTTGCCCGACAGGACCAGTAAGAATCCGCTCGGTCATCTGCTCTATGTTCCAAAACTTAATAGCATTTGGAATCCCCACAAAGACCCAGGGACCCTCACTGACCAAGCAACCGTCTTCACCTCCCACATTGAGATCATGATCGCACTGTATTCATTCAAAGATTCATCATAATTAATTAAAGAAATCATCATCAACCAGCGAAAAGAAGTAAACTAAATTTAGAATCAAGGAGAATAATGAAATCAAGCAGATGATGACAAACTTGTCCTGTAACGCAGTCCCAGATTCGGACGTGCGGGTCATTGCTGCCGGCGTAGAGCTTGTCGGAGCCCCGAGGGAGTACGATCCCAGTAACAGCCTACAACAACAACAACAACAAAACAAATAACAATAATAAATAATAATAATAATAACAAAAAAAAACTAATATAAGATAAATCAGAGGAAATCTCAGAAGAGAAGGAAAGAAAAATCAAGGGTACCTTCCGATGCCCCAGAAGAGATGTTACAGCCGAAATCCGAACTTCTTCGATTTCTTGCCCTTTGGAAGATGGTTTCTCCGTAAAAGTTCGGATCGAAGTCGGGGTCGGCTTTGGGGTGTGAACCGGCAGCAGCGTCCGAGTCGGGGCCGGTGTCGACGACGGAGTCGATGTGGCTACCGGGGTCAACGACGGAGTGGAGATCCAGGCCGGGGTCGACGACGGAGGGGAGGTCGGGGCTGGGATCGACTCTGGTGTCGATATCGGCATCGGGGCCGGCGGGTTGACATTGGAGGTGTTGTTAGGGCTCTGACTGGGACGCCGATGCCTTCTCCAGACACTGAGCTGTTGCTTCTTCTTGGGAGGGGCAGCAGGTGGGCCGAAGGGATCCTCGTGGAGAAAAGGGCAATGCCGGCGGGAACAGCGACCGCGGGGCCAATATTTGCACACCGGGGGTGGACGGTGGAGCGGGAGCTGCTGCAGCAGCGGAGATAAGGCTGAGGCCGGTGCCGTACCGCGAGTGCCATGGCCATTTGCCAAGGGAGTGACGAGGAGTTGTTGCGACGGTTAGAAAGTTGGAAATATAAATAGGTACGGCTGTCAGCGGTCTCCGGCTCGGCGCTTTCGGACTTGGGATCGGACCCAGCACAGCGCTTTCGGACTTTGGATCGGACTCGCAAGTAAGCGCTAAGTCACCGAATCGGGATCAAAATTAATACATTATTTTTATAAATTAATATTTTTTATAATATTTTTTTCGAAAAATTATTTAATTTTTTTATGATATTTTAATTTAATAATAATATAAAATAAGTAATATTAATTTTATAAGAAAAAAAATTTTGAAATTAACTTATTATCCCAAATCAAATGAGACTTAAGACACCAGTTTGATTCGGAATTAATATCATTAATAAATTATTTTTATAAATTAAAATTTTTTATTAAAATTAATTTTTATAATAATTTAAATTTTAAAAAAATATTTAACTAAATAATATTTTTATAAATTAATTTTTTTATTATAATATTTTAATTTACCCTAAACTCTAAACCCTAATTCAAGTCAAACAATACAAAATGTCCGGCCTACATCTGCCCAAAATTCGTCAACTGAACTACTTGAGATTCACTGTTGAGTTTTAATCCTCAAGATTACTGGTGCATTTTTAGCATAGATACTGCAGTTTCAAAGGGTCTGAAGGTTACAGTTCAAGACACATATTCCACTAGTAATATACATGCAAATAGCCAACTTTTAGGTACAAAAAAGCCAGCTCCACATAAGAGCATCCATTTATATTGTAAATACATATATATATATATATCTCAATACACTTAGTGGTTTATCGACCATTTCTGGAAATAAAAAAAACAAAGAAGAGAAAGGAGAAACTCCAGTTTGTCAAGTCCTCCAGGTCAAAAAAACCAAAGGATGGGTTTCAATTTCTGGGAGGAAGTAGACCGTCTCTCTTGGCCATTTCGTATAATGCAATAGCAGCAAGGGCTTTTGCATCTGCAGTCATGTGCCAAAGCTTCCCATAAGGAATTACATGCACCTTGATCAGCTCCCCATGATCACGAAGACCCATCTCCTTTCCCTGCAATCCCTTTATCATTTCTTCTTCCACATGCCCTCTATAAAGGAACAGGCTCAGTTCTTCATCAGATCCTCCCTGAATTGCCCAAACAAAAAATTTGTGTTGATTCATTTGTACGAGTTCTATGGCATCAAAAAGGGCACAAGCAGATCTTAGTTAATAAATTACTGGTGATGGAAAGATCTTGCATCCGGTTATTGGGTCAAGAAATGATGTCAGATTAACCATTTCCTCCATTTTCAGGTGAATCCCCGTTTCTTCTTCGACCTGCAATAATCAACAGGTATTTGTTTTAGGGCAAATATCTCCTAGTTATCGGGTTTAACATCACTTTCCATAACAAAATCAAAAAAGCCAAAAATTTAACTTCAGCTACACAGTACAAATGTCAGTGCACAAATTAAAAAAGTTAGTTATTAGAGATAAAAATGGGGATCTGGAGTTCATATATTCGTAGAAAAAGCTATTTGAAGGTTCATGCAGCCACAAAGAAATCAGAGCATACTAAATAGCAGTAACATGATAATCTAACATAAAACATAAACTTGAGCAAACAACAATTAATAATGAAATGGTATGTCAGCTAATATGAGAGGAATGATGAATTCATGCAGAAGAAAACGCGCCTGAGTAAACATAGGACAAATCACATGTTCTGCCCAAACTTTGCTGTGCAGCATAATGATGCCATGCAGTTCATTTGCAGTATAATTGGTTAACTGTCTAACTACTCATAGAGTCACTAGGATAGTGAAAGCCATGTGTGCAACCTAAATCTTCTTCCACGAGCCAATTGAGTTACATGCTAAACAGTAGAAGGCATGCCATCTGTGGTTTGGAGGTTACAGGGAAACATTTGACAGCTTGAAGGGTTTGGTTACAATAGTAGCTAGGATGGCAAAATCATGAGGTGATTGTAGATCCATTCAAGGACTTGGGCTTCTAAACAGGAAGAGGTAAAAGCCTCCTTAGCTGGAATCTTAAGTGGGAGTAGATGGAATACTTAGTTTTACTCAGCTTGTTTTTTGATTAAAAATAAGTTTCTTTCCTTTTCTTTTGTTGGGTTGTGCCTTCTGATTTAGGTTATTGATTGGATAATCCAATATTAGTTGCAATGTGTGAGAGTGTGTGTGAGTGAGAGACAGAGAGAGAGAGGGATAGAGATATCACCTCACGAACAGCTATGCCAACAACATTACCTCTTTCATCATCCAACATGCCAGCTGGGAGTTCCAAAATAAATCTTCCAACAGGAACTCTAACCTTGCATAAGAAAAGATTGGGCAATTGAGTGAGTCTCAAGAAGGCCTAGGTTTTTGGTAGCACTGACAACTTCATCAAGCAGCCAGAGTCAGGGTGAAGAAACTGAAACATACCCCGTAAAACAAATATTACCTGTTCTGTAAGGACCACATAATCTTCCCCCTCTGACTCCAAAAGAATCAGCACTGCAACAGACTGTCCCCGTCCAAACACAATACCTGGAATCTAAAGTTCTAAAGTCATTTTACAAAATAAAAAAATTGCATACTACTCAAGAAAGTCCAAATTTTTGTAGAATATGAAGACATTCCTAAGGAAAAAGCAGAGAGGGAATAAAATGACACATATTGAAGGAAAATAAATGAAAGCTAAAAAAAAAGCATGAACCAACATATTGTCAACTTTGTCCCAAAAGAAAAAATAATAATAAAATTATTGCCTGCGACTGTCAATAGCTGTTGTCCTACAAGTTGAATATCTTGCAGCTTACATAAACATAAAATTTCTAATAAAATTTATTGAATATGTTAAATGCTTCTAAGGATGACAAGAAGCAAAGTAGCAGACAACAGCATAAAGCACCAAATCAGAGCCAATTTTCTAGGACACATGCAAATGTTTGTGTTCCTTCATTGAGCATTTTCATTCTCTTCCTCATTGTTCTCCAGGCAAAGGCAAGCCAATAAAACTCTACACAATTATCTAAAGGACCACTTCATTGTGTATTGCATAATGAAAAATGAGCCGCTGTAAATTTCAAAATGTAAAATCACTTATTTCCTAAGCTATGAAGATAACGAGCAGATGCCAATCTACATACTTTGTAGCCTTCAGGCAAAAGCTAGGCAATTATGACAGTCAAAACCAAATATCACCTTCATTCCTGTCACTTTGTCAAAGACATCTGCTTTGAATTTTAAAAAGCCAACACCTTTTCCAAACATATCCACTCCCTGAAAATTAAGACAAAAGATTCAGTAGATGTGAAAGAGCACAAAGTCAAGATGTGACGATTGAATAAGGTTGACCAAGGAGAACACTAATTGGGGAGGTTTGAAGGACCATATGCATTGTGCATTTCTCTTTTTTAATTGATGCAACTCAATTGAATTTGAATATGTGTTAACTATAAACTAAGCATACAACACATTAACTTTTTTCTATTGCCATAAATCTCTCAGGCCTCTAAAATACAAGATTAGATGACTATTTAACCACAATTCTCAACTGCCAAGTTATAACATTAAACAGTTTGCTATGTTGAAAGACTACTGACAATTTTTTGTTGCATTTGTTAATATTTTAATCTCATCAACCTGTCGAGGTTCAACAGCCAGATTTCATATGATAAGAATGACATCCACAAGTATTCAAAGTACCTCAAGTATCTACTACACTAAGATCTCATCAGGTGATCATGTATATGACAGGAACTTGCATGATTTTGTGATTAATCATCTATCTAGAAGCAAGACAGTCTTCCAATCCCAAAAATGGGGGATGGTGCCAACTTAGAATACAAGTGATTATGATTCTAAAGGTATACACAGTTAAATACCTGGATGTGCACTTGTCTCAGACCCATTTTTCCACTAGCTAAGAGGCCCATTTCACTTTGCATATTTCTCAACCAGTGCTTGAACAAAGCAGAATCAATAGCATTTCTGTGATGATAAAAAAGTGTTAAGCTCACTCTTCAACAAAACAGAATCAACAGTACTAATACCATAAAAGATCACTGCCTTTACGGTGAGAATCAATTCTTCGCCTTTGTAAGCAAATACTGAAGGACTCAGCATTCAACTAACAGAAAAGGTCATTCAAATAGACATGATATATCTCAAAACACACGCAAATCAATTTATTGAATGATTTTAGTGTTCCATGAATTTGGCCCTCGTTCAATGAACAAATCCTTGGTAAGGGAGATACAAATGAACAAGCAATTATCTGGAATTTTCTCTATGAAGGGACACAGCTTATTCAATAAAAAAGATAAGAAAGTATCTTTACGAGGAATGTCCTGAAGGCAAATCTCCAAAACCCAGTTTTCATTGGTTTTTCTCAAGAAAAGCATGGCCTTTTCGATTTCGGAAAGCCAATTTTAATTCAAACGAGAGGAAAAAAAAAATTAAGTTTGACGAGCAAAAAAAATTATTCCTGGTTTTCGATTCCTCCATCCAAAAAGGGATTGAAGCATCAATGCGCATGGATGACTGATGAGAGAAACAAATCTATTGAACAAACAGATTTCACAAATCTTAATATCAGAAATACTTTGATGAATAATTCAACCTTAATTCGAGATGGCAGACCTGAGGTCGGAGTCGGAAAGGCCAGGGGCGGCGACGACCTGGACGGGTTGGCCTCCCGGCAAGATGATGGTTTGAGGAGGAGGAGGAGCTGAGGCGGAGGAGGATGCCATTCGAATGGTGGACCTAGAGCTGGTGTTTCCTAGCGGCGAGGCGAGTGGAAGACGGCGGAGAGGTCTCCGCGGCGGAAGGCGAAGGATCGACGAGGTAGCGAGCAAATGCAAGCGACCTGCCATTTGCAGAAAAGCACACTTGGGTGCGTTTCGTCGCACCAGCCCAATTTTTCGAATTTGGGTGTTTAGTTACATTAAAAATTATTTATTTCGTGAAATTTTAAACTTCTTAAATTTTTAAATTTTAAAAATTTAAAATTTTGATTTTTATTATATAGAATTTTAAAATTTTGAAACCTTTAAATTAATTAAATTTTAAAATTCAGAATATGAGATTATATACTAAATTTTATAATCAAATAAAATATAACTTATAACAAATTTAGAACTTTGATATAATAAATATAAAATTTTAAATTTTTGAATTTATATATTTTAAAAAATGAACATACTATCATAATTTTTAAATTTAAAAGTTTAAAGTTTCATAACGTTAAAATTGTTAAAGCTTTAAACTTATATAAAACAAACGTATCCTAAATTAAGAGAATTAGAGTAATATCTCAAAGCTTAATTTTGAACAAATGGCTTTAGAGTCAAAGTCATCCGTTCTGCCATAAGAGAAATTGAGACAGATCATGTACTTAGATAAAAATTACAAAAGTAAAATATCAAAATATCAAATTTAATTTGAACTTACAAAAACTCTTTATTTATATAAATTTGATTATCTGAGTTGTCAAATTCAATTGATCGTATATATCAAATAGAAGTTTTCATCTTCTATTGTGATAAAAATCAAATAAAAAAAAATAACCGAACATATAAAATTCAAAAAAATTAAAAAATTTTAATAAAACAAACACCAAAAAGAAAATAGTGAGAATATCCACAATTCTGAAAAAAACATAAATAATCAAATTTACAAAATTTTCATAATTCATCGCTTCTATTGAATTCATAAAATGCCTATAATCTTCACTTCGATTAAATTTGACAACAAAACTCACCCTTAATTACACTATTTCTACTTTTCTAGCTCTCCATTTGTTCAGGAGTGATCCTGTAAATTCAAAGCGTGCAGCTTGTTTTGAGATAATTTTATTTTTTTAATCAAATTAATTAGCATCGATTTAAATATGAATTGAACTATAAAAATTATTTCTAAACAATATTTTATTTTTTAGCTCCAGACCAAAGGGAAAGGTCCTTTTTGTTTTTTGAAATTTTAAATTCTTAAAAATTTTATTGTTATGAAATTTTAAAATTTCAAATGTGAAAATTCTAATAATATATTTATTTTGTAGGATGTATAAATTTAAATTTTAAAATTTTGGTATTTATTTTATTGAACTTGTAAATTGTCAAACTTGAAAATTTTTTTTTGTTGGATTATAAGCTCGGTTTGATTTCAATTCAAGGTCAAGATCAGCATTTTTTTAAATTATTTTTTAAAAAAATTAATATATTTTATTATTAAAAAAATTATTATAAAAAATTAATTATTTTTTAAAAATTTTAAATTATTTTAAGGTTAATTTTAATTAAAAATACTAATTTACAAAACTGGTTCATTAATATTCATCTCTCAAGTCCAACACATAATCTTACATGCTAAAATTTAAATTTAGAATTCTCGAATGCAACTAAATTTAAGAAACTAATAAACTTATTAAAATTTAAATTTTTCTTAATTTTAAATTTATGTATAACAAATAAAAAATTTTATAATTATTAAATTTGAAATTTTCAGAATTTTTAAATCTCACAAAACAATTATACCTAAAACTACTCAAATTACATGGTCATGTATTCCAAAAAATATATACATCTCTAAATTGCAAGAAAAAAAAAAGTTGGATCTAGGATCAATGAGATGCAAAATGATTTATGATTTTTATAATAATTAATTATACATCGATCAGAAAAGTGTACATTTTTTATTAGGAACTTATGTGTAATTGAAGTTCATAATCACCTCCAGTCGAGATTAACCACGCAAAAAATCCCAGAAATTTACACAAAGCTCGCAAGATCTCAGAATTTTGCATCAAAGCACAATTATGATCTGCGAAACGCCAAGAGGTGAAGGCCCTCGTCCATGTGAAGAGTGAACATGGTTCTGTACTTCGCCACAAAGGACTCGTCTCCAAGCTTGAACCTGAGGAAATGCAGCAGCACTGCAGCCAAGATCTTCATCTGCCTGTACGCGAATTCTTTCCCCAAGCATAATCTTGGACCGGCCTAACCATCGAACATCAATCGAAAAAACTGATGATCACACAGATAATAGCAAAAAATAACCTAAACTCTGCGGTGATGCTTACGTGAAAGGCAACAAATTTGAAGGGGCTTTCAGACTGAAACTTTCCGCTCTCCATCCATCTCTCTGGTCTGAAATCTTGGGCGTTTTCGCCCCAAATGTCTGTCATCCTTCCCATGGCATAGGCTACGTAAGTTATTCCGTCTCCTTTCTTTATCTTGAATCCATCCGGCAACACATCGTCTTCCTCCGCAGTTTTTCCGTCCTACCAAACACAAACTGTATCAAACACTGCGTGTGAAAAAAGTCTCATCATCTTACTACAGAAAACCATCTGTCTGTAAGTGTTTGCCAGAAAACATTGGTACGTCGCGAAATCTATTACATTGGGTTTAGGGTTTACCGCCGGCACAGCTGGGTACAATCGAAGAGTCTCGGCGAGAGTTGCGTGGAGGTAGTTCATCTTGTCAAGAACATCCTCTGTCAAGCTCGACGCGAATCCATTGATATCATCGTCTTTTGACGCCACTGTTACTTCTCTAATCTCCAATACAATCTTCTCTTGCACATCGGGATGCTTGCATAGCATGTAGAAGAACCAAGTCAGCGTGTTCGCCGACGTGTCTTTGCCGGCGATCAGGAAGTTGAGGATTATATCCCTTAGGTATCGGTCTGTCATGGTTTCCGGCTCTTCCTGGCTCGCCATTATGAATCTGGAAAGGATGTCCTCTTTGTTTCTCTGAAAAAAATTTCACCAAATCAAATCTCATATTATTTTTTTGTGGAAGAAGAGATTTGGTATTTGATTTTCCTTGCCTCAGCGCCACTCTTCATGAGCTCTCGCTTACGGCGGATCAGCTGGAACACGAAGTCGTCAATGATTTTGAGGTCCCTCTTCAGCTTACCCTCCCACCCAACACCACAAAATCTCTTCACCTGCCACAGCAGGTCCGCATACCGGTGGAATATGGCTCTGTTGGCATCGTCAAAAGCCGCGCTGAACCGGGCACCGAGCGCGTCGGCACCCGACAGCGTGCGGAGGTTGACTCCGAAGCCGACCTCAAAGATTGAATCTAACGTCGTTCTCATCAAAAGGTCCTGAATATCCACTGCCGTTCCAGCGTCAGCTGTGCCTGAAAGCTTTTGGGCTAGTTTGGCGGCGTTGGAACGGAACACGGAGGTGCTGAAGTCGCGGAGGATACGAGCGGAGAACTCGTGGCTGGCGAGCTTTCGCTGGCTCCGCCACTTCTGGCCGTCCACCGCGAAGATTCCGTTGCCGAAGAGGTCGAACATGATCTCATAGTTGTAGCGCCCCTGCAGTCATCATCATTTGTTGAAAATAAACCAAAATTTTAACTGTTTAACGGATGCGTCAAATTTTCCGATTTCTTAGCAACTGATTATATTTTTAGATTACTACAACTATGAAAAATATGATTTTATAAATATTAATTACGGAAACATTTTTATTAAAAATATCGTGGAAAGATGATCACATGCCTTGGTGTAGTTCTTGAAGTTATTCTTGAGAATGTGCTCGACGTTGGCCGGGTCGGCGGTGTAGCACTCGCTGCGGGACGGCCGGACGATGAGCCGGAAAGTCCGGTGCTTTTGGGCTTTGCGCACGAAGAAGTCGAAGATATTGTCGAAGTGGCGGAGAAGGTCGAATATTGTGCCAGCGATCGGGGGCCGGCCGGAGTTGTGTATGAGATCTGTGACGAAGAGGAAGACGAGGATGATGATGGAGCAAGCGATGCAGAGGAAGAGCACTGCAAGCAGGAAAGATAGCTCTGAAGCCATGGCTTCGATTGGAATGGATGATGTGTACGATAGAGCAATGTATCATTGCTGTTATATCGGAATTAAAATGAAATTGTTGTTTCTTCTGTTTGGAGGTTGGTGATGATAATGGAACATTGGAATCTACTGTCAAATTAGCAGGCTTTTGAATTTTTCCGAATTTTTTCTTTGATAAGGTCATTAATGGATCCATCAATGTGTGGCGATCCTAGAAATCCAAAAATAAATTAAAGAAAATTCTATTTGGATGATTTGGCAATTTTTGTCCTCATCATAATAGATGAAGATTAGGACCACTGTCTTGCCAATACTTGCTTGGTTTGTTCTCTTAATGTAGCTTTCGAATTCTCTAATTGCATTCCATACCTCTTTAAACAATTTTTTACGTCTAAATCTTTGAAATTGAAATAATATCCATTTTTTAAATAAAAGAACTACAAGAATATATATATAGCTGAGCTCAATCCATTCCAAAAATTTATATTCGAAACTATTTGAGTCATTTCATAATCCTTATACACCTCGACCATTGGTTCGGTGGTTGTACTCATTTTATACATAATAGTTACTTAATTCATTGAGTTTTTTGTGCACAATTGTTCTATGGCATGTGAGATATTGATAATGTCTTCTTTTAAGTACTTATGAACTATTTTTCTGATTAGTTATTTTGATCGGACGAACCAATTAGATCCATATAAGAGCCACACAAGTGACTCCATCATATTTATTGTCTACTGAAAATACATGATTACGAAAGATCAACCTCAGCCAAGTTTGTTTCAAACGTTCACATCAATATGTCACACCCATTGCATTTTTCTGATGGACTGAAACTTCATATATTGAATTGTAAAACAGCAATACAAACAAAGAACTCAATTTGATCTGTGGAATGCCAAGAGGTGAAGGCCTTTGTCCATGTGGAGAGTGAACATGACTCTATATTTGGCCACAAAGGACTCGTCTCCAAGCTTGAACCTGAAGAAATGGAGCAGCACTGCAGCCAAGATCTTCATCTGCCTGTATGCAAATTCTTTCCCCAAGCATATTCTCGGACCAGCCTAATTTCACAAAAAGAAAAACAAGACGAATGTTAGGTTTAAATATTCACTAAAAAAAAATGACTAAGTTTTTGCTGTGGATTACATTGAAGGAAACAAATTTGAAGGGGCACTCAGGCTTGAAGGTTCCATCAGAGTCCAGCCAACGCTCCGGCCGGAATTCCTCAGCGTCTTCCCCCCAAAGATCCGTCATCCTGCCCATGGCGTAGATCAGGTAGTTCACTCCATCCCCCTTCTTCACCTTTATGCCGCTCGGTAGGACATCGTCCTCCTCTGCGCACTTCCCATCCTATCGATAACAAGAGCGAGTAAACAAAAGTTCGACTCGTGCACTGTGTTCGGTAACGTGTCAAGTTAGATAATAATGAGCAGGACCACCGCGACAACTGGATAGAGACGGATAGTCTCGGTGAGCGTAGCATGGAGGTAGTGCATTTTGTCGAGCACTTCGCCGATGAGGCTTGCCGTGAATCCGGCGGACTCCGTGCGCACGCCTTCGACTCCCGTCGTTTCTCTGATCTCCATGACGATCTTCTCCTGCACGTCGGGGTGCTTGCACAGCATGTAGAAGAACCAGGTCAGTGTGTTTGCGGTCGTGTCCTTACCCGCGAGAATGAAGTTGAGGATTATGTCTCTCAGATATCTATCGCTCATCGTCTGTGGTTCTTTCTCGCTTGCCATTATGAATCTTGATAGTATATCCTCTTTGTTCCTCTTGATAATGAAACATATACCTGTTAGTGTGCCCGCATTTTCACAAACAAATTCGTATTCGACACATTTGGCAATCAAACATATACTTGGCCTTACTTCTAGTCCGCTCTGCATCAATTGCTTCTTGTTTCTTATGAGCTGAAACACAAAGTCATCGATAACTCTGAGATTCTTCTTTAGCCGAGCCTCCATCCCAACATTGAGGTACCTCTTCGCCTTCCAGAATATATCAGAAAACCGCCGGAAAACGATGTGGCTGGAGTCGTCGAACGCTTTGCTGAACTGGACACCCTGCTCGCTCGATCCCGACAGCGTGTCCAGCTCCACGCCGAACCCGACCTTGAAGATAGAGTCCAGCGTCGACTTCATCAGCAAATCCTACATCAGAATTGCACTCCTTTGGATCAACAAACATAGTTCGATGCGATAGAAGGGGTGAAGGTAGTAGATGCTACACGTCAAATTTTAAACAAATTTAATATAAAAATTAATAAATATAACCAACTTTAGCCCGCCTCAGATTCATGTAAGTTAATTTTGGACCCGCTTAAGCCGAGAGAGTTGGACCCGTTACCAGCCCTACAGAGGTCAGCAAACAAACCTGCATGTCAATCAAGTTTCCATCTGCTGAAGATTGAGCTATTTTCTTCGCTAGCTTCTCCGCGTTGGATCGGAAGACGACACTGCTGAAGTTGCGGAGTATCTTGGTGGAGAACTCGTAGCTCGCGAGCTTCCGTTGCTGACGCCACTTCTCACCATCCACCGCAAAAATTCCATCCCCGAGTAGATCATGGAATATATCATAGTTGTATTCCCCCTGGAGAACAATCAAACCGATTAATCACATATTATAGTAACAAATCAAAACGATTGAAATTTACTGAAACCAAAAGATAAAATGAACCCTGGTGTAGTTGTAGAAGTTTGTCCTGAGCAGGTGCTCGACGGAGGCCGGGTCGTAGATGAAGAGATCACTGTGGGACGGCTTGATGAGGCGAAAGGATCGGTGCCCGTGCCGACGGGCTAGGCGCAGCTGGAAGTCAAAGAGGGTGTCGAGGTAGACGAGCTGGTGGAAGACAGTGCCGGCGATCGGGGGCCGGCCGGAGGATTGGAGGGACTCCTTGATGTAGAAGACGAGGAAGGACACGAGAGAGTATGCAACGTGGATGGAGAGCAGAGCAAAGCACAGGAGCAGTGTAGAGAGTGAGAGAAATGTGAGGGTTGACATGAGCTCTAGGAAGGAAATGGAGGCCATAGGGATTTGATTTTTCAGTTGATGAGAACAATGATGGGCTCATTTATACTAGTTTTTGCCCAAAAAATCTCCGAAAAATGAGATAAGGAAGAATTTCCAAAAAAAAAAATCAGATGTGAATGTGGTTTAATGAAAAACAAAAGGACACAGAGAGAGAGAGAGAGATGTGTGGCTAGCTTTGAGTCGGCATCTAATATCTCCATCAAATTACAAAAAAAAAAAAAAAGGAAAAAACAAATTCTCCACCAGCGTCTCCTTCCATTCAATTGGAAATTTTCAACCCAATCAATGTCACAGATGGTAACATGGGGCTGAACCAAAACATAATCACATAAAGTATGGACTGAAAGAGAAAGGAAGATTTCGACCTTTTAAATACGGTGTTGTAGAACAAAATCAAAATCAAAATTAAAATTTCACAGTTTTCGTTGCAGTTGAGGAGTAAACATGGTCTTCCGCAATAACTCAATGAGACAGGCGCTTTTTGTGAAAAAAAAAAGACTTCATTTTAAGTTGTTGCATTTTTTTGTCATTTTCCTTGAAACAACGCTTCGTTGTAGTGAATCTAGCGATTGAAATTTTGGCATTCATCCCATTATTGAGAAGTTTCGCTAAACGTTCGACCAACTCCAAATTGCATGAACATCATGTTTGGATAATTTGAATCTCATAATTAATTTTAGAGAATTGACGAAATTGATCGGTTCTGATATTTAAATATATTTTTTTGGTGAAATTAAGTAATTTCGATTTTTTTTTTAAATTTTATTATTTGGGTTATAAATAAAATTAATCACGGTTCATCAATTCTCAGAATTTCAGCATTTGGTTGAAAAAAATTGGAAATATACTCACCCGATTTGAGCTTACTCATTTTTTAAAAAAAATTGAGATTTATTTCGTATTTAGTTATATAAATTAATTAATACTCCAATAAAATATATATTTAGATACAAATTAGAAAATTAAGTTTCAAAAAATAATTAAAATTTTAAAATGTCCAAAAAGAATTAATAGTTTAAGGACAAAAGAAAGTTTAGGGTTTAAGTTTAATGTCATATAAATTTTTTAAAAGTTTATTTTGCATGTATCTATACAAACTCGATACAAATTTTTTACATGATATTCTAATATTACACCTAACAAATCTAAGCTTTATGGATCAATTTTAAGGGTGTATTTGGTTCGGAATTAGGATCATCCTGTTGTCAGTCTACCATCCAAATACCAAAAAAAGAGTTAAACTATTTTTACCTTATTTTTAAAAATAAATTATCATATTATCCTTATATTTATTTATTTATATTTTAGTAAATAATATATTCAAGGATATAAAAGTTCAAAATTTTTAAATCATTCATTGGCTAAACTAGGCATCCAAACATCAAAAATTTGACCAGCTTGAACTTGAACTTAATGTCTAAGAGATATATAATATTATATGAGTTTTGAAATTGTAACGTGGCCGGGCTGTTTTCGACCATTAGCGGACAACTCACACGCTGCACGGAGCATCTATGTGCATGACCGAGCTATTTTATGCTGTTGGCGAAAATCAAAATACATTTAAAATATAATCAAATTCTGATCAATATATAATTAATAACTAAAAAAAAAAAATTTCGGCTCAAATCAAAACGGTTGAAATATATCGGTTCTATTAAATGCCAAAATCGAAATCGAAACTGAGATTTAAAACCTTGATTTGACTACTTTGACCTCCAACACATCATCTAAAAGTTGGATAAGCTCTGGACTTGCGATGACGTGGATTTTCTAAAACTAGGCCCATAATGGGCCGAGCCAGCTCAAAACACTGGCCATGGGCGTTGCACATGGAATTCAGCGGCTTCGAGACCATCATTTTTCGAGAAATGAATAAGCCGGCGCCCTCGGCCCAGCCCGACCCATTTACAGCTCCTTTATGAAGAAAAAGAGCCAAAAAGTGCTCTACAATCCCCGCCCTCGTGTGGTACCAGACGGGTTTGATCTGAATTCTTCTTCGCCTGAAAATTTAAATTAAAATAAAGCTTTGAATTCTTCTCCCATGAAGTTTTAAGTGGGATGTACATTTAGTGCAAAAGATTATCACGTTACAATCACAAAGTTAATCACAGTCATGATACAAAAAATCTATGTGATGCCAATAAATATTTCATGGACGATTCTCCAAAATTTTAGGCACTGAAGAACACTAGCTTAAATAACTTTTGCTTCTACCACCATTACAAAAATACCAACATTATAAACTCACCAAACTTACTTTGAAAACAAGGATAAATCATAACACTTAATAAAAGGATTAGTTCCTCCTGTTAAATCTATTTGCACCGCCACTGTTTCCACGGCCCCGACCCCTGCCATTTGAAAAGCCACCATTTCTCCGGCCAAAACTACCACCACCATTTGAGAACCGGCCACCACCACCACCAAACCTTCCTCGCCCTCCCCTTGACTGCTCTTTTTGTTGCAAAGGTGGCAGCTTCTCCAAAACCTCAATGGTCACCATGTTAGCATTCTCTTGGCCTGCAGGAAAAGAAAGGCAAGAGGATATTCAGGACTTCATTACCTCAAAAAGAAAAACTTAGTTTAGGGTTGAACCATACATTGAATTTCAAATATTTCTTGTAAGATTTTTAGAACTTCAGGGTAATAATAGCTGAACATGCGACTAGATGTTAATGATTAATGCTAAACTTTCAGTTTCCAACAATACTCAATGCAATACCTTCTACGAAGAATGACACATCATCAGCAGGCACATCAAATACTGCACCCATTTCATCAGCAGTAAGACAAAGACCCTTCACACCTTCAACCTTGTCATCAGGCAAGAACCTCCTCAGAATGCTAAGTGCAAATCTGTGAAGAACCAAACAACCACATCAGGCACAGCAGCACAAAGAATTAATTTAGTGTTTATTTTCCCCAGAGAACATTGCAGAGTTGCATTAAGATTGCTATTCATTGCAACTCAACTTGAGAGTTTTCGGAAAGAAATAAAGGCTAATTTAGTTAATTGAACGTTATGATTGCAACAGAATATATAGCACACTGATAATTATCATATTTAGTAATGACAAGTAGATAGCGACAGGGAATATTATTTAGAAACAAGGCCATTTGTTTCAGTCTCAAGTGCTTACGATGGTGAGTATATAGGTTTTCCTGCCTGGAGGAGGACAGTGACATAATTCTCCATAGAAGAAAGCAGTGATCTTTTCTTTATGTCCGTGTATCCCTGTCAAGAATAGAAGGCTAAGTTTGCTGAACGAGTGATTTCTATGTACCAATTTACAGGCCAAGTCGAGCTAGCGTCTTACAGCAGCCTTTGCAAGAGCTTTTGCAAGAAGATCAACGGCTGACAAACCAGATGAACTCAAGAGTTGCTCTGCTTGCGATCGGAATACTGGCACCACACTGCATTGTTGATCAAGTTTGAACATCAATTACAAATTTGACCATTTCAAAAAGGTGTTTCAAATATAACAAGGAAATAAGCACATGCCTGTCAGAGACATTGCAGATAGCATTGGCTACTTCAGAACCAGCTGATTCAGCAACATCTGCTGGCTGGGGAGCAGAGATGTGCTCAAACTTAACCCCAGATTCTCTTTCTAGTCTGGTTATACTGTGTGTAAATTTTGGATCATACAGTAAGATAGCAACTCCAGTATTTCCTGAAATATATATCCCTCATCAACAACAAATAACCCCCCAACAATCATAACATAGATGAATGGAATAATTTTGGACATACCAGCCCTGCCAGTGCGACCTGATCGATGGATATAAGCTTCAACATCATTAGGAGGCTCACACTGAGGTATTAAATAATCAATGTCAAAAGTATTAAAATAAGTTAAAGAAAAGTAACTTTCATGTATCACTTACAATTAAATATTCAGTAAATGGATACTACCTGGATAATCAATTGTACATCGTTAATGTCCAACCCTCGGGCAGCTACATTTGTGGCTACCAAAACCAAAAACTTGCCAGACCGGAACCCGGCAAGTATGACCTGTACGAAATCAACCCATAAATATCAAGAGAGAAAGTGCACAAAAATACAGCAGTTACTATATACTGTGCAAAAAATTGAAAACCAGGTTTTCGACAAGCAAGCTGAGAGACTAATAACAAGCAATTTGCACGTTCAATTTATCATCAAATTGCCTACTTCGCGCTGTGCCTGCATGATATCACCATGCAGAGCCCGTGATCCTGGCAACAACCCAGCAAGTTGAGATGCAGAATCCTTCGTCTCAGTGAATATAATGGTGCGGCCTCCACTGGACAAGGGAATTCCAGAAGATAAGCAATGCATAAGTCACTCAGAAACTGTTGAAAACAAGTACAAAATATATTGTTGAAAGTTACACACCGGCTGTAACAACGTATTATATCAGGAATTAGTTGTGGCCTTGCTGCACGAGTACATGGCAGAACAAGATGTCGAACACTAGCACTAGCTTTCAATTTCTCATTTCCAACAAGATCAACAGTCTTCTTCTCAGGCTTCAGAAACCTCGAGGAAATCTAAGTGTGAAAGAAAACATAGGGTCACAAATTTTTCCAGAAATTCATGAATCACAACAATACACAGCTTTGGGTGACTGAAAAGCAAACCTTCTTAACCCAATCAGGTAAGGTGGCACTAAATAAGAGTGTTTGCACGTTGTTTACATCCTCAACTTTCCCTGCAAATAATAGATCAAAGTAAGAGAATTCTAGTTTAAACCATGTCATATTTGTTAATGATTTACACATGAAATAAAAACACTGTCCGCCAGGAAACTTGACTGATGTAAATAATCAAATAATTGGATTTAGTTCAAATTATGAGCAAAAATAACCTGACAACAAAAGATAAAACCAGTTTCACAGTATCTGATGCATCTGATTGGTGCAAGACAGCCACTAGTGAAACTATCTATTTTATTCCAATTCCAATTTATGAATCAATGGTTTTTACTAGAATAATGGATCCATATTAGGAACCAAGAAAATCACTGGATGTTTAGTACACGGACTTACATCTGCTTCAAACATAAGCACTGTACTTCTGTTCAACTAAAATAGTTACTTCCATCTGATAACAGTAGATTTTAATATCAAAGTAACAATTACACACTCATCTATAACCTGAAATGCTGTCATAGGTGTGTTTGAGATGCATGAGAAAAGAGTCAACAACCTCTACAACATGGTAGTTTTACCCAAAAATATTCTATGAGTAAAGACTGAACACACTGCTTCTCAACATCAAAGTAAAATCACAAAAAGTAGCCTGTTAACATTCCTGAATTTTAATTTGCTAATTATCATGTTGAAGCCAATTACTTGTTGTAACTCAGCAACCGTCCCAAGAAACTAATGTCCTATTTTGAAAGGGAAACTCACCAAGAATAAGTTCAACATCATCAACAAAGCCCATATTCAACATTTCATCAGCTTCATCAAGGACACGGAACTTCAGGGACTTCAAATCAATGGTTCCCCTTTCTATGTGATCCTACAAACGACACAAGAAATTACAGAAAACTGAAAGCTAATAAAATGAGTTTATGTAGCTTATCCAACAATCAGATCAATACCTTGACCCGTCCAGGTGTCCCAACAACTATGTCCACTCCTTGCCTCAATGCCTTTTCTTGTGCACCAAAAGAAGCTCCTCCATAGACACAACAAGCAGATAATCCAACAGCCCCACCATAAAACTCAAAATCCACAAAAACCTGAAAGCAAACAGTGTCAAAAGGTGAAAAAACAAACAAATACAAATGATAAAAAATTGCAGAATTTTAACTTTCATTCTACCTGATTTGCAAGTTCCCTTGTTGGTAGAAGAACAATCACACTTGGCGGCCTCCTATAACCAGTCTTCCTCAAAGTCTTGAACCGCCCATTTGTCAAAGACTCCAAAATAGGCAGCACAAAAGCCAAGGTTTTGCCCTGGAATGTGGAGAATGGCATCTAAGTCTATTTGCGTTTCAATAAAGGGAAAAAACCGCACAAAAGGATCAAAGAAAATTTCCAAGAGAATGCAACCCCTAACAACCAACACCAAATTTGTGTGGTATGAAATCCTCTTTCATAAAGCTGAAATAGATGGAAAAAAAAATACAATTTCAAGTTATGCAGCTCCGAGAAGACAGACTAAACCGTCAGCCAAAAGCTTTCAGTTTTACCAGTTTAGCTCCCAAAATCCCTTCTTTTTACTGTTAAATATTGTTTTTCTCAAAGAAAATGTAAAATATTGCGGTCTAGCTTTTCCACTGTCCTCTTTGAAAAATGAAGTAACTGCCGAACAAACAAAGTGCTGGAGAAGTTCACAGCAAAAGATCAGAACGACAATAACGACAAAAATCCAATGCAATCAAACACTATACAATTCAAACCATGAAACAGCTTACACAAAAAGATTATAAAAATTCCACATTATACTGCTAAAATAACACAAATATCAATAAAAAAGGAAAAATCGGAAAACAGATATACCTGACCAGTCCTTGCCCTCCCAACCAGATCAGACCCGTCGAAGATGACATCAAAAGTCATCGCCTGGATCGGGAACAGCGTCTCAATCCCCCTCGACTTCAGCCTCTCCCTTACGGGCTCTGAAATCCTAAACTTCACGACGGCGTTCGGGTCCTTGACTCCATCAACCTCCTCCCCGCCCCCGCTTACCTCCACATCGCTCTCCCCATCCCCAGCCTTCGACTTCTTCTTCTTCTTCTTCTTCGAGTTCTCCACCACCGGCTCGCCGGTGTCGAAGCTGGTGTCGCTGCTCTCCTCATCGCTGGCCTTCCGCTTCTTACTCTTCTTCTCCTTCTTCGCAGTAGTCTCGGGGGCTTCGGATTCGGGATCTTTGAGCTTCTTCTTCTTGGATTTCTTCTCGGCGGATAGGGAGTCGAGGTCCATGGCCATAGGTTTGGGGCTCTTGAGCTTGGGGTCCTCGATGGCGAGGGAAGGCATGGCCAGCTGCTCTGAGGGAGGGAGTCGGCGGTGATACGCAGCAGCAGCAAAGAGGAGGACTGCAGCGTTAGGGTTTTGAGATTTTATAGATCGGATTCGGACAATCAGGAGTAGTAATTGGCCTACCTTGGTGGATGCCGAAGCCCAAACCCAAGCCCAAGCCCGGCCACATCATATCCGTCACTTTCTCTTTCTTTGATATTATGAATTTTGGGCCCAAAGATGGCCTACAAGGCCTAGTACCAATGGAGGGCTTACAGGCCGGGAGGCCCAATGGGACACAGATGAGCCAGTTTTTGGGGAATCCGCGTAAGACGCCAGCTCCAGGGGGCTATTTGGATTAATTCGGATTTGTAAATGAAAATTTATCAATTCGATCAATTACTAAAAAGGAGTGACATTGACGGAATTTGTAATTTTGATATTTAAATATAATTTAAAGTAAAGTTAAGAAATTATCAATTCTATCAATTTTATGAATTTCGGTGTTTGGATTGGAAATAAAAATCAATCATTTTTAAATAAGTAAAATTATTTTTTATTCATATTTTTTAAAAAAATATAAATAATTAGTTAATTAATTAACAAAACATTTTTTGGTGATTAAATATATATATATATAAATATTTATGCTAAAAAATAATTTTTAAAATATTTATTCAATCAATAAAATATATTTTAAATTAGAAATTGATAATGTATAGGTATTTATATTTTAAAAAATATGTAAAAAAATTAGTGAGTAAAAGAAAAAAATTCATATGATTTTAGATAAAAAATTAGTTTATTTTTTAAAAAAATAATGTTAATGGTTGAATAAAAGAATATATAAAAATTTCCCATTAATCTACCCAAATAAATGTGGGCCCCATCCAATTTCTAATAGGAATTGTGAATTTCATTTTTTTAGAAGATGAATTCAAATATCATTATTCGGAATTGTTGGAAATGTTTATTTCCTAATTCCAAATAATGTTATTATAATCAAATAATGGAATTGGGAAAATTAAATCCTTAATTCCCTCAATTCTCCCGATTCGGGCTGTTTAGAATTGATTCAAACAGGCCTCAAGTGTTGAATTTCAAAATGATTTTTTTAGCTACAACTTCAGAAAAATAGTTAAATTGTGTATAATTTTTAAAATTATTTATAAATATATATAACTCTATTTAAATTTTTAACAATGTTTTGTATTCTTAGATTTAAAAAACCATTTTTTTATAGGAAACATAACAAAATATCCCTATTATAGTCATTGGAGAATTTTTCTATAAATTCAGTAACGATAAAGAAGAATCTGACAAAAGTTAGAGAAAAATTTCAATAATAATTACATCTAAAATAGAATTTTCAAACTTAATGTTTCAAACAAAAAATTTTGTTTCAACATTAAGAGAAGATATACTAAGTTAAGGAGTAAAATAAATATTTTATATCTTAATCTAATTATAATTAGCTTTTTTTGAAATAAGTTGAACTCGAAGAACTTGAAATCTCATTGAAAATTAAAGGAGAAAATTATTCATAATTATAAAAACTCAAGGAATTATACATAATTTAATTATTTTTTAAGGATTATATGTAAAAAAATTTCGATATTTGGTTAGCATAGGAGAAGAGATCTATTCCACAGTTTCACAAGTTTATTTCTTTTAAATTATTTGAAGATAGTGAATTTAGACCCACGTGTTTAGATTACAAACTTCATAAAACGTTAATATTTAATTTAAAAATGCTAAAAAAATAACATTTAAAGTAACACAATAAAACATACTTTAACCATTTCAACCACTTCGCTTTCCCAAATAAAAAAAAATCATATTAACCACTTCACAATATTTTTTAAGATAATCAAATAAGTTTTAAATTTTGTTATTTAGAAGTTATAATGTTGGATTTTTTTCCCAAATGATCGTACTCTCTTAAATATGAGTTGCACATAAGTTAATATTAAATTTAAATTTCACTTGAAAGACAATTAAACACTTGAATGGTTAAAAATAGTTCATTTAGAGAGTTTTTAATTTTAGTTAAAACATATAGATTTCAACTGAAATATTTTGATTTCGGACTAAACTGAAAAGTTAAAATATGAACAATTGATTTTAGATTATTAAAATATAATATTTATATTTATATATTATTTTTATAACATAATTTACTTTTAGTTTAGTAATGAAGAACTTAATCCTCAATTATATTAATCCGAGTTTAGATCCTGCCTACTGTAAATTTCTTTTTTGATATTTTAAGTATTTTTTACCCAATTTTTTATTTAATACTTTTTACAAATTTATGTATATAATTTTTATATTTTTTTCAAAAACATTTAATATTTTTAAATTTAAACTAAAAAATTAGTAAAAAAAGTTTAAAAAATAATTTGACTGAAATTAAAATACATTGGTTTTGACCAAAATCAAAACAATCGAAATGTATTAATTTTGGTGAAAAATTAATTTCAAAACGGAGACTTAAAATCTTACTATCTAGTTATTATATAAAAATAGATAAATAGTTTTAATTTTATAAATTCTATTGTTTGGGGGTGACAAATTTACGACCAAGAAATGAATAAATTTTAATTTTTATTTATTTATATGAATTGTAGGTTTAGATATTTATGGTACAAATTGGTCGCTATGCCGCGAGGAATGCCACCTAAACTCCTCCCAAATACATCCTCCCGCACGTGTCCAAAAAATCAGAACCAACAACATAGCGCCACATGTCCCTAAAACGATAAATACATTCCCATCCCACCTGGCTTTCTCCTTCCCGCGATCAGCGTTCGCCCGGTACAACCCGTGGGCCCCGCTTCCCCGGTCTCCGATCCCAACGGATTACCTACCGCGGAGCCCCAAACCCTCCTTCTCCTGCTCCTCCTCGTGATCCATCCATCTCTCTCGATCCTCCGGGGATGGCGGCGATCGGGCTAGGATTCGCGGCGATGCTGCTGATCTCGATGTGCGCGGCGGAGGCGAGGCCGGACAAGGCCACGCGGGAGAGGTTCTACGGCGATCTGGCTATGGGCGCGCCGCCCCGGAGCGCCGGTGACGGGAGCATCGCCGACATGTTTGACAAGGTGCTCGAGCGGGAGTTCTCAAACGAATCCCCCGATGGTAGGGTTTCGTCGGTCTTTTGGCTAGGATTTCTGTTCGATTTGATTTCGTGGTGTTGATGATGATGATTGTGGTGTTTGCTTGCAGCGCCCGACAAGAGTAGCTTCAACAACAGCGTTGCAGACCAACA
Organism: Trichopus zeylanicus subsp. travancoricus; assembly: GCA_005019695.1. Classification (NCBI taxonomy): domain Eukaryota; kingdom Viridiplantae; phylum Streptophyta; class Magnoliopsida; order Dioscoreales; family Dioscoreaceae; genus Trichopus; species Trichopus zeylanicus. The sequence continues at coordinate 79,491 of RXID01014256.1, forward strand.
AGTAGGTGTGACTTTTCACTCGAACCTCGTGTGATGCTGTCCCGTGGGTTCTTGCTTTCATCGAGAGTACTTTTGTTTACGGTGTAATTAGAAGTTAAAAAGGGAACATTGCAGTAATTGTTTATTTTAAGAGTTGGTTAAAAGATAACGTCAAGAAACCACAAAAACTGTTAAAAGGGTTTGAAACCATTTTTACTTTTGATCTTGTCACTAGGTTTGCCACTACCAAACAGTTGTAGTGGTGTTTTATATTTTAAAGATTGCTGGTTTGAAATCATCCTATATTCGCAAATCATGCTTACTTACTAGACCACAAGTGAAGTTTTGCCATTACCAGCTAGAAGTTTATGATGGTTCTGGATCATAGGAGGGGATATTCCTGTTGCAAACTTGATGGAACTGACTGAAAAATTCATGAAAAGTGAAAAAGTGACATCTAACAAGTCATTATATGCTTTGCTAGTTGTTTTAAGCATAATTATCTAGTAAATACTATGGCTGTTGCAGGTTCAAAACCCACTATTTCACTTGCTTCATTTCCACTGTGACACCCAATGGTTAGATAAGACTATATGGCCTCTACAGGGAAAAAATTCTGTTTCAACTGCCATGAATGCTCTTTAGAACATTGCTAGGAATGCCCTCGAGTAAGATACTGAAGCATATACTCAATGATAAATTGCCTGTTATCAGTACGTCCCATAACAGTTATTATGAAGAGCTTCTTTTAGTGTGTTGCATTAGGGTATTCTTTTGCTTGATGCTTTTCAATACGTGCTGCAATGTGTTTCATATGCACTAATACAGGTGCAAGGCATGATATAATTGTATTTGATGCTTATACATTGCTTTGGAAAGAATTGAACATGGTTTTTCCTACTATTCATGTATATGCATACAAAATTAGAAAATATATATCCTATGCACAATTTTTCTATAGCCTCACTAACCAATAGATTCACAAGACTTGCTACTCATCTATTTTCACTTTCTTTGATTGCAGATCACCTAAATTCATCTAATTGTCTAACCAGACCGCTTTGACAATAGTGGTGATTGAAGCATTCTTAGTTTGGCCAGTTTGGCTTCTGTGTCATTAGAGTGATCCTTGATATCCACATGGTCACAAATAAAAAATTCATGTAGCAATTCTTTTGTAACAAATGAAGGACATCAATGCCCTTTATTACTAATATTTTGGTAGAAACCAATACCTTCTGATCTAGTTTGTTGGAATAATGTGGAAAGAAGATATTTAAGCCATTCACAGAAGAAGTGCTTTCATTGTTATGAGCCAAGATACAAGTATTGGAATGCAGACACTAGCAGGTTGTTCCCAAGGCAAATATATTGTGCACCACACTTCAAATCAGGCACCCTTTGATATAGCCATGTAATATTTCATTTGCCCTGAACCAACCTGTGTCTGTGATGAGGCTATCAATAGATCAATGCTTAAAAACTTGCTTTCAACATATCATGAGGATTACTGATTACTACTATTGTAAAACATTGTGATATCTAAAATACGTTAATCTGTGGTGGCAGAACCTAGTTCAGTTTTCTCCATAATTTATTTGTTCTCCCTCAAAAATATCAATGACATTCAATGTTTGATTTATGTGCTGGTGGTGAACCTCATATGTGACATTTTTTTGTTTCTGAAATTTCTACCTTTTTCTTCATGGATCGGATGATGATTCCTATCTTCCGTTTTTTGAAATGATGTGTTCTAACTGATCATGGAATGCTTTCTAGGCTGTTCTGGAGACTGTGGTTATAGTTTCTCACGACAAGTCAAAGAAAAATGATACTACGGAAGCAAAGTACGAAATTCAAGTGAAGCACTATGATGGATAAATAAGGATCATCTTTTCTTTATTTTGTAAATCTTTTATTTTTCATGCAGTCCAACTAAACCATTCCAAATTCAAGATGTTTTTAGCCTTGAAAATGAGGCTTCTGATGGCATGACAACCTTGATAGACAGAAAGGTAACATCAGTAATATGTTGAGACACTTATTATGAACAATGTGTTAGTTTTTCCACAAATTATGTTGACCTACATAATGGTTTGCTGACCTACATTTTGCACAGGATAATGTGTTTGTGATGTCCAATCGCAAATCAAAGTACCCTGTTCTCCAATTGGACTTAAGGTTGATTTTCTTTGTGTAGCTACATAACTGTTTTCCTGCTTGGAGAGCTTAATGTAATAAAAGTTTTGTTTATTGAAATTTGTAATTACAGGTTAATATCAGATTTAGCTGTTGTGATTGTTTCAGCAACCATTGGTGGTATCATCTTTTCATGTTTAGGCCAACCGGTTAGTTGACACTTTTGGACTGATGATGTCTGTGAATTGATAATATATTTCATGCTTTATTATGTTTTGTGAATATAACAAGTAATGGCCAGTGGGCTTTAGAAGAGATTCTTCTTGAACACTATGCAATTTACATCTGTATCAATTTATGCAAGGTCATTGTTGGCTATCTTCTTGCGGGATCTCTAATTGGTCCTGGGGGTCTGGATTTCATCAGTGAACTGGTACAGGTATTCAACAGTCATTGTTATTGTAGTTTGTGTTGCCTTGTGCATGTCCTTTTCTTCTGTTCATTGTGGTATCTGATTTTTTGTGTGGGTGGCTTTGTGTTATGCTATGCTTCCTGTTCTGTTTACGTGCTTCAACAATTTTTTTTATGTTATTTCTTATGAAATTCTCTAGAATGAAGATACATAAAAAAACCTTTAGATTTTGTAGCTCTTAAGTCAATTCTTTTAGCAAAATGCATGATTGTGATTGAAAAAATACTAAGCCAATATGGATTTTTCTGAGTATCATCATTTGTGAATCTCATAGTTGTTTCAAAATTATCTAATGACTGCACATCTGAAACATTTAAAACATTTAAAAACTGAATGTGGTTTCCAATGTCTGGAAAGATACTAGTCTTTTATGGTTATATTTAAGAACTTCTGTTTTCTCTTTATTGAATGCATATGGTTAGATAAGAACTTAAGATTATTCCATGTAGTAGTGTCTTTCCTTGGTCAAAGGTTGTTTTCTTTTTCCCTCTTTGTGGATGCTGAAGGATGTTTATGATGTGGAGAACAAATAAATTACAATCTTATGTTTTGAACTGCGTTACATATCTATGATTTTTCCCTCCTGACCAGATAGGCTCTGTCAAGCAAAGGTGGAATTCTTTTATTTCATTTTTTTTATTTGGGAGGTGAAATAAGCATTAAATAGTCTAAAATCATCTTTCATTCAGTTGGGTGAAATAAGTTAAACAGCTTACTCTAAATAGGCACAAGTTGCAAGAGCAACAAATGCTTATCATTTGTAAATATAATTGTGGAACTGAAATGTGGACCATGATTTTTTTTTTTTTAATAGCATTAGTTGAATTTATAATTGCTAGAGGAAGGGCAAATGGTTGCTAAACCCCATACATAGATTTTAAGATTTTGACACATTTTTTCCTTCCTTTTTTATAAATTCCTGCAGTAAAATTGATTGAGTAAACTAATTGACAGATGAGTTATTTTGGTTTATATATTTTCTTTTAAGTCCAAACTATTTTTGCAAGGCATGTATTTATTTAGATTTGGTCATGTTATTTTTTGATACACTTATACAGGTTGAGACTGTTGCACAGTTTGGTGTGATATTTCTTCTATTTGCTTTGGGACTTGAGTTTTCATTGACAAAGGTACCTCAAATGGAACTAGAAAATTTTTCAACTCCATTATTGCGGAGTGCTGAACTTAACCGCACAATCTCCATGTGCTGCTTGGTCTAACTTGATCAATGTCCTAACTTGAATCCAATAGTTAAAAGTTGTTGGACCTGTCGCTGTTCTTGGAGGGCTACTTCAGATTGTTATGTTCATGTTCCTCTCTGGCCTAACTGCAATGGTATGCTGCATGAGTTGGTTTTTATTGTTGAAAGTTCTAGGTGGACTGCTCTTATCTTTTATAGCTATTAGGGCTACACAGATTCTGAAATATGCATGTGATTGACGGAATACAGTTATGTGGTGCAAATTTATCTGAAGGCATATTTGTTGGTTCATTCCTGTCAATGTCATCAACAGCAGTGGTAATTGTTTAATGTGCACCTTATTTAACTTTAAAATATCTTTGCTACTTTTTTGTTCAAATTATAGTCACACTACTTTTGTTTGTTTCACCAGGTTTCAAAGTTTTTGGTGGAAAGCAGCAGTACAAATGCTCTTCATGGTCAAGTTACCATTGGGACTCTCATTCTTCAGGTTAAGATTTCTATCAACTGTGAAATAAATCCTAAAGGAGTATGATGGTATCCTTCCTAGGATAAATCTGGAGCCCCTGTCTGTGCCTCAGTATTTTGTCATTGCTATCTATGGACTCTCAATTATTTCTGTCTTTGACCAACAATGACTACTGCTTGGGTTTAATTGTCAGATTAAGTACTCATTGTTAGGTGCTGTAGCATATAGGTGGTATTCGGAAAAGCATATATGCTAAGATTTTGTTGTATTAACTTTGGTCATATCATTTGATGACTGTTCCTTCATAAAGATATGTATAAATTAGATGTAAAAAATATTTAATGGCTTTTTGACCAATATAATGCATTGAGAACTTTATGAGTAGCAAAAGATGCTCTCAAGGTAATAAAAAAGGTTAGGTGAACTGTCTTGTTGTCCAGGCAAACATCTAGGCAGTTTTATTTTTTTAGTTGTAAAATTTATATGTAAATTTATGTATTGAAATGATAAAAAATAGAGATGCTTATTAGATAAACTAGGCAGCTTCATAGAAGAAAAACAGTATCTACGTGCCTAGGTGAATGCAGAGGCGCTAGCTGTGCGACCAGGTAGCCACTTGCTCTATCTGACTATTAGTTTTTAGGTTCCTAGACAGTCCAGCTCTTACTAGTGCCTAGGTGGACTTCCTAGATACCCAAAAAGCAGCCTTGAATGTGTATATGAATGCACTTATGAATGTATTTATGCATACATGCATGTGTGCAACATGAAAGCAGAACATTTGATTCTTTAAGCATAACCATATTGTTTCTGTTTTTTTTTTCAGGATTGTGCTGTTGGTTTACTGTTTGCTCTTCTACCTATTTTGGGTGGTAGTAGCGGCCTTCTCCAAGGAATAATGTCAATGGCAAAGTTGTGAGGATCTAATTTATATTTCTTTTTACCTTCAATCAGATATCAAACTTGTTTTATTTTTTGGCATGTTCATAGGCATTACTCTTTTGACAGGAGAATTCATACCTGGATGTTCCTCATGAATATTTAGTGTTACTGTTGATTTTCTCATGCACTAGACACTATTTTCACATTATGCATAAGCTGTGACCAAATTTGTAATTCATAAATTCTGGAAGTTTGTGATCAAATTTAAAATTTTCTGATCAATTCTATGAAATTTATATAGAGATCTGGAAATGAAAACTTTAATATTGTCTCTTTTGGCCCGAAAGATGATCATATGGCATTCTTTCTAGATAAGGCTTCTCAGAGGCTAAGGCTCCCAGATTTTCTATTTCCAAATAAGACAACCTTACACTAATGGGCTCTTAGGTCTGGCTAGGGATTGTTTGCAACTTTCGAGTTCAGTAACTTCAATTGTTTGTTGGTAGGTTGGGATGTCTGCAACTATTATTGCTAAACATGTATAATTTCTGGAAATTGTCATTTTATTTTATTGAGGAAGCAACCTTAGTTGAAAAGAAAATTCTTGTTCAGAGCTGTGACATCTATATAGTAAATTGAGAAATTCAATAGCCTATATGAAGTGATGGCTGTCTAAATCTATCATCAAGGACACAAGATTCAATATACCTTTAAATAATATAAATTGAGCAGCAACCTTGTTCAAAATTGACCTCATCTATCTTGAGGCACCAGTGAGTCAAAATTGGTGCAACGTGATAGAAATCTATTGGTTGAAGATGATAAGACATATTCATAACTTGTAAGATTTTTTTCATAATTATTCATTTTTATATCAGGTAGATACATGTGATGTATGTACAATTTTTATCTTGATAGTTTACATTAGATTTTTTCTGCTTTCTAACAATTTCTACAATATTCAGGCTTCTAGTTTTGTCTGTATTCATATCTGCTGCATCTATGTTGTCCTGGTCTTTTGTACCTCGGTTATTGAAGCTAATGATACAGTTGTCATCACAAGTGAGTTAGTCTATTTTTCATTTGTGGCTCTGTTTATTGCATTTGTTGGAAAGTATAGAAGTAGAGTATCATGGTTCCACTTTTTCATTTGATGTTATCTATGCTAGTCATTCTTTGGGCATGAGTTGCTACAACTTGATGGTCCTTGCTTTTACCTAAAAGATTTAATGGCCCTTGACCTTTGAAGAGGCAAAATTTTATTCTTTGATGTGCTTATCTGCCGTAGGATAACCAACTGTTTCATGCTACTCATCTTTCTCCCTACCAATGTCTGATGTGAGGTCTCATATATATGGCATTTGCTGATGGAACCATTGCATCCACTTGCTATTCTCATTTGATTGTATGACATGTGACACCTGCAATAAATAAGTGAAACAAATTTAAAAAGAAAAAAGAAAAACAGCTGGGAGATAAATGAGACTAGAGGTGTGAGAAATGAGATACGACTAGAAATAAATTGTGGACTGTGGAGGAACCATATAGGCCTGAGTAAGGTCTGTACAGACATTCTAGTTTCTATTAAGGTAATCGGTTTTTTTTTTCTGTTTTATGGTTGAAATGACCATAATACCTTCAATCAGGCTTGAGAATTGACCTGAATACATCAAGCACGCTAAACTTGATCCAGGATCGAGTTGTACATAACAGCACAGAAAAAATGCAATGGTATTCAAATTCTTGTCTATTCCAACATATTATGTTATCATGTCTTAGACTGCAATGACGAACAACTTGGCCTAGCTATAGATTTTCATTTGTCAACATAAACAAGGGCTTTTATGTCTTAAAAGATATGATCTACCTATTTTGAAGGGTTATATATATATATAGATCAAAGTGAAATAATTCTTTATTCCTTTGTAATGAAAAACTGCATTTTTTTTTGTTGTCCGGTATATTATTTATTGAGTTCCATGTTTTTTTGAGTTTGCAGACAAATGAACTATATCAGTTAGCAGCTGTCGCTTTCTGCTTGCTGTTAGCATGGGTATGGTAAAGCTATACTCTTTGGTGTATTTTCAGTACATAAAATCTGCTTTCTCATATGTTGCTCTCTAATTTTTTTTTTGTGGTCTCCAAAACATTTAAGTAGTAGGAAGATATGAGTTATGAACTGCTATTGTCACCTTTCTCTACTTAGCCTTGAAATCTTTTTGATAAGGAGTGCCTAATGGGAAAGAGAAGTAAACTTGTTAAGTTGATTCACGTTTAGCAATTTTACCAGGTTTTTTCAAGAAAGCATCAAGAGCAAGTGTTACTACTATTGTTCTTCAGAAAAAAAAAGTACTTTGATGTATTTGTAGTTTTTGGTTATCTTCCAACCTTAAAGTTGATTAAGCAATGGAAGCATACTCAACTTTATGGAGAATTTGTTCTCTATCATCTTTGTTTCAGAGCAAACATGGGACTTTTTTTCAATTTCTAACTTTATTTTTGGAAACATCTGGCAGTCTGTTATTAGTCATCTTGGTTCCTCTTAATTCAGAATCTCATTTGAGTAGGTTCTCACTAATTTGGGACCACTGTCCTTTATTTAGTTCATGGTTACATTTGTCTATGAGCTTGCATAATATCCTTTCTGTCCTTTATTTAGTTCATGGTTACATTTGTCTATGAGCTTGCATAATATCCTTGTAAATGTTCTTACAAGTTTATCAAAAGCTATTTTGCTTTCAAAACTGATGTTTTCTGAGATTCCTGTGTGTTTTGCAAGGTCTAAACTACTTTGATGTGTCCATTTTTTATTAGTTATTCCATGCTGTAGATCCAGCATGTCTTAATACTTGCCAACTCATGATGTGTTTTTGCTATTGATTCATTATCAAGGTAAAATAGAAGCTTGTCTTAGAGACCTATAACAGCAAAGAGAAATTGATCATTCCAATATCTATTCTACATTTGGTTTATTTATGGATTTGTTACAGAATAAGAGATTCATTCTCTAATATAGTTGTGCACCCTTTATATATTACTTCAGTGCAGTGATAAGCTAGGCTTAAGTCTTGAGTTGGGAGCATTTGTGGCTGGAGTTATGATATCCACTACAGACTTTGGGCAGCATACCTTGGAGCAGGTAAACAGCAAAAATATTTACCAGTTTCAAAAAGCAGTAATATTTTGAAAACTCAAAAATAATTTTGGTTAATTGTTTAGCATATGCAAACTATTCATTCTAGTTATCTATTTTGCTATTCACAAAAATTTCTATAAAAATAAAGTATTTAATTTAATAATATTTGATATTAGAATGTACATCAACTAATCCTAAACCTTCCAAATTTGCCAGATCTTCTTTTGTTTCCTTTTTTGGATTCTGAGTTTTTCCATTTCATTTATTTAATCCTGAACATGAAAACCCTTGACCTTGCTGTGCGCTATCGGAACAAAACTGTCCAGGCTACCTTTTGTGGTTGTTTCTGAAATCTTCTCACAATGCCTCAATCAGGTTGACATATATTTGATTTTTGGTTTGTAGAGAACTAGGACTTTTTCTCTGGAGTTAATCTCCCAGGAATTAGTATCTTTTTGTGTGATGATAATTGTCATGAACAAAATGTTTACTGTGTTAATATGTCTGAAATTAACTATATCCAACCTGTTGTACCACTGGAAATAATATTTTAGTGAAATCTAGTGTCTGCATTTGTTTTGCCATAATTGTGAGTTATCGCACTAGAAAATGTGCTCTGGGTCCTGAATTGTCTTGTTGTAATACTTTTTGACACTATTCTTTGGCTGCTGCACCATTTGCTGTTGATATATGATAAAATTAAAGCAGTAACACTATTTGTCTTGGTAGACATTTAATTCCTGATTCACATTAAAGGGTGCAAAATATACGAGCACCAGGATGCAAATTGGGCACTTCCTGTAGGACTTGTACACCTGAGATCTGTTTGGATACACCCAATTTCCATGACAACCTCAATGGTTAGCGGTAATGGGTTAGGGTGGCGGCCAATAATGGTGAAAAGAAGGTGCGTGAAAGCTATAATTCATAGGAAAATCAAAAGAAGTGAGACCCCTTTGGATTCGCAAGGAAAGTGGAGTCCTCAAAAGTAGTGTCAAAATTCCTACCAAAAAAAAAGGTAGTGCCAAACTCCCACTTATGAAAAAATTCCTATACAGGAAATAATTAAATTCATGCAAACCTGAGAATCCTATTGGAATTGGGGGATATCCAATGGCCTTTAGCCTTCTCCTTTTTTGGTAATATATTCTGATAGTCATAGATAGTGGGTCTACTTGTGTTGGTTGTCATGCATTTTTTAATTGTTTGTATAGTGGTAAGTAATCTATGAACAAAATTGTGCCACTGGAAATGGTGACAGGAATAAATGTTTGAGTTTGTGGTGAACTTAGCATTTGCATTTTAACTTACCAAACTAGATCCCACATTTGATCCACATAATTGCTTGAGCTTGAGAACTTAGGATTTAGTTTTGTGTCATTTTCATTGCTGTAGTATAATATTCAATGAAAAACTGCTTATCACTGTTAGGGCTCTTTGTTTTGGTGGATTTGTGAACCCTGGAACTTTGAAATCCCAAGGGTGTGGATAAATGATAATACTAATGCAATGAAAATGGCACCAACTAAATTCCAATTTCTCAATCTCAACCAATTATGTGGATCAATATTTGGATCCCATTGGTATGGAAACTTTCAGATAAATACTTGCTGCTTAACTAAAGTAAATGGAGTTACTAACTTAACTAAAGTAAATGGAGTTACTAAAAAAGAAACGAAAAAAGTAAATGGATTGAGCTATTGTTGGATCTAATAGTTCTAACCGTTTGAGATATAGTACACTATTATCTTTTCCATGCTAGGTTTTATCTTTACTCATATTTAATGGTGAAAGTCTATCCACTAACAATTACATTTTCCTCTGTTCCTTTCACAGGTAGAATCTATCCGCAACCTCTTTGCAGCACTCTTTCTTTCTAGTATTGGAATGCTCATACATGTACAGTTCTTGTGGAACCACGTCGATATTTTACTTGCATCGGTGATTTTGGTTGTGGTTGTCAAGACTGTTGTTGTCACAATAGTAGTCAAAGCATTTGGTTATAGAATCAGAACTTCCATTCTTGTAAGTGCAATACAAATCGTGAAATGAGATCAAGTATTGATTTATTTTTGCATTACTATTAACGCATGTTCTTGTCCTTCCTAGGTGGGTCTATCATTAGCTCAAATTGGAGAATTTGCTTTTGTCCTCTTAAGCCGTGCATCAAATCTTCACCTCATTCAGGTAAGCCTGAGGCTAGACCTAGCATGTGTGCTAAGCACATGAAAAAAATTTGCCCACCAGTTTCATGCCAAAGTTGTACTTTTCTGTATCTTTCTGCGCACATGCGCGCGCGCGCGCGCACACACACACACACACACACATAAATAAAAAAGGATATGTCTCTTCTATCTCAACCAATATACTGAAATATTTGGATGAATTGTTGAACTCCTAAGCTATTAGTATAGATGTGGGCAACTGTGGAAGATGACACTGTATCATGCAAATAATAGTGTGTGATCTTTTCTTGAGCAAGTGATATCATGTGATTTTAAGAAGTTGGAATTGTGTTTCTAAGGAAAACACATTTTATTTACAAATTATTTGTGATTCTACTTAATTAAGGAGTGTATGTGAAGAAAGTGTTTTTTAGGATAACTATGTGGGATATTAATATTTGAAGAAAATTGAGGTGTTTATTTGTAATATGGCTCATCCAATATAATATTGTCTCTGCCTTTGTGGTGTTTCTGAAAAAAATATGAGGACTCGGGTAATTTTTCATGAGGGCATTCATATGCACATGGATTTTATGGGCATGACGGGAAAAACTACTATCCATATGGTAAACTTGCGGGATTCTAGAGAACTGAATGGTAATTTCTATAAAAAATTATTCCTATTTATATGAAGGCTATCCATAAGAAACCGGATTCAGTAGCTACTGTTGGGACAGTAGCTACTGATCTGGACCGTCCGTCAGTGATCCAACGATCCAGATATGTTGGTCACAGCAGATCTGGACTTTTGGATCCAGATCAGATGGCATGGATCCGTCGTTACTGTTGCAACACCAGTTTTTATCTATAAATCGAAGGAATTGAGCTTCTGTTTGCAAAAAATCACACGCAATTTAATTAGATGTATGTATGGTTGGTATGAATTTGCATTTGTATTGAAAAATTACTATCAGATGTGCCAATTGTATTTGTAGCAATTAATGAAAAGTAGGTTGCAACTTTGTTTCAAGTGAGAATCCAAAAGATGTTCATTAGGAGAACATGTAATATTAGAGGTTAAATGCCACATTACAAAGTTCAGGTGCAAAAGATGGTTGCTTCTAAAAAATAGAGATATAGTCAACTGAAAAATTCCTATTTCAAAGGAAGATGAAGAGACTGGTATATTGCATCATTGGCTAGTCTGATGATGATCTGGCAATAAGAAGGCCTTTCACAGCCGAGGGATCAAAATCAGAAATGGGTAGTAACTTGGAGATGGCTAAGGAGAAGTATATCTTGAGAAACTAAATTATGGATCTGCCGCTCAAAGTTCTGTCATTTGAAATCATATTGTGCTTTCATTTGAACCATTCTATGGTGGTATGACACCTGAAAATACATGGCAGGCCACAAATTATGAACTCTGATCAGTGATATTTATTTGTACATGTTGAAACATAATTAGATTTAAACTATCTTTTGAAGCTCTTGCCTACATGTCTTGTTCCTGTGTCCGGAGTTCGATTTTTGCTGTCCATAGTTAGATTTGTGGATTAGGATGGAGCTCTCTATTTAATGTTTCTAACAGGAATCTCGTGTCATGTTCATCTTTGCCAACTGTGTCTTGTGTTTTTTGTCCCTCTTCGTTTCCATTCTTTGGATATCTTGCTTATGATTCTGTTCTATACCAGGGGAAGATGTATCTCCTACTTTTGGGAACAACTGCCTTCAGCCTGGTGAGTGTAACTTCTTGCCATATGTATATATATATATAAACTTTACTGTTCTTGATTATTTTGTTCCTTTGTTATTATAACTTTCTCTTCCTGCAGGTTACAACTCCTCTCATGTTCAAAATAATACCTGCTGTAGTTCACCTGGGCATTCTAATGCATTGGTTTTCACCTGAAAGCTGCTCACAGAATGAGGTTTGTCTATCTGCCTCCTTGTTTTCATCATATCTGACAGCTGATAACGAAGAAAATTAAATAGTTTTTTTGGGCTAATGAACTAATGAATCTCTTAGACAGAAATAATGAAAACTCTGTGTTTGACTGGAGTTGCCAATAGTTGTTCATATATTAATTCTTCTGGATGAAGAAATTCGATAATCTGGACATGGATTCTAAATATTGTAAATGATTCTCGTGGAAATGTGTTGTGGCCTTCTGAACCTTGCACATTGGTGAAGGAAAGTGTTGCAACATTTATTTTATGTTTTCAGATATCTATTTAGATTATAGGTGGGATAGCATGTTTGTCTCATCTGCATACTGTAATTTTCTTTTCAGGAGAGAATTCCGATGTCTGAGCTACACAACAGGGAACTATAATATCTGACAGCTGCGCATATTACAATCTATTGGAAAGCACTAAAGTTGGTATAGGAGTTCTCTTACATGGATATAGTGAAAGCACGTGTGAAGCTGCAACAAAACTCTGAGAAGCCAAGAATAGAATGTGTTGATTTTTTTTTCTTTTTAATTCTTCAAATTTCACATATTTGAAGTGTAAATATCCATTTAGATTGATCCATGGCTTCTTAGGTTGATTTTTGTAAGTTCCTGTTAACTGATTTGTTACACAGGCTTAGTTCAAATCTACCATTTGGATCCTGCATTTGCGACTTACATGATTGCAGCGTATATAGCGTCATATGGAGAATCATGGCTGTAGAGAAAAAACTAAATGAAGTTGTAACCCAGACAAAAATTCATATATTTATATGTATTTGAGAAATCATCTATCTTGTATCCAAATAGTGATAATTGCCTATTAGTTCCTAAATCTGAGTCAATTAGGTATAAATTCTTGACAATTTCTGATAATCACCACAAAAGGTTATCTTTATTCCAAAGAAGCCAAAGGAAATTTTTGCTAGAATTAATTCAAAATAAGTCTATTGTAGTGATAAAATCAGGAGGCTTTACACACTCATCCTGGAAAATAATGCTGTATGTATTGAAACTTTGAATGTATCTAAAACACAGCATTATGGTCTACAAACCAAAATTTTTTGCTCGGGAATGTAATGCTGTACATTGATATGACATTTGTGGTCTAAATTTGATGGACAACTAATCTTGCTTCTTGAATATCAACACTGCAGCATCACCTGAAATTTGGCTGTACAGAACTAAAAATTATAGACCTCATCTTTTGATGACAAGAGTTGAATCATAACCAGGTGATAATACTGAAATTTTGATTGCAAATGCCAATGAAGATGATATCCGACTTTGTAATGTTTGTCACCTGATTCCCATGCTTTTCCTGCAATCCATTGAGGCATGGTTAAGATCCTTCTCTTCTCTCCTTTTTCATTTTTCTTATGCTGGTTTTAATTACAGCCAACAAATGATACATTATTAATGAGATTTTACCCAAAAAAAATTTAGTGAGAATTTTTGAGAAATGAGAAAATAATGTTGCAATAAAATTGTAACATGGTAACCTTCTTAATGAAAACCAAATATTCAAACAAAAAAAAACACATGGATGGAGACCTGTATTGACCATAGTTTTCATGTCTATCCCAGAATCAGTAACCAAAAAAACATAAAGATGGATTTGCTTCAGGAGATGATTGATGAAACAGCATATATAAGCTAGTACATGAGCTCAATTGGGTAAGTCATTTACATCAGTGAGTCAGCAAAAATGTTCAATAATAAAAAGGTAATGATAACAACAAGTAAACAAATCCAATGATCTGCTGCAGTTACCTGAATGAATTTGATTGTATTCTGAAACGAGAAACTGGTCCACTTTCGCGTTTAATGCACTGTCTCTCAGGCTTTTGTGGTATTTCCCTCTTCACATTAATAGTTTAGCAAAGTGAGTACTTGACATGATTACAAATTGAACAAGCAAAAGAAAGTACCTGCAAATGTAGTCCAACTGAAAGCATTGAAATGGATGCTAGAAGTAATGGATAGGCAAAACAAATTCTCCAAACAGTTTTGTAGCGTACCTTGAGTCCTTGTTGTATTGGCTCAGTTATGTTCTCCTTGGAACCCTTGCAAAAATTAGTCAAATATCTCAAACATAACAAAAAAAAAACCTCTAAGCACATTGAGATACTGTACAAGATCAAGAGAGGGTAAAGAAACCTCATTCATTGTAGGAATGGTGTGCAAAAATATTGCTGGAGGTGTACTTTTCTGCTGCCCTTCAGAATTCAAGGACAGCTGAGAAATTGAAATAAGATAATCGGAAGGTTATAACCATAAAAATTACAGTGGTACCAAAAGGCAATCAGTAACCTTTAGATAATTGGCACACAACTCTCTTAAATAATGAGATATGGTAATAGCTTTCAACCAAAATATGAAAAGCCATAAACATTAAGAACTAAGTATCAAACAAGGGTGAAACCACCTTGCTAAACAGGTCTGTTGGTGGAATTTGTTGGCATCTTTTGCGTGTAGCAAAATTGAACTCCTACCCAGTAAGAAAAATGATTAGAAAGTACCAGAAAACATGGAATTGAGAACATCTAATAATTTCAAAAAGACCTTAACATTAAAAAGGTCAATCAAACTACATTTTCAATTACCTTGGGTATTGTTGTCTCCTTCTTTATGCTGCGAAAGATACCAATGTCTCCTTTACTTTCAAATATCTACATTGATGCCAATAAACAGCATATTAAGTATTACTGAAAATTCAAATACATAAAAAAAAGATCCGTGGCATGAAAGCTTGCCACAACAAAGATCTCACACAGCCCTTTAAACTAGTAAAAAGAAACAAAAGACAGAAGCTAGAAGCAGCCCAATTACTTGGAGTATGAAATTGATACAACACTTCAAGAAACCACATGACATGCAAAATTCTGATTGCCATCAGCTGTCAGTGGCTGAATGAAAAGCAGAAGGTTGAGATAGCAATCCCAGACTTACCTTCTTATCAAGTATTCGAGCTTTAAATTTAGCATTTCCACATTCGTTTGACTTTCTGTTCCTGAAGCAAACAAAAAAAGCATTAACAAAAAAGGAGTAGTTCTGATGTTCAATATCAAAACAGCTCACAGTTCCATAAACTGGACTCTTTTCAATCATCTTTTCTAACATTGAAGAGAGAAGAAAAAACACAAGTAAAACCAAAAATCACACTAAATACAATGCTTGACTTACTTCTGTGATTGTGAGATACTGGAATCCTGAAGTTGTGACCACTTGGAACCTTCAGAGAAGTGTTGTACAGTAGAATTTTTAGTATAATCACTTACAATCTGCAACAACAATGCCACCTTAGGATTCCAAATAGTTAATTAATACAAAACTGGCAACTGAATTATCCTCAATATTATGCACATAAATGGTATAATTATCATCTAACAAGACAGAATTACTTGGAGAAATAGGCATAGAGAATGAACCAGTTAATAAAGTAGCAAAATTTGAATGCCAACACATACCAATGAGGATGGAGCAGCCAAAGAATGCTGCATAGCCCTCTCAGATGTCTTTAGCTTGAATTCCTAATAAAGAACAATGCCAACAGGTATTTGCTTTAATTCTTCAATTGTCTTTTCCTCAATGTACTTTTTCATTAAAAAAACCAATTACAAAATAGTGCCTGAAATTCAGGTAACTGTGGCTTGCTTTTCCGATGTAGAGGCAGAGAAGGAGCCTCCAGAATCTGCTAAAACAACACAAAAGAGGAAAAAATTAAAATGCGGAGAGAGAGCTTAGGATTGACATTATCACAATTTGATTGCATATATCAATGCTATTTCTTTGGTTGTAGTTACTTACTTTTCTGTTTAAAGGCCGTGCTTTGAATATGGATGTAGGTATAGTTCCATTTTGCAACTGATCAGCATTTTTGGACCTGTGTATCTGGATTCTCACCCTTTGTGCACGTTGTGCTGTTTCCAGTTCAGGTTCTCTTGGAATAGTTAGTTTCAATCTTGAAATCTGGGGAATCACAATTAACAAGCTCCATAATCTAAATCCAACTTAAGAGTTAATTTAGATATATCTCGAAAATTGACCATATACACCAATGTGTGCGCTAGACTCCAGGATAACCTTCACAATGAAGATAATGTTCCCTCAAAAGATGTTTATTTACATTTAATAATTAGAAAAATAGTTAAACTGAAAAGAAATCCAAGACAGCAGTGGATGAAAAGTTCTTCAACAAAATTTCCTAGAGATTTTATGAACACAATACAGTGCTTATCTTCCTAGGCAAATCGCAAAAAAGAACTGTCTGGAGCAGAAGCATTTTACAACAGTGCTGTACTGCTTATACACAATTGATTGCTTATTACGCATTGATTTATCTGATGTATCTAAAATCCAGAAACTAGGTTTTCGACTATGGTTGGTTAGAATTCATCATATATTATTAAGGATTATCTAGACTAAAAACCACAATCTTCTAAAAAGAGAGGCAGACCTTGTGTATCAAATCCTTTTCCTGCCTTGCATCAATAACCTGTATTGTCAAACAACACAAAATGTAAAACTTGCAACTTAATTTTCAACTGTGCTGGGAACTTTGTTTGAAATTTCAGCAATGAAGCATGTAAGACAGAGTATCAATTTTCATGACAAATAAAAAAGCCATCCAATCATATTTAACGAATATGTCAACCAGCCATTACAAAAATTTAGCAAACAATTAAACATGACTTCAGGGTGAAAAGGAAAAGAGAACAAAACAAAAATGTAATAAAATACCCAAGAAAAAAGAGAACTCTTGAAAAACCTTGGTAGCAAAATTACATGCAGTGTGATTAGTTACTAAGGAAACCTAAGTAGCCATATTGGACAATCAACCCAATATGCTCAACAAGTTAACTCAATTCAAGCAAATATAACTAGTCTTCTTCAATGAAGCAGTACCTATTTGTTAAAAAAATGGAAACAAAGGGAAGGGTCTGTGTGTACAATAGCATCCAACTATGCTCATAACTTGGAAGACACAAGGTTTCAATCATCCAACACATTTGTCATACCTGTTATTGCTTCCTGACAGCAATTTGTGCTAGAGATGCACAAATATGAATCTCTCCTTGCTCAATTTCCCAATGTTACACTACAAATGTTTCTACAGTTTCCAGCTTACTCTTCCAAACTTCAAGCAAATTCCTTTCTAGTTTGCTGCATAACGTCTCAACTTTTCATCCCATAAATGCAGATTACATGCTTTTCAACAATGGATTTTGTCTAACATTCAAAACCTAATTAACTTTAAAAGCTACTATTGCCTAAAACAAATTTTCAGTATAGCAGTTATAAAACATAAAGCATAAACCAAAGTCATCAACCTTACTTCATTTTAATCACATATATAGAACAAAATCAACAAATTTGATATGTGCATATATTCTCATGTAATAATAAAGGTTTAGGTTTCATTAAAGACCATCTTTGTCATATAGCAGTAGTATAAAATATTGATTCACCTTGAATGAATGACCGCCTTCCAACTTTTGTCTTTTGGCAGCTTGACATACATTCTCAATTGGATCGTCAAAAGATTTCTCACCCTTCAGAAACATGGACTTTTGGTACCTAACAATGTAGATACAGACACTTTCTATTAAATGAAAAATATTTCATGGAAAATCCTTACAGCATTTACAAAGAAATTAACTGCAAAAGATAAACTGTCATCACATCAGTGAATGAAATTGGGTACAGGTATTTTTTTTCTCAGAAAATATGCATAAAGACATTTTAAATACTGTGCTAAAACCTATGAAGGTTAAAAGTATCAAGCAACACTGAAGAACTGAACTTACCGATGCAAAATCTGAGCGTTCTTCACTTCCCGCCAGCGATTTTGCTTAGCTAATTGACTTGCGGTGGGCTTCATCAAGGTGGAACCTTTTGAGAAAGGGCCCATTACAGTATTGTTTTCTTTTGGCATATCAGACGTGGCATGGCTATGGACTTCCAAGCCTGAAAGGAAAAATGTGTGCTTGATTCAGAACTTCTAAACCAAAAAAAATGACTCAACAAAACAAGGGAGTTTCCCTTCTCCCATCAACATCGTTTGTTCATACACTAAAGTTTTTACTTCTAGAACCTGACATAAAGGGAAAATAAACTGACAGGACAAACATTGGAAAACAGCCATTCAAATTCTAACAATGCAGGACATACCCTACACAGCATGAGATCCCTAGGAATGGGTTCATCACCCAAAAAACTGAAATGCCTTGCTTGTTTCCAGAAGAATATGACTTATGGTACAACTGTATAATGGCTTCCAAATGGTATAGCAATTCACCTAACAAGGTCGGAGAGTACATTTCAGAGGTTTATAACCTTAAAGCTATATCATGATATTCCTGATAAATTTCTTTATAAATATATGCTAAGTTTAAAAAGCGTACGCATTACTATCGTCAATCTATATAATGTACGTTGTCAGCTTTCAGCTAAATTTGGGGTTCTAGAATCTTTATATACATCTATCTAATCGGTACCACCACTTCCTATTGTTCAATATTTGAGTACAAGCTCTCCCTTTGATAGTGGACAACATTTATCAATCCAAGAGCAATTTTTATGTTTTTGTTTTGCTATGTTCTTCATTGTGGTGCCTTCATTTGCATGAGAATGCAATCCTGGGTTGTTATTCTGGACCTAATTTTGACAACAGCGGATACTCGTTAACAAAATAAGTAAGCAAATTCAAACCAAAGGAAAAATTCAAAAGCAAATGTTCAGGAATAAGCATATTTACAACTTTCAGCGGGCTCAGAAAACTCAGCACCGGCAATGAACTCCGATTCAGCAGTGTTAGCATGAGCATCTTCCTCTTCTTTAAATTTTGGAAGGGTATTTACATTTTGCACAACAGCATCCTTAGCTGCATTCATCGTTGCAATAAAAGCTGCAGCAAGCAAATAGGAGAAGCAAGTTAAGTACAAATATCAAAAATACAAACGAACAACGAAAGAAAGTAATAATATAACATTAACAGATACAACAGTTCAACAAGACCAATGCTGCGAGCTCATTATCTAATACAAGGTGTTATCCACAGAAAAGTCACAGATTTAACATAAAAAAAGAAAAGAAAAATGCATAGATTTCAATTACAAGACAATCCCACACGCATTAGATTCCCGCCCGAATCCTGACAATCACCAATCAAGCAAAAGCTGGGGCTTTTTTCAAAAGGAAAAAGAGAAGCATCTCACGAGAAGGAGGGTAACTTCCGGCGAACTCAAACCATAGCTCAGCCTCGCGGGCCTCGGCGGCGTCCTCCTCGCGAGAGAAGTCGAAGAAGCGCACGGCGTCGAACTCGTAGTCGAAATCGACTTCGACGCCGACGAATCCCTCGTCGGCGTCGCTCATATCGAGGTCCATAGCCGGAGATCGGCCGGAGATTCCTCACCCTCGGCGGCGCTCGGGGGAATCGGCGGCGGATAAGGAGGGGCTTTTGCGGGCGGGGCGGAGAGAGCGAAACGGGGATAAGATGAAATTTTGAATCGCGGGTCCGAAGGAGGAAGAAACTTAAAAGACCATTTCGCCCTTCGATACAAGCTCAGTAACTACAGATTTGCTTAAGGGCATTATAGGTATTTCAATCTTCTTTCAGGTTCCGTTGTTTTGCATTTACTCCCTGTAAAATGGAAAAAAAATGGCAACGAACGGATTGTACGTGACGTGTTGATCAGTACCGTTCAGCAAGTTATAAACCAGATCTCGAGATTGAAGAACGGATGAGATTTCATCCTACGGATGTAGTATGAGATGTGTCGCACATAAAAAGTTATTATCGTGCATTGCTAGAATAAGCCAATAAAAAAAGCGCTTTTCAAGGAAGTATCCAAAGTTGCGGAAGGAAACAAAAAAAGACATCTTTATCTAAAAAAAAGTTTTCTTATCTCGAAAAAATCAAAAAAGAAAATTGGATGGAAAACGAATTTATTGAAAAAGATAAATTTGAACATTATTTAAAAGGGAGCATTTACTTGACTCTCCCAAAATTACAAGGCCAAATTGTGCTGTATCCAACCATAGCCCAGCAGGAAATTAACCCAATTTGAATAAAAATTCGTTTTTGTTTATTGCAAGAAAACACTTGAATTTTTTAATATTTGTAAAAAACCACTAAACCTGAACCACATCAAAAAATCGCACAGGAAAGATGCATAACAAAAAATTGCAGTGACAACAATAGAAAAAAAAAAATGGAAAGGCTTCACTCAGAAATTAAAATGCAATGATAATTAGTAGTGGGAACATCTCTGTGGTACAGCATCAGAAGACTATAATTGTGTTGTTAATAGTTTTTTTTTCTTTTTCAGTATTGTACAGCTCCTACACCCAAATCAATAGTTGGAGAATAATGGAGAACGTCAACAAACAAAAGATAAGGTATGACACAAATAACTGCTGATTGTAGGAACTACTTTGAGTATCAACCCTGCATTTCTTCAGGATCTGTGCTTTCCATCAAATGCGCGATCTGTAACGGCTCCACCTGTATTCTGCTAACATCACTCCAATGCTACTAACCATGTTATTTACAACAGAAAGAAAATCCTGGCTGCCACCAGGTATCTACTCGTGTTTCTTTGAGCAGAGATGTCCATGAGATGTCTCTTTTATGTTCAGGAATGTGTGGCTAACTGAGCTCTTCTTCAGCCTGGAGCGTTCGAAGAGCTTTCTTCGCATAAATGGTGATGGCTACAGTGGCGGCCACAGCACAGAAGAAGCCAAGGGCATCATAAAAGACTTGCTCCACTGACAGGAATCCCCCTCTGGTGGTAGCTTCCGCTAGGGTTCGGATCAGGATCCCACTGACATAGAGTTAACATCAGAGAAATGCAAGATCAGAAAAGAATTGTAGCCTCAGCATTTCACTCTGTATCACCTATTGATAAATATCCTACTGCAACATACATTGCACATTCAGTAGGCAATTAGATGCAAACAAAAGGTGAGTCACCATGGAAGAAGTGAAATGAAATGCTCACTTTTCCATGGAAATGGATAAATCCCACACAAAGAAGAGTTTCGAAAGGCAAAAGGGGGAAAAATCCCACACAAGATCAAAAACAATTAAACTTTCTTTCAAGTGAAAGGAATCCTAGCAACTTATCCATTTCATAAACTGCAAGACACCGCAATGTTACTCTCATTTTCCATATCAAATGGTCAAAAGAAACATAAAGAACTGTAAAAGATGAAGAGCCTATGTGGATAATGTGGTATACTGTCCTGATTAACTGGCCAGAAGTTTATGTATACCGGCACTACATGATATCCAAAATAACAACATTCAGACGTTATCAACAGAAGGACAGATTTGCAGATTATGATACCATACACACTTAAATTACTGCACGTCAAATTATAATATATCAGATACTACACCTAAGACTCAAAGACAACCCACGAGATTATTTCATGAGTTCAGGAAATATCATTAGAAATATTATCACAGTTAAAGGCTTAAAGCAATTTAACTCCAGTGTGAGTGCTTAATTTTTTGTTCTCAAAGGACCCAACATCATAGTTTGTTCCTGCAAAACCTTCTAGCATTCATCCTTTAGTCATTAAAGCCTTTTTCAAACAATTAAATTTTCTCACCATTCAAATAGAAGATTTTTTACAATGAAGTCTCGCTTCTTTTTAGCACCTTGATTCAAATGGGAGATTTTTTATAATGAAGTCTCACTTCTTTTTAGCACCTTGACTTGTATTTTACAATATCTGAACCTTACTTTTACCTAGTTGTAGTTCATTCAACCTGATCTTGCTTCAGCTTCCCATTGATTTTGTTCCAGAAGTAATACGTAAAATATAAAACTCATCATAAAAACTGGGAGTTGCATCTGTTGTTTTCAGGTGTTTTACCAATTAGACTATGTGTTTCAAAATTTTCAGAGATCCATAGTCTCTGGAATCTGATGAACAACAACTAATCATTTACTATACAAAGGTATGCCCATTCTTGGACTCAGATCTATGCAAAATTTTCTAGAAATAATTATGCTAGCTTGCTGCCAAATCTAACAAAATCAGCTATAACTTTAGAAGAACATTTTTTTTCTAATTTTTGACAAGACTTATGTTGGAATTCAATTTACTGCTCACTGAAAACAGATTCTGCATCTTGCAATGACAAAGTCTGATGTAACCTCCCAAAAAATTAGAGCAAAATTAGTGTGATAAAGTTATGAGGATTATTTGAGTATAAGATTCCAAAGAGACTCCCAATGTCAGATATTAAAGAACCAGAAGCTGAGAAGGCAGCTTCGAATGTTGAAGCTGGCTAATAAAGCATGGTTAAACAGGAACTCTACTTCTTCAGAAGGAAAAAGATCCCCAAAAATTAATTCTTCTACTAAAGACTTCTGTAAAATCTAGAAAGAGTTCAAATATGACAGTCAGACAAGTCATATAACCTACAACTCAAGAAATTGATAATTAGTTTAGCTGCAATAAGTTTAGATAGCAAAATTACAGGAGGCACATTTCATCTATCCATAACTTCAACTAATCATCTGAAATAAGAGAGCATCACCAAAGGAGAACAGGGCATTTGACAAAGAAATATCGTCCAATGTAAATCATGTTCCTAGATAAAACAGGAAAGATAGCAGGCAACACAAACCAATTTATGATCATGATTGATCATAATAAATTAATATGCTGCAACATATTTCAACAGAACAAGGAAAAAAAGAACCACCACCAAACTAATGTTGCTCGAAATCAAAAGCTTAAATTACTTAGGGTCAAACCTGTAGATAGTTAGGAAAGTCTCAGGCACTGTTCCAACCAGTGATCCAGTAATATACGGACCATACTTGACATTTGTAGCAACAGCCGCATAATTAAAGATAATATATGGAAAAGGAGAAATCCTGATGAGTGCAACAGATCGAAATTGATGAAACCAATCTCCTTCACCAGCCAATCTTATAATAGCTGCTTTCTTAGGCCATCTCTCCAGCCACCTCTGAAAAGAATCATCCAGTGTATTGATTAAGCATAAAATGGCAGCATTAACAAGGCACAGGAATGTCAATGAGAAGGAAAAGTAAGACAGAACTAACATGGAGCCTATGATAGAAAAGAGATCCAATGAAATATGGCAGTGACATGCCAATACTTATCCCTGCCATGATAAGCAGAAAACCATAACCATAGCCAAATGTTATGCCAGCTATCCACATGGAAGGTGAAGAAGGTAACAATAGAACAGGGAAGGCTGCAATAGAAGCAAATAGTATCAACCCAAGAACTGGTACACTGAATGTTCTCATTTCCCACTCCAAAATTGGTATAACCACCTGCAGAAATCATGAAAAACAAAAAAGACAAATAGTCAATTTTAGCATTGTGGCAACTCCAAGTAGACTTATTGATGCATCAATAATGGCCAAACATCACCAAGGCATAAACAAAAGAAATATTGATTCCTACAATAAAAGGTCATGAAAAACAAGAAAGACATAGTCAATTTTAGCATTGGGGCAACTGAAAGTAGACTTATTGATGCATCAATAATGGGCAGACATCGCTAAGGCATAAACAAAAGAAATATTGATCACAATAAAAGGTGTTATGCACTTACAAAGTAACCAGACTATCAAAAATAGTTCCACAACAATGGATTACTTAATTATTAAAATCTGGAATATTGCCAAAAGAGTGTGGATTATTATAATATTATGGGTTGACCAATAAAGGTCTAAACATCAACAACCTCTTGGCATAGTCTTCATCTAGGAAAGCCCCTAGTTAGTCCATTTTACAATAGCATTTTTTGCACTCAAAATTTTGAGGAACTAGTTCACTAATCAACCGAAGGGCAAGCAACAGTAATCAAAGGCATTAAAAATTTTAAATTACAGTTGTGATATCCAGCTCAAATAGAGTTTTCGTTAGATTTGGATTTTATATAGTTAAGATGATTTATTTTAGTTGAAGTTTTATGCAAAAGTTATTTTTTATATTATAAAAGGATTAAGATTTTTCTACTTGAAGGATTACACAAGTGACAACTGTGTGTAAAGAAAAATATCTAAAGAAATTTTGAGGAAGATGAAATTGAAAATTTTGGAAAATTATTTGGAAAATCAATTAAAGCTATATTATCATGATTGAGAAAAGCAAATGAGTCACTTCATTCTATATTAGTGTATATAAATTATTTTGAATATTTATGCTTTTCGATATTATTGTATTATGTGATAAATAATTTATTAAATACTATATCTATATTATATGTATTTTGAAATTAAAACTAAAATTTTATTTTTAAAAACTTTTGAAACCAAGATATAGTTATTTATTTTATTATAAATTATATAAAGACCAAAGAAAGTTTTTATTAAATGTCTCCTAATACATATATACTCTGATTGTATAATGTAGTTCTGTCAGGGAAAAAAAATCTTAATTATATCAACATATATATGTGTTTGTGAGAAATCAATTCCGATTCTGTAATGTGACCTAAATGCAAAAGTTAAATATAGTACTTTGTGATGTGACCTGATCAGGTATTATATATGTGACCTATGTTATTGGGTTAAATTTGTGATCATAGCTAATACTGAAACTGAAATATATTTTGAATGAAAAAGTAAATGTATTTCGAAGTTTTGAATTTGATAAAATAATTTCTTTGATTATATTGTATTTTATGATTATATGATTTTGAAATATGCGTGAAATTTAGTTTTTAGAATCTAAATTATATATATATTTTAACACGGATTACTCATTTACTTACAGATTGAAATTTAGCCAGTATTAAAAAATCTAGCCAAATGAGATTTACTAGTTAATTAGAAGTATTGTATTTTAATTCAATTAATATTTATGTAAAACTATAGGTTTAAAATTTAAGATTTACCCTCATGTATTTTGGAAAATTTTCAATTTTAATTATAAGATATTATTATAACATAGATATGTCTAAGTATGATCTTATATGCTTATGGAGTTTATGAGACATCAATCTCATAAGAATATAGCATTGTCACGTGCCAATTCTCCAAATTTTGGGTTCAAGGCGTGACAACAATAACACACATATACAATACAATTTCCAAATTACACCTCCATGTTTGGGAGTTGATGAATTTCTTCCCAAAGTTAATTCCAATATTTCTTTTTTTCCTTTCTAATATAGCCTAAAATCTAAAGAGCCCCAGAGTGGAAGGCACACATTCCAATCAACTGATACGCAGCCTAGCGGAGCTCTACTCTGCCAAATTTACAACTTTGGGTTTTTCAAAATTGCTTCTGCCAACAATGTCAACGATGTATTTGAGTCTGTTCAAGCATGCAGATGGACATACAAGAGTTACAGTTATGTCAAATTCAAAGAAAGTTGGTTGTCTGTGATGATTGTTTCAGATCGAAGCTAAATATCCAAATCCATTTCACAATATTATCATCTTGTTGAAACCAAGATTTAGCAATGGCACAGCTTACGATTATTAAAACCTGAATGAAACACAAAGATAAAAAGGAACATAGAACAAACAAATGAGTAGAAGAACGACAAAATTCCTTTGAACACCAATAAACATAAAATTTCATAAGAAAAGGACAAACAGAATGACAATTTTCAATAAGTCATAACAGCACACCAATAAATCACGTTCTAAGCTAAAAAAGAGCAACACTGAAGAAAGTTGGGGAAAAAAAAAGCTACAAGAACTGACCTTTTTCAGAAGGAGAGGGCAGCCCCAGATGACAAACGCCGCCGCAGCGGCCATCAGCACAATGCACGAGATCAAAAGCTTCAACCAGCGCCATAGCGAGCACCTCCTCAACGGACAGCAAGCCTCCTCCGAAACCAAATTCGCGTAATCAGGATCTGAGCGCAATCTCACGTAATCCCCGCTCCCATACCCCATCCCGGCCTCTAATTTCATATCCGCAAGACCATTATCTGAGATCCCGGATAAAAATTCGGAGCCCTAGGGATTCAACCCGAGTAATTTCGCGACGGCATTGGGATTTCGGAGCCCTAGATTCCAGACGGGAAGAAGCAGGGGCCGAAAGGAATAAAAACGGAGGGATTTGGGTAGGAAACAGAAAATAGTTGTTGCTTTTGAGGCAAAAATAAAAACGTACGTGCACCCGGAGAGCGGACTCTGGGAAACGACCGGCTAACGTCATTGGTCTCTTTTTAAAAGTATTTTTAGTGTGGGATTTTTGCGAACAACAAAATTTTTTGTCAATATTGCGGAATAACCCCTACGCTCAAATTTTCAATTTCAGCCAGATCCGTAATATCTCAATCTGAAATTTTATTTCAAATTTAAAATTATATTGTATCTAATATTATATATTATTTTTATTTTACAAGGTCAAATTAGACCGGTTGATTAAGATTTTTTATTTGGGTCAAAGGAATTGGATTCAAATTTTGGGTCTTATATTTTATTTTTTTTCATATTTTAAGTAATTTTCTTCTTAAAAAATATTTTTTTAATATTTTTTTAAAATATAAGTATATAAATATTTTCTGTATTTTTTACAAATTTAATATTTTTAAATCTAAAGTTAAAGTATAATTAAAATAAATAAAAAATAATTTGATCGAAATTAAAATATGATTGGTTTAGATTGACGTATTAGTTTGGGTATTAAAATAAATCATAAAATGGAAACTTAAAAGTTTTAAGTTAAATAAATTATATGTAAAATCATTTTGATACGGATTATACGCACATCACATGCATAAGTCAACGGTCAATTGTATATAATCTTTTGAAATTTTTCCAAATTGAATAGCACTCATCCAAATTTTAAAAATTGCAGAGAATTTCTTATGATTTTATCAAATTATATCTTTATTTTTAATAGTTAAAAAATTATATATAAACTTCTTAAAATTTTATCAAATTATAAATTTATCTTATAAATTTTAAAAACTATTTATTTTTTGGGTTATTGGATTTATATTGTTAAAATTTGTCCAACTGTAAATTTATTGTTAAAATGAGTAATAAGTCATTTGTATTGAAATAAAAATATGAAAATGGATTAGAGAATATTTTGGTGGTTCAATCATTATTCTCAAAAACTATCTCAAATTAATTTTAACTTGATATATAAAATAATAATATCATCATTGATCTCATTTTAAATTAATTTCGGTTTATCTCTTATTAATTTCTAAATAAAATGATAATTTTCTCTTTGGTCTATTTTAAATTCATTTTAGATCGATTTGGACTATAAGTAAGGCTTAATTTAAATCAAATATGGATCCAATATGAATTAGAAGTATGGTTTATTTTTGCTCATATTTTTTATTATATTATCGTTAACTATGTTAGAGGTATATTTGTCTTCTAAATTTAACTCAAATGACATCAAACAATATATATTCTCAAAAAATTCTTAAGTCTATTAATAAATCTATATTAGAGAAGATTTTTCTAATGATTCAATAACCTAAAAAATAATATTCTAAATTTAAAGAAAAAAAATACACTTTGACAAGATTTTAAGAAGTTATATGTAAGTTTTTAACTTTTTATAAAAAAAATATGTAATTTGTTAAAATTTTAAGAAATCATATAAAAAAATTTAAATTTAAAGAAAAAGATGTAATTTAGTAAGATTTCAATATATGCAATTGAGCCATAAGTTAAATCTTTATCGCTCATTTAAAATCTAATATGCTATAAATTAAATTTTCACCATTTATGATATATGAACTATTATTATTAATTTATTTTTAAGATATGAGAGTTGAGGAATGAGACATGAGATATGATTCACAATAATTCAATATGTATCTTTATAAATAAAATTTTACATTTAGACTGCTAAAAAGTTTAAAATTTTGAATATGAAATTGTGTACATTTTTAAAAAGCAAAAATTACAATACATGCATCTTTAATGTGCTATTTTTTTCGCAATATATACTATTATAAATAACAATTCTAAAGATATACCCATAAAAATATTTCGCATATAAGAATCTCTTCCACGTACTCATCAATTTGTTGATGTAGAATAATTTTTAGCTCTTCGGCCTACGAACATATTGCCTTGCCAATTTTGTTTCATTTCTAAAAAAGAAAAAGATTGCGGTCTTTTCTGCATTTTCTACCAATTGTGGGTGTTATTTGCAAAAGGGCCCTTTTGGTTTCTATTTGGTCGGTGACAAACGTTGTCCCTGTCCTTTTGGTTGTTGGATAAATATCAAACGAGCCTTGGCCAATCAACCGCTCAATTGACCTCCAAATCGACCTCATTTTCATAGTTCTAAATCCTGCCGAAATTCGAATATGTAGTGGTACCAAATTGACTGAAATACCCTTTTCTCGGTGACAACAACACGCGGTCGAATTAGAGGTCGGCTAATAACTTGCTTTTTTGGGTGGGGTCCAGCTAATGGACGGTGACGTGAATGAAACACTAACCAGTGGGTGCTTTGCAACGTTGATGAGACTTTTCTTATTCTTTCCTTTTGCTTTCAGGGATTTTTGCACTTAACTCCCTGAACTTTACTTATTTGTATAAATATATGATCAAATGTAACAAAATTTATAGTATGAGTTTCGGTTTTGGTAGCTAACAAGACCGATACGTTTTGGTTATTTCGGTCGTTTTGATTTTAGTTTCGATCGTCGACCGAAAATTTTTTTTGAATTATTAATTATGTGTTGATCAGAGTTTGATTATATCTTGACTATATTTTGACTTTAAATTAAAAATATGATAAAATTTTGAAAAAAATTTGAAAAATTAGAAAGAAATTCATACTTAATTTTATCATGATATTAAATATTATTTTAATTAATTAAAATTAATTTTTATAATTAATTACTGATATAGTCTATTTTTAATATATATTAGTGTATTAAAAAAAATATAAAAATTAATAAAAAGTCAATCATATGTCATTTTAGAACCCACAAATCGTTGATAGTATAAAAAGTTCCAGGAATTCTAAGATAACCAAATCTTAATCTTCTTCTTTGATATACTAGACTCATTATATTTTTATTTACTAATTTAATTGTCGAAAAGTTTTCATCGAAATTACTTCTGACCTAAAATTGTTTTGCAAATAAAAAATTGGATCGAAGCGACATTTTGGACTCGAATCCAAAATTTGAGTGTCATAGGTTCGTGCTCCATCAAAATCAAAATGTTTTCAGTGTTATGTTACTGTTTGGACTGAAACTTAAAAACTTTGTTATCTATCACGAACAAAGCCAAACCCGATCTTATTATATCTTTAACAAGCCAGTCATACAACACAGTAAGCATCCGGCGCCAGCCGTGGCGTCGCAAACGCCTTGACGGGCACGGCCTTGGGCAGCGCCAGCCCCGCTGTCTCCGCCATGTCGATCTCCTCGCCCTCCGGCACCGCCCAATTGAACGCATGCACCAGCGACCCGAGAAAATATTGCAGGAATATCAAGCCCGCCTGCTTCCCTGCGCATATCCTCCGACCAGCCCCGAATGGAATGAACTCGAAGTCAGTCCCGTGGGGCTCTACGTTTGCCATCTTTCTGTTTAAGAACCTGTCGGGATTGAACTCCATGGGCTGATCCCACACGTCGGGGTCCAGTCCGATGGCGAAGATGTTTATGAGGAGGCGGGTGTTGCCCGGGATGCGGTAGCCTTCGACTTCACATGGCTCGAAGGAGTAGTGTGGGATGCTGAGCGGCGTTGACGGGTGCTTCCGCATGGCTTCTTTGCAGACGGCTTGCAGGTATGGGAGGTTGGCGATGTCGGATTCCTCCATGGCACGGTCTCGGCCGATCACTTGGTCCATCTCCGCTTGCAGCCGCTTCATGATGTCCGAGTTCTCGAGCATCTTGGCCAGAGCCCACTCTGCGATGACTGCGGCCGTGCCGGTGCCGGCGGTAAACATGTTCTGCCAGGTATGGGAAGCTACTTAGCAAACAGTTGTAAGTTTTGAACTATGGTTGGTTACTTTCAGTTAGTCAAAGATGAGCCCCTTGATATTCGCATCAGACAAGGTCACCCCATCACCGCCGGAGCTCTGGTTGGCGATGACGAGATCAATAAAATCAGGCATTCCCTCGCGCTCAGGCTTGGCCTTCTCGTGCTCCGCCAGCATCCCGTCGAGCATCTTGTCAATCCTCTCATGGATTCTTTTGTTCTTCGCCTGAATTCCCTGCAGGTCCATCCACGCTACCGCCGGCACAAAATCCCCGCGCGCGTTGAGTTCGCCGCCCGCGCGCTGGGCTCACCCCGTGCGCGCCGCGCCCGCCCGCCCCGTGCGCTCGCTCTGCTCATCGCCAACTGAGAGGAGCACAGTAAACCATAAAATCGAAATGAAATATATAATATCGAAATGTAACAATTAATTGTTTAGTAACGTGTTAATTTTGGATAAGTCGAACCTAAAAAATATAATTATTACGACTTAATATAAATTATACTTAATGTGCTATAACTATCTAATGTTAACTAAGCATGTGTTTGGATGCACATATAGAGTTAAATTAGAATAAATACTTAATATGGTTCCATTGGGTAAAAATTAAAGGTATGATTAACTAGTTAGTAATGATTAATAAAAATTAATTAGCCAAAATGACGGTTAATTAATTAAAGCTTTCCGGAGTTATTTCTTTTTGTAGAGTATTTTTTTTTTCTTTTTTATCTATATTCATCTAAAAAATCGTCATTATTTTTGTACGTATTTTAATTAAATTACTTAATATTTCACTAAACCGAGCAAAAAGCAATTTATTCGTCGGTGATCTCCAATCAAACGTATCCACCATCAGTCCCTGTACATGCCGGCAGTTTACTTTCCAGTTGGAAGTCAGCGTTTCATCCCGCCGATCGCTGGAGAAGAAGCAAATCGCGGCGCGCAAATGAATCCCCGCGCCCTCGCTCCCCAGCTAGCCGGCGTCCCTCCTCAGCATCCTCGTCCGGCGATGCTCCGGTGTCGGGGTTCGCTTCCTCTTCTCTCTTTCCGGAGATCGTGTCCTTCTCCTTCTTCGTCGTCTTCTTCGCTTCGGCTATCCGGGAGTATGGTGGGTCGGTGTGTTTCGGCGAAGGCGGCGGCGGATGCTTTTGAGCCTGATCGCAGCGCGGAACTCCCTCACAGGACGATCGAGGTGGGTTTTTCCTGGAAAAATTTCAAGCTTTTTGGCGGGTTTTTTATGGAATTGTTCTTTCCTTTTGAAAAAAAAAAGTGTGGATAACGATTGATTTTTTTCAGGAAGCAAAGGAGAGTGGGATCGATGTGCTGAAGATTCTGAAAGGAGCGAATTCGGCGCTGCCGCATGTGGTGATTCTTAGCACTGTTATGGCTCTTGTTTACCCTCCTTCGTTTACATGGTTTACCACAAGGTAACGGCTGACCTTTTTTGTCAGTTTCAATGATTGATAGCTTTTTTCTCAAGGAGCAAGCTTAAAGTGCAAATATACAGTTATCTAATCACGTTAGTGTTTAGGATTGCATGGCAATTCTTTTGAGGTCTTTTTTTTTTTTTGCTTATTTAAAGTAGCTTAAAGCTTAATTTTGTTCAAAATTTTGAAAGATGCTGCCCATGAATCAAAATGTTAATGAAATGCTGTCTGCCACTTCAAAATTTATTTACATAAATCAGGAATCAGCTGGACAGCATAGGCAGCATTAATTGAGATGAAGATTCAGTAGTTTTGACATGATTGGTGATCTTCACGCTTGATGAAGAGTATTTGGTGCAACAAATCAATATGTGATCCAACAGGAAAGTAGTCTGTTATGTGTTGTCACGTTTTCACAACAGGATGAAGATTTGCATTCTACAGCATGCTGACCCATATTGTATTAGGAGAGTCCTAGAGAAAGAAACAAGAAATGAATTTTTGGGCTAGGAAGGAAAATTAATCTGAATGACTTCTTGATTTAGAGAAAGGCAAAGCACACCTATTTACTAGGGTATAATATCTGTCACAGATTTTTTTCCACTGACATTGTTTTAGTTGAGTATAATCATCATTGAAGATATATAGTGGGGCAATTTTTTGGGTGGGAATGCTCCTACCGTAACTGATTCCACGTCCCTTTGGATTTTCCTTTTGTTGGCTTTCCTTCTGCACAATGGTACATAATAAAGTTTTTTGCCATTTCCTGTAAATTTAGAAAGTTGAAGGTGCAAGATCAAGCAAGAAAGCCGTAATATGTGATGATAATTTTTTGGATCTGGAAGTTCACAAATTTCCCACAGCATATATATGTTGATTTTACTGATACTTTTATGAAACATGCAGGTATTATGCCCCAGCATTGGGGTTTCTAATGTTTGCTGTTGGCGTTAATTCTAGTCCGAAGGATTTCATAGAAGCAATTAAGAGGCCTGGAGCCATTGCTGCTGGATATATCGGCCAATTTCTTATAAAACCTCTTATTGGGTACATATTTGGTACCATTGCTGTTTCACTTTTCCAATTTCCTACTTCATTAGGTGAGACCTCAGATTCCTGTTTTATTTACTGAAACTATGGTAAGAAGAACTAGTGAACAATGACTGACCATGCATCCTTAAATCAGGTGCCGGGATAATGTTAGTATCATGTGTTAGCGGGGCACAACTTTCCAATTATGCAACATTTCTCACAGATCCCTCCATGGCTCCCTTAAGCATTGTCATGACAGCTTTATCAACTGCCACTGCAGTTTTTGTTACACCAATATTGTCACTATTACTTATTGGCAAGAAACTGCCTGTGGATGTAAAAGGAATGATGTCCAGTATCATACAGATAGTTATTGCGCCAATTGCTGCAGGATTGCTTCTGAACAGGTACGAGCTTGTGCATGAGGTTAAATGGTCTATATTCTATAATACTACAGTGTGACAAACATTCATGTCATGAGATTATAGTTTGAATCTTTTGAAAGTGATCTGACACAGTCTTGAATTTTTGGGGCACTTGTTGTTTTTACATGTTATTGCCATCATGGAAATTTTGACACCTCTCTTTAATATCATCTATATTCTTGGTTGTTGTTGTTATCAGTTCAATGTCTCCAGGTATTTTAACCTCTTCATCACATTCTGATCACCCACCATTTTCTTTGCATGAACTAGGTTTCTCCCAAGGATTTGTGCAGCTATCCAGCCTTTTCTGCCTCCTCTTTCTGTGTTTGTGACGGCTCTCTGTGTTGGTTCACCATTGGCAATAAATATTGAATCAATTCTCTCCCCTTTCGGAGTTGCCATTGTGCTTTTGATTTTTGGATTTCATGCAGCATCATTTATTGCTGGCTACACTCTTACTGGTTTAGTGTTTAACAAGTCAGCTGATGTTAAAGCACTACAACGGACAATTTCTTTTGAGACAGGTTTCACCTACTGGGCATCACAATTTTTTTAGTTTTTTCAGAATTAAAATTGTAGTTCTAATTAGCTTTCATTATAACAGGAATGCAAAGCAGTCTTCTGGCTCTTGCTCTTGCAAATAGGTTTTTCCAAGATCCCCTTGTGGGTGTGCCCCCAGCCATCTCTGTAAGTCAAACTCCTTGCAGAAACCATTCTTCTTTTATGATATTTTCATGAAAAGAGGATAACTAGGTGGGACTCCTATAAATCTCTAAACAAAATCTAAGGCATAAATTTGTGATCAATTCAGATTGCTAAACCTATATAACAGTGTAGTTTTTCTTATTATGCTGTATTAGCATACTCATTTCATTTGCCAATTTTCAGGTTGTATTGATGTCATTGATGGGATTTTCTCTAGTCATGCTCTGGTCAAAGAAGAAGCTAGATCCCTTGTGATTGTGCGAAAGGACCCTCCAGCAGCAAAATACCAGAGTTTATACTTAAAAGATTCAAATTCCATTTGGACTGACCATCAGGAACTTGGTCTTGGTGCTGCAATGCTAAGCATGCATTCCGGTGGTTTATAATTATACGCATTGCATTAATTATTTTTTTGCTCTAGAGGTTTAGAGCAAGATTCACGAGCAACATATTTGGTTTCAAGGTTGTTTGATTGGCTGATTGTTGGTAAATATTCTCAATCTTTGTACATCCATTCTCAGTTACAAAGACCTGGGTAGATCTGTCGAATTCTTAGATGTTTATAGCCCAGAGTTCATCCTATTATGTGATTTGATGATTTACCGGACTGCTGGATTGTAATCTCTGCTTAAAATCAGCTGTTATGTTTGAGTACTCAAATGCCAGAGATTATCAAGTAATTTTGGTAACTTGTAGAGGAATTATTGAATTGGCTGCTAAACCCTAGATGTACAGTGTTAATTATGCTGAATTTTTTTATTTCTTACTTGCACTTCTCAAGTCAATTTTTTAAAAAAAATACTGGGGCAAAACTTGCATCTGGTGATTAGTAATATTAAGTAATGATTTAATTGTTTAATTGGTGTTTAGGCGTCTATTTAGTTCTCTAATCAAATTTTTTTACTAGATAGTAGTCTGATTTAATGAATAAAATTTTATACCCAATACTTTAATTATATAATATTAAATATACAGTTTGCAAGTTTGAAAAAATATTTATATTTTCGTCTAAACATTTTGACTATCTTATTCAATATTAGTGCAATATTTCAAAAAAATTATTTTGCATGCATGCATTAGTCATTTAGTTATTCAAAGAAAAGTAATTTAACCGGGGTTTCCGGTTCAATGACGGTCCCGTTTTAACTCCAATGATATATCCAAATCAAGGTTCTATAACTCAGTATCGATTTCGGTTTCGGGACTCAACAAAACCGATACGTTTTTGCTGTTTTTGTCGTTTAGGTTTCGACCGAAAGATTTTTTTAAATTATTAATTGGGTGTTGACCAGAGTTTGACTATATTTTGACTGTACTTTGACTTTAAATTAAAAATACGATAAAATATTGAAAAAAAATTTGAAAAAATTTGAAAAATTAGGAATGAATTTATACTTAATTTTACCATAATATTAAATATTATTTAAGCTAATTAAAATTAATTTTAATAGTTAGTCACTGATATAGTATATTTTTAATATATATTTGTGTATTAAAAAACATATAAGAAATAATATGAATATGATTAAAAGTTAAAAATTAACATAAACACATTTAACTTTTCATTAAAATGTACTTCACACATACATAATTTATAAATTCTAAGATAATACAACTAATCATCATAATTATTATCAGTTGAGTTTGTAACATCTGGGTGTGGAATTACAAATTCAGTATCTGAATAATTCGGACGTGCATTTATAGGCATATGAGCCAGAATAACTAGTTCTGCGTGATCTCGTGACAGTGATTCTGAAATATAACCATATATCGAAGGTCTAAAATGAAAATTATATTTCGACTAAAATTTAACTTTATTTCAATTATTTTTTAACTTCAAATTAAAAAATTATAATATATTTAAAATTTTTTACAAATAATGAATAATTACGTGAATAATATTATGTACGTGAACAGTATCTGAAAGAAACCGATAAGGACGTCGAAATCAAATTGGCGATAGCGCTGACTCCAGTGTAAGACCGGCTTAATCTTGCGGGAGTATAGGTCAGATTGGTGAAGATGCAAGATAGGCGAGGAAGCGACGGAAGACTAGCGAGTGCGCAGGGCCCTTAGACTCGGACAAGAAGCCCCCCCCCCCCCCCAACCAAAACCCAAAATTGCCCACCCACCCGTCCACGCGCGAGCCCGGCGAGCTCCCACCCCAGCTCACAATCCCAACAAGCTCCCGCCCGTGTTCGTTGGTGAAGATAAATACTAATAAACAGTAAATTTTAGGGATAATTACGGGTGACCCCCTGTAATTAGCCTTAAATTACGGTTAACCCCCCGTAATTTCCGTAATTACCCCCACCTCCCTCAAATTCGCCCATATTTTACCCACAGCCCCCTGATTGTTATTTAATCAAAATTTTACCAAAAAATTCCGATTTTACCCCGTTATTTTTACACATACACCCCTAAAAATTTATTTTTTATAGTTAACCCCCCGGATTTCGGTATTTTACAAATAACACCCCGAAAGAACTCAGATTTACAAAAAGTCCTACAAATTCGAATTTTTGCAAATAAATCCCAGGAAATTATTTCGATATACAGAAAAGTCCCTGAAATTCGGATTTTTGCAAATAACACCCCGTCGCGCGGCCGGGAGCTGAGGAGGAGGCCGGCAAGCCGGCTGCGCGAGCGGTGGCGGCGGCCGGCGGCGGGAGCGGAGGCGGAGGCCGGCAAGCCGGCGCGCCGAAACGCGGGCGCGGACGGCCACGGCCGAGGCCGTTCCGCCCCCGCGTGCCGGGGACGGAGGCCGAAGCCGGCGCACCCGCACGCGGGAGCGGGCGAGGACGGCCACGGCCGAGGCCGTTCCGCCCCCGCGTTCCGGGGACGGAGGCCAAGGCCGGCGCGCCCGCACGCGGAGGCCGTTCCGCCCCCGCGTGCCGGGGACGGAGGCAGAGGCCGGCGCGGCCGCGTGCCGGGGACGGACGGCCTTGGCCTTGGCCGTCCGCGCCCTCGTGCCGGCGCGCCGGCCTCGGCCTCCGTCCCCGGCACGCGGGGGCGGAACGGCCTCGGCGTCCGCCTCCGCTCCCGCCGCCGGCTCGCCGGCGCCCCGGCCTCCGCCTGCTTCCCCGGGCGCGGGCGCGGATTTTTGCAAATAACACCCCGAAATTATTCAAATTTACAGAAAAGTCCCCGAAATTTTGATTTTTACAAATAACTCTCCGAAATTATTCCGAATTACAAAAAAGTCCAGAACATTCTTATATAACCCTCTTCCTGTAGCCCTAAACGCATCTGCGTCGCCGTCGCCGCTGTGCTCTGCCGCTGCCGCCGTCGGTCCCTACGCAGCTGTTGCCGTCGCTGCCCTGCCGGCTTGCCTTCGCTGTCCGCTCGTTGCCTTGCGAAATATAGTGAAAGTTTAAAAATTTCAAATTTCAAATTACAAGTTTATTATTTTGTACATTTAAAAATAGACTACCTTCAATATTTTTCTTTATAAATACGTCCAAATTTTATTTATTCTATAAATAAATTTTACAAATAAGTCATCGAAGGTTTCAAAGCTTAAAATTTAAACTTACAAATTTCATATTGTACATTTATAAATAGACCCCTTCAATATTTTTTTTATAAATAAGTCTATATTTTTAATCATATTTTAAATAAAATTTTAGAAAAAAGACATTAGTGTTTTTTATATTTATAATTACAAATTTAATATTTATAAATTAAAGAATAGACCCTCAAATTTTTTTTAAAAAAATAACTGTAAAATTTTTTTTAAACTAATTTTTACTTTTTTTACATTTAAGAATAGACCACCTTTAATATTTTTTTTTATAAATACGTCCAAATTTTATTTATTTTATAAATAAATTTTACAAATAAGTGTTTCAAAGCTTAAAATTTTAAAATACAAGTTTCATGTTGTACATTTACAAATAGACCCCTTCAATATTTTTAATCATATTTTAAATAAAAGTTTACAAAAAAGACATTAGTGTTTTTATATTTATAATTACCAATTTAATATTTATATATTAAAAGATAGACCCTCAATTTTTTTTTTAAAATAACTGTAAAATTTTTTTAAAACTAATTTTTATATTTTTATATTTAAAAATAGACTACCTAATATTTTTCTTTATAAATACGTTCAAATTTTATTTATTTTATAAATAAATTTTACAAATAAATCCTCGAAGGTTTCAAAGTTTAAAATTTAAAATTACAAGTTTCATGTTGTACATTTACAAATAGACCCATTCAATATTTTTTTTATAAATAAGTCTATATTTTTAATCATATTTTAAATAAAATTTTACAAAAAAGACATTAGTGTTTTTTATATTTATAATTATAAATTTAATATTTATAAATTAAAAAATAGACCATTAAATTTTTTTTAAAAAATAACTCTAAATTTTTTTAAAAACTAATTTTTACAAATACACCCCTCGCCGGAGGCCCGACGGCGCGCCGGACGGCCCGCCGGCACGCGGCCGCGGACGGCCTCCGCACGCGGGAGCGGAGACGGACGCCGAGGCCGTTCCGCCCCCGCGTGCCGGGGACGGAGGCCGAGGCCGGCGCGCCGGCACGTGGGCGCGGACGGCCAAGGCCAAGGCCGTCCGTCCCCGGCACGCGGGCGCGCCGGCCTCTGCCTCCGTCCCCGGCACGCAGGGGCGGAACGGCCTCGGCCTCGGCCTCCGCGTGCGGGCGCGCCGGCCTTGGCCTCCGTCCCCGGCACGCGGGGGCGGAACGGCCTCGGCCGTGGCCGTCCGCGCCCGCGTTTCGGCGCGCCGGCTTCGGCCTCCGTCCCCGGTCACTGCGGGGGCGGAAACGGCCTCGGGCTGTGGCCGTCCGGCCCGCGTTTTTCGTCGCGCCGGCGCCCCGGCCTCCGCCTCCGCTCCAGCCCGCCCGGCCTTCCGCCTCCGCTCCCGCCCGTCCCGGCCTCGCCTCGCTCGCCGCCGGCCGCCGCACCGCTCCCCGCGGCCGGCTTGCGGCCTCTCCTCCGCTCCCGGCCGCGCGACGGGGTGTTATTTGCAAAAATCCGAATTTCGGGGACTTTTCTGTATATCGAAATAATTTCCGAGGGTTTATTTGCAAAAATTCGAATTTGGAGGAGGTTTTTGTAAATCTGAATTCTTTCGGGGTGTTATTTGCAAAATTCCGAAATCCGGGGGTTAGATATAAAAAATAAGTTTTTAGGGGTGTACGTGTAAAAATAACGGGGTAAATATGGGCGAATTCGAAGGATGGAGGTAATTACGGAAATTACGGGGGGTTAATCGAAATTAAAGCTAATTACGGGTGTCACCCGTAATTATCCCTTAAACCGAAATTCAAAATAAAATTTCGGTTCGGACCCACTAAAACCGAGTCGTTTTGACCGAAACAGCAAACCATCACGCAAACCCATCTCTCTCGTGGCTCTTTGCTCATCAACACCAATGGCGATCTCCTCCTTCTCCCTCCTCCCTTCCAATCTCCTTCCTCCTCGCCTCTCCCCCTCTTCCTCTTCCTTTCCCCCTGCATTCTCCACCTCCTCTTCCTCCTTTCCCCTCCTCACCGCCGGCGCAGCCTTCGCCGGAGCCCTGGCGCTCCCACCTGCTGCAGCCGCCATCGTGCTTCAGGAACCCGCGAACGCGCTCTCCCTCCCAACCTGGGCCGTCCATATCTCCAGCGTCATCGAATGGTGCCCTAATATCCATCTCCAATCTCCATTTTCCCAATTTCCGATGTTAATGATATTGCTTTGCTGGAAGGATCACCGCTATGCTGCTGGTCTGGGAGTACGGGGAAAGCTCCGGATTTGACAGGTGGAAGGGGCTTTCTTGGGGAATGGTGAGTGGCTTCTGGATTTGATTTGATTGTTTCCCTTTTCAATTTGAAGCATTTGGGATTTGTTTAGGTGCCGCTTCTCGGTGGAGCGATGTGCGCATGCACCTGGCATTTCTCTTATAATTCGGAGTCTCTTGAGGTAACCTTGCTTGCTGATTGGAACCTTCTCAATTATTAGCTCATGGAAAAAAATTCTTCAATCGCAAGAAAAATGATGCATTGGTTGTAGCCAAATTGGATTATTTGTTGGACATAATGTACTACTTGTTCATGAAATATTGTTTTTTGTACATTTCTAACATGTTGCTGGTGGTTGAGATATGTTTGTTCGTTGCACCGTGCAGATATATTCTTCAAATATTTTATAGGAGTATATTCATTGATTAGCAATGACATGTAATCCATGCACAAGCAAATTATGCAAATTTTGATTAGTGTTTTTTTAGTTTTATCCTACAATTCATAAAGTATCAGTAAAGAAATGTAGTGAAAGCTTTGTCATCATCCAACATGGAGGCTCAGTGAAAGCTTTGTCATCACCCATATGGAGGCTTATTTTCATTTTACTAGTTTTTTCTTGTTCAGTTTGGGTGGTGGGAATGTTTTCTTGTAAATCTTGAAAAAGACATCAGCCTGTTTGTGCATTAGAATCCTACCATGGAATTGTCTTCCCTTAACAATTTATCTTATGAAAAATCATCATTATCAAGTATGCAATACCTAGAGTTTTAGCATTTTTGCTACCGGCTGGGATGGGAGGTTTTATCGATAGAGGTTTGAGAGCTGACTATTTTCTTGATCATTTGCTAGAGGCAATACTGGCATATGTTCATTAAACACTATGAGTTCATTTGATCTTCATTTATTTCAGAAAATGCTGATTTCACACTACTCATTGGGTCTAACAAGTTATGTCATACATTGATTCTGGGAGCACTCAATGTGCAACAAGAAACAAAGTTCTGATGAACAGTGAAAGACATATAATGTAGATGGCCATGACATTGGGCGTTGTGGTGGAAGCTAGCATTATTTAATGGCTGTATTTTTTAAATTACTAGAATTCTGTATTACTTGAATGGTTAGATTTAAATATTAAAGTCATATCTACAACTATAGAGTGGAGAAATTGATGACCATGGGAGGCATTTTGTGCATGTATTCTATTCTCAAATACGTAATATAAAATACATAAGATGTTCTCTTGACAATTTTCCAACTCTTTTTTTTTTTTTTGCTGTATGACATTGTATGTGCTGGGCTGCAATTCACCTGTCCTAATTTTCAAGTTTGTGAAACTGACACTGAGATTGCCGTTTGTAGGTATTGGTGGCTATTCAAGGTGCACTAACAGTAATTGGTAACTTCACAATGTGTGTTGCAGCATATCGGATTCTTAAAGCAGCTCGAGAGGGCTCTCAGAAAAATTAAGTGTTTTTTGAGTTCATTAATTTGATGCTTATGGCTCTGAGCAACCACGCTACTGGTCAAGGGTGTGTTTCTGTTTTGTTATTGAAGGAATAATCTCATGGACACATTCTTTGGACTCTTGGCCTTCTAGTGCTCCCAGATACATCAGAGAGACTAGATGAATCTTCCACACCTTCAACTATTTGGTAATATGTAGACATGCATATCATATATGACACCCACAAATTTTGATCTCCATCATGTTATGAAGTTGTGTTCATGTATTTTTGTGTGCATAATTTGAATATATAAGATTTTAAGTTTCATCTTCAGTGATCTGTCTGACTTGGCAAACTTCTCATGATTATGGTAGAGTTGGATCAACTATTACGTTACAAAGCAAATGGAAGACGTTCAAATCAAGTTACAAGCAAAAGCATTCCCTACTAATGTGATCAACTCTGGAAATGATCAACCATTACAGA
Organism: Trichopus zeylanicus subsp. travancoricus; assembly: GCA_005019695.1. Taxonomy (NCBI): domain Eukaryota; kingdom Viridiplantae; phylum Streptophyta; class Magnoliopsida; order Dioscoreales; family Dioscoreaceae; genus Trichopus; species Trichopus zeylanicus. Next base: position 121,106 of record RXID01014256.1, read on the forward strand.
ACTGGCGGGACAGCACCTTTGTCTTTTTGAAGCAATCCACTCTGGAAATGATCAACCATTACAGAACTGGCGGGACAGTTTGCAGACTAATTTGTCAATTTGATTCACGCTGCATCCTACTGCATCATTTGTTTCTTTGGTTATTATTGTGCAGTGTTTACTGCTGTAACTTGTCACCTGATAAATTCTGTTTAAGAAAGGAGCTACTTTGGTCTTCCATGCAATACTCTCAAGTGTTTGGGGCCTAGGCCAGCAGCTTTCGTGTGGCCTGAGTCTTGTTGGGTTTATACACAATGGGGCCATTTGGACTATAAAATCTAACAATGCATTTGATGCAATTAGGGCAACATTTTTTCCTTTTTGCATCAAGATAGTTTTCAACACACATTTGAATTACATAGAGTTTATCTTACTAGGATCAAAAAGGCCTGTTTCTATGTCCAAACCATTACAATAAAGCTCCACATCTATATATGGAAACAAAAATTATGCAGTTGCATTACTTTTGAGAGACAGGCTCTAAAAGCTTCTCTTGACTATTAAGAGAAAATTCTCTGTCTTCCCACAGAAACTAAGCTAAATGAAGTCTGAACCAGAAGTATATAAGTTAGCAGATACAGATTGCTTTATCGTTTTCTCAGATGATACAGTGTTATTGTTTCTGCCTTTCAATTAGAACTTAATGGCATAACTTTTAAACAAACACCATAAGTATTTTTTCCAACTTGTAACCCATTTCTGCCTGCAAACCTCACAAAGTGTTGGAAGTTGCAAAGCTGTTTGACAGAGTAAATACTGGTAGCGACTCAGCACTATAAACCCATCATCATTGAGAACCTGAACATCTTTCTTGCCAACAAAATTATCCCTGCCAATGGCCTCCACTATGCTCAGAAATTCCATCCTTTTCTCAAGGGAAAGAGGGCCATAAGGCAACCTGAATATGGGTCTCACCACACCCAGCTGAGCCAATGCCATGTTAAGACGTACAGGATTTGGCTCACAAAACAGCCATTTAATAAGAGGTATCAGCTTGGAATTCAGCAAATGGTTCTTCCCCTTGAACATTAGGTCACGCATCAAACCAGGAACAAAGTTACTAGCAACAGATATAACTCCACTTGCACCATACATCCACCTCGCGTCATGACACTCATCATCATTACCACTCCATACCACTATATCTCTGTCCATATAAGTCTTTGATCCGTTTGTTTCCCATGCACTCCTTAATCCCTGCCAAATTAGGACGTTGCGAGAGTTTATGTATCACAGGAGAGGGGAATATCTTGTCCAGACCTTGATGGCACATTGTATATGATGGTTGGGCCCATGGAGAGGATGGTGTCAAAATGTGAAATCACTCCCTCCATTGATGTCTTGCCATAGTAAGGATTGATATGAAGAGATGCATGCATTCCTACAGCAAAGCCCTGTTCAGTTGCATGGATTGCCTCTCTTGTTGTGTTGCTTCCTGCATTTCCAATCACCTTTATTGATTCTCCAAAGCAATTAACAGTATGAGCGATGAGCATGATGTGTTCATCCCAGCTCATCAAATGGCCTTCACCAGTTGTACCTCCCGCTATCACACCTTCAACACCATTGGCAATCTGAATGTGCAGCAAGGAATCATAAGATTCAAGGTCAAATCTGCCATCAGGTAAATATGGGGTCTTGATGGCAGTGATCAATCTGAACGTTTTATGTCCTCCACAGATGTTCTGCGGCATCAAATGAACAAGATTATAGAAACCAAGAATATGGGGAAAGAAGTCTGTGAGCCACTAAGCCATATAGATAACCACTTTTACCAGAGATAAAATAACCTGGTTTTGTATGAATGAGTCTAATGCCAATTCCAAAATAAGATGCTGAAGCAGATGAACTCATACCACTTAGACTGTCTCCAATGAAAACAAGTTCATCAGGAAACCTGAACCTTGGGACTGTTAATATGACAATGTTCAAAGGAAATTAGGACTGAAACCAGGGGCAGGCCTCCATTGATAATAATGATAATAATGAATGCCGAGGAAGTTAGAACAACAAAAGAAAGTCAAGCTCCAAAAAAAATGACAGAGAAAACCAGCTGAAGCAGAAACTTCACTAAAAACATAACAATAATTGGTCATATTCTCAAAGAACATTTGTTATTACCCAACTTGCTATTTATGTGAAAAAAATGGAAGCATATAACAGATTTGTTAGGCTAGAGATCAAACATAGAAAATCAAGAAGAATGATGGGCACAACCCTCTGAAAATAAGCCTATTCCTCTACTGATGACCAGCTAATAAGTTTGTGTTATTATTTGTATATAGAAACCTGAGATCCCACAGTTCATAACAGAACAGTCACTTGATGAGAGGTGCAATTCTTTGAAAATAACCCTATTACTCTATCAGTGATCAGCTAATAAGTTTTTGTTGTTATTTTGTATATTGCCTTTTTAACTTAGGATACCACATCCATAGAAGAAACAGCCACTTGACAACCAACCTGACAGTGTAAAATAATGAAAGAATGCCAAATAAGGGGTATAAGTGGATGAAAAATGGAATAGAGGTGCCAAAATCCAAGACTTGAAAAAAAAAAAAAAGAACTGAAGCAAAGGTTGCAGAACATATTAAGATGAAAGAGGTAGTGGTTCAGACCTTCCATGTGTATATGAACACCCTAAGGAGGAACCAGCCATGCTATAATGACGACATACACTACCAATGTCTGTTTAGAATTTCACTCTATTTTCACCAATTTCAGCGTATAGTATTTTTCTCTTATTTCATGGAGTAATTTGAGTTGCAATCCTGATAAAGCCACAAGTTGGTATCCTAAGAATTTCACAGATTTTATCCCAAGAAAAAACAGCAGCCTTCTCAAATATTGAAAAACAAAGGAACTCTCCAGAAACAAACTGCATCACCCAATCCCACCCCTAACTGCCATCATGACCGCGTACTTTAACTGCCTTAATTCAGATGGCCTAGAAATTTATTTCATGGGTTCCATTTAATAAAAATTATGGAAAAAACACTATTACATGATAATTAATGTAACTAATAGGCCCACCAAATTAAAAAACCAACAGTGGATTGTTTCTAAACACGATCATCAGGTAGTCATTTCAAGTTAAGAGGAATTAACATATACATGCAAACAGAAACCCCTGAAATCAGGTGTGTAATCAAAGATGTAGCAACAGATATACATCAAGTTCAAGGTTGTAGATTTTATCAAGTCTATACCAAAACTGTTCTTAACTTCATTATTGCACATTGGAAGATGAATATCTGGTATTGCAGTTGCTTCAGGTGATTTCTATCGTCCAATCCTACACATGGTAAGAAAAAACTGTGAGATGGAAAATAAAATGATCAGTGCCAATATAGAAATCAAAGCTAGCACATGATTGTGTATACAAGTATATGCCCTTATTCAAAACATAATGTTCTACATCTATTGTTAGAAACATCTTGAGATATGGAAACCCTACTTCCATTGGCATCTCTTACAAAAGAAACACAAATTGTAAAATGTTTTGTTTCTAAATTAACACCATTGCAAAATGATCTCAGTATGTTACCTATAAATTTCTAGGATTATTCTTTAGTCACGATTTGCATCCATCTCATCTCATCTTTTCTAGGAAAAAGAATAAAAAGAGAAAAGGAAGCTTTGCAAGCATCTCATATGGGAAACATCACAACCTTGATAACAATCGTATTTTTTTGGGAAAACAATGAATGATTGTCAATTTTTCATCATTATGAACTCCACTCCGTCAAACTTAAATCAAGCTTGAACAGAATCATCCATAAGATAAATGATTTTTCCAAGGGAGATTTCATCCATATGTCATCATCCTCTTAGCTTAATAGGAGCTGCTGAATGTGAGCTAAGAGGACACACGTTTATGTTTAGTAAAAAAACTAAGTCATCCAAATGTGTGATCAACAGTCAAAAGCTAAGAGCATAACAAAATGAAAGCAAGGAAGAAAAGCATCAAACTAATACTCTTTCAATCATAATAATGACTCTTTCAATCATAATAATGACCCTACACAATCATAATAATGACTCTTTCAATAATAAAAACACCTTCCCAGCTTCCTAAGTTTATAATCTGACACCACATTACCGAAAATACCAACCTTTTTCAGAGCATTTCTCCCTAACCCTTGTTTACCCGCCAAAAGACATGGCTACTGATCACCTCACACCTTGTCACGTCACATCTCTAATTTGTTACAAACAAGCAGCAACCATTATAATCATGTTGCCAAAGCAAAACTTCATACAAAGCCACACCTCCATAGAAGCACAATGCAAATCAGTTTCTTGCTTAATATCCACAGTGATACAGAAGCAGAACCAAGCTTGCAGGATACAAAGAGAATGATACAAAACTAAGACCACAAAATAAAAATACAGGTCGCTTTCTTGCTTAAATTTAAGTATTACAATAAAAGTGACACAAGAAACCGAAACACCAACTTCACATGGATGCAATAAAAGCTCTAATTTTAGTTAAAAAAATACAACTAATCCAAAACCAAAACACAAGTCGCTTTCATTCAAAGTTTAGGTCTACAACTGAAAACACTGAAAATGATCATCCACTCCGCTTTCCTGCCACCATCTAAACAATCAACAAAAGCAAAAACAGTAACAATCCAAAAAAAGTCTTTTTCTTTCTTTTCGCAACCTTAAACATAGTCTAGATCCTTACAAACAAGGAAAACGCTCAAAAATCCGCGCCGCATTCCTGCCGTTCATGATAAGTTTCACCCAAATCCACCAACTTAGATCGAAAACGAGAACCAAACCAAACCTTGTGCAGCGATGCCATTCACGGAGCCCTAGCCTGGCGCCAAGATCGCAGTTCACTGACATCAAAGCACACGACATGAAGTGGGCAGGGCGGAGAACAGCCGATGGGGAAAAAGTTAAGAGATACAGATGATAATGGGGAAAATGGAGGCGACGCTGGTCCGATCTTCGGTGGCGGTGGTGGCAGCGGAGGAGGAAGAGGACGGTTCCATAACGAGGGTTTTCGAGGCTGGTTTTTCGTCTCGGAAAAGAGAAGTCGGATCCACTGCAGGGGTTCGGAGCAAGGCTTTATGCTGATGTTCGCGAATCTGTTTCAGCACCCATGTCGGTCATACATTTTCGTCATTTTCATTTCTGTTTTGATAAAATTACTTTTTAAATTATTTTACTATTACTTCATTTTAAATTTAAAAATATTATAATTTTTTTAATTTTTAAAATATAATAAATTTCATGTATAATTTTAAAAAAATTATTAAGTACATAATTTTTCAGATAAATTTTTTTTTAAAATATAAAAAAATTGTAAGAGATTAAAAAATAATGAGCAACTTATCAATCTCACTGGGAAAAAATATAAAACAAAAATAAGAGTTTTTAATAAATAGCTACTTACTTTATTGTGAGTTTATGAAAAATTACATATCTTATTTCTATTAACAAAAAAATTATTTATCTTACACTATAAATTTATAAAAAATAATTCGATTAAAAATATTATATTTTAATTTAATTTTATCAATCAAAATTAATATAAAAGATCAAATCATTATTATTTAGTTTTATTTTAAATAACTATTAAATTAATATAAAAAATTATCTTATTTTAGTTTTAATGAAAGACTGATTGTCTGGTATTATAAAATTGAGAATTTAAAATTTAGTTTTGTTAAAATGACTATTTGGTGATTATGAATCGACTGTCTCAAATAAATTCAAATAAAAATAATTAGATATTCTTATATTAATTTAATTAAAAATAAACTTAAATAAATTATTTTTTAAATATTTTATTGATGGGAAAATGCTCAAGAGATTAAGGCAATGTACTAGGTTTAAAATTTTTATTTATTTTAATCGAATCGAATATTTATTTTGAGATTAATTGCTTACAACATTCTTTGCGTTGAGTTTCACAAGAAACTCTTAATAGAGTTTTTTTTATATATAGAATTAGATATCTGTTTGGCTCAACAAACAACCGATTATGTCAAACAAAAGATTTAAAACTTTTGAACCTATGCAGAACCAAACGACTATTTTGGAATCGAACAACTAATTAGGAATTAGACTATTGGCTGAGTGGATCTCAAATGAAATTTTGTTAGAATGATTATCGAGTGATTATGAATCAACTATTTTAAATAAAAGCCAAATAAAATTAATTTGACTTTTTTATATTAAGTTAATTTTTAAAAAATATTTTTTTTAATATTTAATTAATGTGAAATCAAGCTTGATTCGAACCAAGCCTCAAGGATTTAGGTGTTAGAGGTGTTGCTAATATAGTGGGTTAAATACTAAATTATACAAAAACCTAAATTAATATGATATGAGTATTTTCACTAATTCGCACTTGACATTTTTATTCAAATTTTATTTTTTGCTTGCGCTTTTAGCGAAATTTGATCACTTATAATTGCTTTGTAGCAATAGTATGAGTTAGTAAGGTCAAAAAGTGGTGAAAATGTTATGATTTGAATAAAAGATGTTAGAATAAAATCCCATCAAATACAATATATAACACTATGAAAGATGATTTAATCAAGATGGAAAGACATGTCATGTACATATCCTATGGCATGATTTCTTTCACAAGTGTACCAAACAAATTGAAAATGATTGTTGTTTTGTGTATCTAACACAATTTTTTTTTAGGACACTATGATGTCAGCTATATATCAAAATGTTGAGATCTTCATTAAAGCGTATCCATCAAAGTAATTTCAAGATCTAATTTTCAAACTTAAGTTGGCTACTTCAACACCATCTTGAGTTTGAGTGAAGAGTTTACAATAAAATTTTATCAAATATATTATATAAAACTATTTGAAAGATAATTTGGCTTAGATGAAAAGATAGGACATACCCATATTATATGACATGATTGAATTTGTTATTCCTCATATTTTAGGCTAGGTGACATAATTGTATTTAGAGTTTTTAATAAACAATTATCTGCTTTATTGTAAATTTGCTAAAAAATACTTACTTTATCACTATTAACAAAAAATAACTCACTTATACTATAAATTTACAAAAAAATCACCTCGATTGAAATATTTTTTAAAAAAATTTAATTTAATTTAATTTCATCAATTAAATTAATTTAAAATATTAAATTATTTTTATTCGATTTTATTTTAGATAATCACTTCCAAATTATTGGACAACTGGTTTGACAAAATTAAATTTTTAATTTTTAAGTATATAAAATTAGACTACCAATTTGTGATAAGAACTAAAATAAAATAACTTATTTTTTAATTAAATTAACAGTTATTTTATATTTAAATAAAAAAATTATATTTTTATATCAATTTTAATTGGTAAAATTGAATTAAAATATACTTTTTTAATATTTTTATTAAAATACTTTTTATAAATTTATAATATAAAATAAGGAATTTTTTGTTAATAACAATAAAATAAATGGTTCTTGGTTAAGAGGCTCCGGAACTCTATGTGGCGGACTCGCTTCATTGTGAGGGTGAGATGAACTCCTTTAAAATTGTCTATCCCCAGCCCGCCCTCATTTTTATATTATAGGCTTTGTGACCTTCTTTCAAGAGCAAATTCATAATAAGATAAATAGTTGTTTGCTAAAAAATCTTATATTTATTTAATTATAATATTTTGTAATCTTTCTATAAATTGAGTCTTCATTGTACAAATTTATATGTGAATACAATATTATTCTCCACCATCAACTTCAATAGAAGAAAAGATATTTCACAGGGATTTTGTGGCTTAAGGTTCTTGAAGTCAGCTGTTGTGGTTTCTGAGTTCTTATTGGAGATAAAGTGACCAAGTTATTTTAATTTCTCGTGCTAATGCTTCGGTCATTGGAATTTCATATGTGAAGGAATCAGAAGTATACAGCTTGAGAAACCTTCGTCTTGGTAAATGGGGCTTTGGTTGCTTTACCCACGGAAGACAGCAGAATACATATGGAGTACTTTTCACTACTTTTTTTCTAGGGATTGTCGATTCAGTTTTCTAGTTATCAATCATATTAGTCATTTCTGTAGCAACTGCAACCACAGTAAGCATGCATCTTCTTGTTTTTTTAGGAGACATTAATAGAGCATTTTCACCCAAAAGTTTCGAAGTTGATGAAATCATGTGTAAGATCTCATGATTGCATAGTTCCCCTTTTCCCTGATTTGCATCCTCTGTGCTCGGAATGAGAAAACAATCTTGTAGTTATTTGAAAATTAGAGAATTCAGATCCACCCTGAAATGAAAAATTAAGCTAAATGCATGTTGTTTTATTCTTTATCTACCTTTCATGATCCTAACTGGTACCGTCTGATAGATGACTTCCACAATCAATAGCTAGAGATTCTGCCTGCTATTCTAATCCTAGTTATTGTGGTACGATCCATCTACCTTCTTATTTCTGCCATATTAGAATGAGTTTTCCAAAATTTCATCCAAGGTTCATGGCAATATTGATTTCCTGGATGGTTGTATGGTTGTTTTTCAATTGTGTCCATTCACTGAAGCTTTAGCTTTCTTTTGGTGCATCTGATTGGCAAAAGTTCTTCTATTTCTCATCCACCCCAAACAATTGGCTGCACTGTTGGTGTGAGGGTAAAATTTTCTTCTGCTATTATCGGGAAGGCTTATTGGTTGCTGCACTTTAATCTACCTCACAAGGGTTCCATCTCATACCCAGCATATTACTTACAGAAGTTCTGGAAAGCTCTTCTAATAGTATAAAGCGTGACACAGAAAGGGATTTCTTCATTAAACTGTGGGACGTCTCAGGGCATGATCGTTACAGGGACAACAGGTCTCTTTTCTACACAGAAGGTAACCAGTATTTTCCATTTCAACAACAATATATGTTTTTAGATTATTCTGCATGCTTATTGTTGCATGTGGGGATTGGTGATTACCTGCCTGCATATCAGGTGCCATTTATGTTTTTTACCCTTGTCATGGTAAGGCAGAGTAATAAGTTTTTGGCCATATGATATTAAGTACTGTAAATCTTGTTACTCTGTAAATCTCTACAAATTTCAGTGTTTTCCCTTTCTTTCATTTGCCTCTTCAACTCTTTGAAATGTAGTCCCTTTACTTTTAGGGGATCTCATTAGGTCCTTGCTGTTGCCGTACTTCTCTTAATGATCCATCAAGTTAAGGGTTCATATTCCTATACCATAAAGACATGTTTTTGGATTAACAGGTAGAAGGACAAATCTAAACCTTCAATAACAGATTAGAGAATGTAATTTTTTAAGTTGAAGTTAACTATCCGAAGCTATTTACCCTTTGCACTTGTCTAGGTGTCATTTTTGTTTATGACCTCTTCCAGACGAGGACCATGTCAAGTGTGCGGAAGTGGGCTGCAGAGATTGCCACAACCGCAACATTTTCAGCTCCACTTGGATCTGCTGGACCTGGGGGCCTTCTTGTTCCTTACCTTGTCATAGCTAATAAAGCTGACATTACTGCCAAGAGTAACAGAGACAGCAGCGGTAATCTTGTTGATGTTGTCTGTCAATGGGTCAAGAAGCAATGGTTGCTATCAAGTGAAGAACTTCCTTTGGTGGCAAGCTTTCCTGAAACTTCAGGGCTTCTTGCTGTAAGTTTTAAAAAATTTATTACAACTTAAAACTGCATTGATTTCACTATCAATACTTCTAACATGTTTCCACGGTGGAACCTATTTAACACATTTAACTGTATTTTGTTGGTAGCAAAGGTAATCCTGAAACAAAGATGCTCAACTATTTTTCTGGAATGAAAAAAATTCTGCAATCATGATACATAAATTGTGCGTTCTAGACATGTCGCTCTATCCCTTTAAGAGCGTCCATTAACTCTTCCAATGATACCATTCAAGTGTATAAACACGATTATGCTGATACTGGATTCATATGATTTGTTGAGTTGAACCTTTAGACAACTGAGCAGATACATCGTAGTTTCATAGTTGAGAAACTGGAAACTATTGCTTGAGTGCGCTTACAATTTTGTTTTATGACATGAACTTCCATTTCTTTTACAGGCTGCAAAAGAACAAGATATGACGAGGAAGAATCATCAAATTCTTTCGCATGGGCTGTATGTCACGGAGTTTTGTTTTATATAAACAATCAGATATTAGATATGAAGAGAACCTGCTATCTCACAGTTGATCAGGAGAAGATACTTCCATGCGTGCACCAAGTCCAAGGACTCAAGTCTCCATATCAGAATCTCGTCCACCATTCAACAGAGACCACACATGAAGATGATCCATTTCACAGGACAGTGAGGTACACCATTGCTGTCATTGTATGGCAGGACCCATTTTAGTCACCCAGATTTGTACCATCCTGGTTGTCATATTAACAGGTAAAGTATCTGTATTGTAGCATGCATTGTAAAGTCAGAACGTGCTTCAGTAGGAGTATGTTGGTTGTAAAGGTGTTTGTCCTAATAATTCACTGGGAAATAATGATGTATTTCCGCTCTTTCGTTAGTAAAAGAGTATATATTCAGGATGATGTTATTTTACCTGGCATTTTCACTGTTGTTAACCTATTTTTTAACATAATAGTTGTAATTCCCGAATAATACAAGTATATGAAATTAAATCATACTGGATTGATTAGTACCTCAAGTTCATGCCCATCTGGAGATCCAACAAAGAAACCAAGCTCAGAAACAGGGGTCCAAGTACCCTGATATGCTGTTTTTCAAAAATCTTTCCAAAAAAAAAATTTATGGAAAATGGGAATTTTAAATATTATGGGAATTTTTACTAAATTTTTGGATCATTTTAAAAATATTATAATTGAATAAATCATCATGATATATATATATATATATATATATATCAGGAGACCTTGCACCATGGAGGAATTATATAACATGGTAACAAATAAATCATTTTTTTTAACTATTATAATTCCCTGCCAAGGGAAGCAAAATATCAATTTAAACCCAAATATGTGACACTTTCATGTACGCTCAGCTTTGGGATAAAACATGATAATAAACCAAACAGATGTCCGCTCAGAAACACAAAAAAAAAAAAATAAAAATAAAAAAAAAAAATAAAAAAAAATCAACCCTAGACAGTACCAATACATATCACAATATCCACCAAGGTATGAATGAAAATTGAGACCAACAAAAAGGAAACATAAAATAAATAAGAAAATAAGACAGATGATCAATATCCTGAAGTTGGGTTTGCCAACCAAGGCAATACAAATAGCATCAGCCTTGGAACATATTAAAAAAACTCATAACACACAGCAACAGATACTAATCAATACCAAAAGGCAAACAGTAGACATTAATAAGAAGCACTTGAGGTGATCAAATTAAACAACAATCGAGTTCTGAGAACCTGATCATAGGTATAATAGCCAAAATATGTTTTCAAAAATAAATATGTTATTACAAATATAAACCTTGCGACATAAGAGGAGTTTATATCATCTAGGTTTATAGATTACAAAACCAGAAGATAGGTTAATTCCTTATTAGCCCCTGAAAATTTTGTCAATTTTTTATCAGACCAGCAATTTTTTTTACTTTTGCTTCAGCCCCTCTCCTTGCCGGAAGTGCCTGCTTGACCACTTGTGCACACGCCACCCACTCACTCAGCCTCTGCCCACATCCACGTGCTTGTACTTCGCCCCTTCTCTGCCAACGAACCCCCTGCTTGGACTATCCCGCCTGCTTTTCTGCTTGTTGTTGCTCTCCTCTGCATCAGCAAATCCCACCCTCTTGTGTGTGCTTGCCCACTGGACCAGATGACCAAATTCCATATGAAATACTAACAAGGAATTAAGAAAATTTATTAGGTTGAAAACAAGAATAAAAATTTGAGGGGACGAAAAGAAAATTTTTCTTTTTTTTTTTGAAATGGAAGCAGCAAAGATGGGCAAACCCCAACTTATGCAAGTTTTGATCAGATTTAAGGAGCAGAAAATTCACCTTTTACTTTATGTCAGTATTTGTTTGGCTAGTTGTTTGAGGCAGAATCATCCTACAGCTGCTGCATTTGAAATAGAAGGATATGTGCTTGCTGAAGCTGCTGCACTTGAGTCATCTGAGTATTCATCTGCATTGACTGATTCAGGCTGCTCATTTTTTTTTCTCGAATAAAATTTTGGGCCTTTTTCCCATTGATTCATCTAACAAAATGTAGATCCAAAGCATCTGCTACCAACCATATTCCAAAATACAGGTGAATTTTAGAGAAAATGTCTGCAACCCCATTGGCTTCCTTATACATATGAGCAAACTTTATAGTAGCAAATGAGAATTTAGAAATATTTTGAAGAATCTGTCTCAAGAATCTTGACCATTATGGAGGAAGCCTGCAAGATTAATAATGTCAACAAGTTGTCGCAAACCAAACTGGACTTGCGAATTGGAAATACCAAACTGAATAGCCAATTGCAGTCCAAGAAGTAAAGCCTGAGTTTCTGCCTCCTATACACCAGAGGCAATAATCTTCTTAGCAGACGCAAATAAATGGGTTCCATCTGAATTTCTGCATATACCTCCTAGAAATGCAACATCAGAATTAAGAATTATATTACCCAAAACATCATCCCTCGAAGAAAAGAGCTTCCTTGATCTAAATTTCTGCAATAATAAACAAGCTGCCAATTGGTTAGGGCCACAGAACTGTCCAGTAATTAGTCTCATCTGTTGTTGTATCTCTGTAGACAGTGCTTCAATTACAGCTGCATGGCACAAAAATGCAATTTTGTCAGAATAGGAACCAACAAAGATCCAGAAAGGAAACATATAGAGGGTGAGAAGCATAAAACATCTCACAGAAAAGCTTTCCAAAGAAGGGTGATGTGCTATTTCAAGAAACAAGTCTGAACAGTTCAATAGTATTCTCTAAGAATGAAAGCCACTGCCATAAAACAAGAACGCTGACACCATTCCATATATTTGAGCAATCAAAAAGACATACAGAACCTGTTGGCATCATTTATTTTGGTTTACTAAAAATCTTCTTGTAATTTTCTTTCCAAATATGACGATGCACCTAGTTGCTGAGGTGATTCTTGATATGTTGTACAGAAATATCCTCCATTTAAGTATTTATTCCATTAGAGAACAGAAACCGGGATGTAGAAATATAAAATTCACAATTGCATTGGATCAGGCATGGCAAGAAGGCATTTGCGATATGAGTACATCTTATGTCAAGAATGGAAATCAAATTAACCTAAACAAACAAATGCCTAACTAGAGCTGCAAGCTAAGTTGGAAGTTCGCAAATTGAGTAAGCTTTTTCAAAATTTGATTCAAGTTTGCTTGGGTTTTGAAATCAATTTCGATCCAAGCTTAATATTGGACTCAAAATTGTTTCCCAACAAACTCAAACTAACCAATGCTTTATTGAGTTTGGTTGGAAATTGTCAGATAAACAAACACATACATACAAAGAAATATACAGTAGACAAACAGCAGATGCACACGCATGTGTACACATGTATGGATTTGATACAAGGGTGATGACTCACAAGGTGTTATTTGGGGTACTAGTATTAGTTGTCACATTAAGTTCTGAATATAGTCATCGATTATAATATATGTTTCTGAGTTTTTCTGATGTTATTTAATTTAGGTAATTTGAATTCCATAAACTCAGCTGAATAGAATTCATACTCATTCAAACTGAACCCAAATTATATGAAATGTGCCCTCATCAGACTCAAACCAGCCCTCCTAAGTTCAATTTGAGCTCAAACCATACACAAACTTGGTCAAGTTTGTTTGTAGCCTAATTCTAATGAACGAATCATAAAGTTAACCATTTAAATTATAGAAACATTTTTATGAAATCTTTTAATGTCCTAAGACAAATCATTATGGATAACTTATTCATTTCATGAAAATCTAAAGCCATTACTGAAAACCTAAAACCATTACTGAAAACTACCGTTGTTCCCCAAAATGCTCTCAAGAACTAATCTTATTTGGCATATGTTGTTCAGCAAAAGAAAAACAATGACTAACATTAAGAGGTAAGGCATTTAAATAATGATATTACATATATATATATATATATATATATATATATTATATTCATCTGTGTGCATGTGCATATGCGTGGGTGTGTGTGTGTGTAATGTCAAATAGCAACAACCAGCTAACATATTTGGACCATAAGTTTGAGACACAATCTAAGGTTACCCAGGCTTCACAAGCATTAATAGTAGGCAAGTGGCATGACAAAAACACATGTCTACTACCCAAAGTAGGTTAGGTTAATTTATTGGATTGCATTCAAACTCTAGCAGGACAGTGGACAACAAATTTATCAAAAATGAGATGTGCTCTAGTGTCAAACTCTAACTATATAAACCTCCTAATCCCAAATCCAAGGCCAGAAAATGATCGGAAAAGACATCCATGTCTCTCGCATTTACATCCCTCTAGGTTCTTCTAACAACCAAATTTGCTTCTGATTACAGGAAGCACCACAGAGCAAACCTTGAACTTAGCATGCAGCCAATGCATCCAAGGAATCAAGAATATCCATATAAGGTTTCAGGCCGGACTTGGGCTTGGCAAGGCAAGAGCTCCAACTGTCCCACTTACAGCTCTTTCTACCCAACATCTGGCTGGAAAACCTTTTGCTTGATGTAGGATATCTTACATTTGTAGAATGGATAATATAATACAGAAATCCAAGACAATCACCAAAAGAAATTAACCCAGTAAAGCAAGTCAACAGTTAGAGCAGAAGCATGATTAGGAACAACACAAAAAGATTAGTAGATGAACCGAAGGCCATGGTGTATCTGTCTGAAATAAATAAGACAATTTCAAAACCTTTCAATATCTCAAAAATGGAGAGCTGTGTAGGATATAAACACCATCTAACTCTAAGCTACAAAACCAAGAGTGACAAACTTTGTAAAGAAAAAAGGCAGCCAACAGGGTCATGTCCATCTGGAAATAAGATACTAAAGTATGAGATCTTAAATTATCCTAGACTAATTAGTACCCCAACTAAGGATCATGTCTATCTGGAAATCTAACATACCAACCAAGCTGAATCTTTCTGATTTTGGAAGGGTCCAACACTGATATAATGTTGTTTTTTCAGAATCTTTTCCAGCAAAAATATTAAAGTTTATGGAAAACATGGGAACTTTAAAAATTATGAAAGAATTTGATAAATAGTCCTATCATTTTGAACCATTATAATTCAAATATATCGTTATGAAATACATATTTTTCGTGAGACCTTGCACCCTCAAGGAATTCATCATCAACCATGCAAACCCCCATCAAAGCCAGTAAAATGTCATGCAAGCACCATATCAACCAAAATATGAGACAAATTGCCAAGTTCGTTCAGGTTTCGCATAAAATCTGATAGCAGTTGAGCCCAAGACATGTTAACACCAACCAATACCAATATATCAATATCAGCCACTGAACCCAAAAAAAAAAAACATAAAAATAAATGAACAAATTATAAATAATAAATAACACGATGATCAACATTGCGTTGACCAATCTAGGCAATCCAAATTGCATCAGCTTTGGAGCTGTCAATTTCAGATACCAAACCCTTGGCATCAAGCCCAATCCAAATGGCATCACCTGGGAGCTAATTGAAAATTCATAACATACAGCAACACGTAATCATCAGGATCAGAATACAAACCATGAATGAACAACAAGTTACACAATTTAAAAGACCTGGCCTTTTTAGGTTTACAGACATTAATAGAAAGCACTTGAGCTAATCAAATTAAACAACAATCCAGTCACAAGATCCCTGTTGTGAGAACCTAATCATAGATATAATAACCACAAAATGTTTCCAAAATAGATATGCTAACAGAAATATATGCCATATGACATAAAAGGAGTTTATATGACCTCAGTTCATAGATTCCAAAACCAGGAAAGATGAGCAAACCCTGACAAAAGACATATGCAAGTTTCGATCAGATTTATGGATCAGAAAATTCACCTTCTTCTACTTCATTTAAATATTCGTTTGGATCATTGTTTGAGCCAGAATCATCACACATCTGATGCTGCAGCTGCAGGATTTGTAAGAGAAGGATCTGTGCTTGCTGCAGCTGCTGCTCTTGAGTCATCTGAGTATTCATTTGCATTGGCTGATTCAAGCTACTCAATTGGTTTGGGTGACTGAGCTGTCCAGTAATTAGTTTCATCTTTCGTATCTCTGAAGACAGTGATTCGTTTAAGGCTGCATGGCACAAACATATAAATTTTTTTCAGAATATGAATCAATAAAGATCCGGAAAAAGGAAATATTTAGAGGCTGAGAAAAGGCTTGGGCTTGGCAAGGCCTGAGCCTCTTGCCTGAGCCCAGACTGGCTCATTTACATCCCTATCTCCACCCAACATCTCTGGCTACCAATACTAAAAAGTAACACATTGTAGTGTGTGAACAATGTAACAAATAACTTTTGCAAAACCTTTTTCCTGATGAAGGATTCTTTCTTACAAGTGTAGAATGGCTAATGTAATGTAGGTTTCCAAAACAATGGCCAAAAGAATATAACTTGATAAAACAAAGTTAACAGTTAGAGCAGAAGCATGATTAAGAAGGAAGCAGAAAGATGAGTAGATGAACCAAGGGCCATGGAGTATCTGTTTGAAATGAATAAGACAATTTCGAAACTTTCCAATGTCTCAAAATTGGAGAACTGTCTAGCATCCAAGCACCATATAGTTCTAGGCTACAAAACCAAAAACGACAGTCTTCATTAAAAAAAAAAGGTAGGCATAGCTTATGCTGAAGCCTGACTGTTGCTTATCGGGATTTTTATAATCAGGAAAATAACATGCTAAAAGGGAACAAATGAATAAGCTCAAGTTGAGCCCAAGACAATATTTCCCAATTAAAAAGATTGTCTGGGTTACTACTGCAAGCTACTGTAGGCTAGTCTTGGCATTCCATGAGTAGAGTAGGGTTTTGACTCAATGAAAAGAACTTCATACAAACAACAAAAGAATGCTAAGATTACATCCAAATAAGAAAAGAATGATTCCCAATAAGGTCTTTTCACATGCCAAGCATCATCCAAACTCAAAATCCATGCCACATTTGGTAAACAAATCTATGCCTCAAGATTATTACAATGAAATATACATTTCGATCAAGAAAATTACCAGTTCTCAGTCGAGCTTGCTGCTCCAGTGCTTCAACACGAAAGGTCAGCTCATTGTTATCAGTATTAAGCACAGAAGATTCCCCCTGCAAACAGATAAAAACTAAGATCGAGAATTTCCAATACATTTAGGGCAAATAACCTGTTTTCTTACATATCAAACCTTAATTTACCAACAATTCCAACTGACTCACCTGGAAACTATTCAGCTCCCGAAACAATGCAGTGACTTTTTTCTGCAATGTCAGCACCCTCGCGTCCAATTCTGCCATATACGTTGCCTTTCTCACCTTTGCACGCGCAGCTGATTGCCGATTTGACAAAATCCTAACACCAAACAACAAATAATGGTCCATTATTTAAAGTAATCGATGTTTCAATCCAAACTTAGCAATTAAATCACAAAAATCACCTCTTGACACGCCTAGGATCAGTCATTGCAATCTCCCTGAGACTCTCATTCTCCATTATCTTCTGCAAATCTTCCTCGCTGAAACTACGATCCCCAAAATCCAAATTATCCAGAAAACTATCTGTGGAGATGCTACGAAAATGCCGGGAAGCCGCCGGATCCACGGCCACGATCGCATTCTGGCCGACTTTATTCTCCGTCGACGGATTAGGGTTCTCCGCCTCATACTCGGAGTTCATCAACATCATCTCCAAGCCCTCAACGTACGGTCCGAGATCCTCCCCTTCCAATTGAGCCACCGGAGAGCCGATCGGAGGGAGTACATCAATCGAGGCGGATGACCCCGGACTCCAGAGCAGCGGCGGAGAAAGGAGCTCCTCAAGGGAGAAGAAAAAGTCGGGCTGCGAGATAGATCGCAAGTAGAGGGGGGTTCCCGGCGGGCTTGCGGCGACGGTGAGGGGCGCCAGCGGGGAGATCGGAGGCGGCGGCGTCATTTTCGGGGGCTTGAATGAAGGCGAGAAGCGCAGACGACGATGGCGGTGGAGAATATGGTGTCTTCCCCCGCTTCGCTGCTGATTTTGGGAAGCCAGAGGTACATGCAGGATTCTTTCTAATACACCCCTGAAGTTTACTTATTTTAAAAAACAATAGCCCGGCTAATTTTTTAACTAAAAAATTAATATTAATTATTTTTCATTATTATTAAATTAAATTATTATAATTAATTAATTAATTAATTTTTGAGATTTTAAATTAAAATAGATTAATTTTATTAAAAAAATAAATTTATAAAAATAATTTGCAAGTATTAACTTTAATTTTAACTTTAGTTTATTATTAAACCCACCAAAAATACCTGCTGTAATCCCTAATCAACAACTAATTCTCTATTTTTCCCAAAAAAGTCATAGCATTGAACTTGCAAATGTCAATACGCGAGGGTTTGTTTGCAAATAATGCAAATGGAGGGCATTTTCGGAAATGTCCCATATAAGACAAGAGCCCATAGCCACCTGTATATAATGTTTACATTCACGAACATCACGCATCCATTCGTGCATGCATACCGACTGTTTTTGTTTCTGGACTGTCCATCGGCATGAAAATTTTTTTTCAAATCTAACAAAAATAAGAAAAAAAAGGTGAAAATGATTAATTATTATCGATAAGTGGTTACAAAAATATCTGTAAATTAAGACATTATATTTCTAATTTCTCTGGAATGTTGCTTTATTCATAACTTTCTATTAAGACTTTTTTTGTTTATTTTCAATTTAAATACAACTCAATTTCCGTAAAAAAAATCGGATTCCTCCTTTTAACAATTTCATAAAGGTAAAATATTTTAAAATTTAAAACTAAATTTATGAAAATATTAAAGTTGATCAATTAATGTGTTTAAATACGATAATTATATTTTTATGACTAATTAATTTTAATATTTTACTAAATAAGTTAAAATAATTATGAGATCATAAAACGTTATGCACATATATCGCACATAATTAAATGTTAATTAAGATTATGCAAATCTCATGCCTCACGTGGCGAAATTCAAACTCTGACATCACTTGTTAATAATTTGTTGAATCGTGTTTCTATCCACTTCTCTACGTTGACATTATCTGATTTCTGTCATAATTTTCTTTACGTAATTCTGGTAGTACTGATAAGGCGAGAGTACAGTAGTCAACGAGAAATTCGAATCAGCAAAATCAGTAGAACAGTATTACTTCAAAGAAACAAAATTTCAAATCAATTATAATTATAGAAAATATGCTATATATTATAAATAGCACACGTGATTCATGCGAATGCTTTTATCTAAACGTGTGACGACCACATGTATATTATGGGAATAGTCCAAACATGTGACGAGTTATAGTTAAGGGCGAATTACATATTACTTTATTAAAATTTTAATAAATTATATATTTTTTCTTTAAATTTAAATGATTACATAATTTTTTAGATTATTATATATATTGTAAAACCCTCATCGAATATATAATTATCGTTAAAATTAAAAATATGTAGATAATATTTCATTTAATACCCTTTGAAATGAAGTGAAAAAAATAAAAATATCCTTGATTTTATTGTGGAGGTTACAGTAATTTTAAGGGAGTCTTCCGTAATTTTATTTTTTGGAAAATATGGGTTTCGAATTTGGTTCAAATTAGTCTATATCTAATCCAGATTGTCCCCTATTGCGGAAAATATCGATGTCCACCACAATTCACAATATAGAGGAAGAACAGAAAAGAGGAAAAGATAGCACACAAGAGATATATGTGGGAAGACGATCCAGAGAATATTGTATTGATGAGGAAGAGAAAAGAGAAGATTACAACGACGGAGACGAAATTCCAATATCACCAACTCTCACTTTCTATTTTTTATATATTGAGACCCTTACATCAATGGTGTATTTATAGATGTGGCCTAATGATGTTTGAGTCAAAATAGAAGACTGACTCAAATAAGACTTCTACTAATTTAAGACTTCTAGAAGATAAATCTAGATAAGGATTAGGCCCATTAATATAATTAAGACTATCCGGAAAATCCGGATTCGAGACACCATAAAGCCAATAATCTCCACCTTAGCTCGAATCATCTTATTCTCTGAATTTGAATATTCAATAGATGTCTTTACCATTACCTCCTGGGATAGGATCAACGATCTTGAATATTGATCAAGTCCAAACAGAGGTTGAACTTATCAATCGGAATCACCTTCGTCAACATATCTGCAGGATTTCTTGAAGTATGAATCTTTTGTAAAGAAAGCTCGCCGTCTTCAATAATATCCCGAATAAAATGAAATCGGACATCTATATGCTTTGATCTGGCATGATACATTTGGTTCTTCGCAAGGTGTATGGCACTCTGACTGTCGCAAAAAACAGGAAGAACATATTGAGAAAAACCAATTTCACTTGCCAAACCTTTTAGCCATAGGGCTTCTTTGACGGCTTCTGTAGCTGCCATATACTCAGACTCTGTTGTAGATAATGCTACAGTTGATTGTAAGGTACACCTCCAACTAATAAGTCCTCCACAAAGAGTGAAAAGATAACCAGTGAGGGATCGGCGTCGATCAAGGTCTCCAGCATAGTCTGAATCAACGTAGCCAATAATTTTGGCCTCTTGCACTGTGTTTCTGTCGAAACATAAACCAATATTAAGAGTACCTTTAATATATCTTAATAGCCATTTCATGGCCTGCCAATGCTCTTTTCCTGGATTTGCCATGTAACGACTAACAACGCTGACTACTTGTGCAATATCAAGTCTTGTGCATACCATAGCATACATTAGACTTCCAACAGCACTTGAAAATGGGATGTTCTCCATGTATGCATGTTCTTCATCTGTAGAAGGACATTGTTGAGCTGAAAGCTTGAAGTGAGATGCCAAAGGAGTACTGACGGATTTTGAATTCTACATGTGAAAACGAGAAATAATCTTCTCGAGATATTTGCTCTGTTTAAGCCATAATTTTCCATGCTTTCGATCTCGATCAATCTCCATACCGAGAATCTTCCTTGCAGCACCTAAATCTTTCATCTCAAATTCCTTTTTCATTTTAAACTTTAAATCATTCAGTAGAGATATGTCTTGAGTAGCGATAAGCATATCATCAACATAAAGAAGCAATATAATAAATGAGTTATTGGCATGCATCTTAAAATAAACATAGCAATCATGTTTGCAGTGGATGAAATCTTGACCCAGCATAAAATTGTCAAACCTTTTATATCATTGCCTTGGAGACTGTTTCAAACCATAAAGTGATTTGTTCAACTTGTAAACAAAATTTTCTTTGCCTTCTTGGATGAACCCTTCAGGCTGTTGCATAAAAATTTGTTCTTCTAATTCTCCATGCAGAAAGGCAGTTTTGATATCAAGCTGTTCTAACTCAAGATTATGAAAAGCAACTAAAGCAAGTAGAAAACGAATAGATGTGTGTTTAACCACAGGAGAGAAAATTTCATTAAAGTCAATACCCTCCTTTTGTGAATACCCTTTTGCAACTAAACGGGCCTTGAATTTAACACCATCTATCTCAGAGAAATCCTCTTTCTTTCGAAATACCCACTTGCAACCAATTGCTCTTTTACCTTTTGGTAATTTCATCAGATCCCAAGTATGGTTCTTTTGAAGAGAGTCCATCTCTTCATTCATAGCAGCTTGCCACTAAGAAGAATTCTTATCCTGTACTGCTTCTTTATAAGAAGAAGGATCACCATTGTCAGTAACTAAAGCAAAAGCTACCATATCTTCAAAACCATACCTTTCAGGTGACTTTATTTTTCTTTGAGATTTTCGAAGTGGAGTCTTTTCAGAAATTTGATTCTTAAGATTTTCTTGAGAGTTGGGCATACCCTGAATATCTTCTTCTGAAGGAATTACATGCTCCACCTCCACTTGCATTATATCATTGGGATCTTTCTTGAGAGATTTTAGCATACCACTTTCATCAAATACTATGTCTCTCTCAATAATTACATTTGAAATAGTAGGATCCCACAAACGATAGCCTTTGACGCCTTTGGCATAACCCAGGAAAATACACTTTTTGGAACGTGCATCTAACTTATCCTTGACAACATGCACATAAGCAGGGCAACCAAAAATCTTTAAAGAAGAATAATTTGCAGGTTGACCAGTCCATACCTCTTCAGGAGTCTTGCAATTAATGGCTATTTGAGGAGAGCGATTCACAATGAAGCATGCTGTATTGACTGCTTCTGCCCAAAAATCTTTATCAAGATTAGCTGTACTGAGCATACTACGTGCTTTCTCCAACAAGGTTCTGTTCATCCTTTCAGCCACACCGTTTTGTTGAGGTTTTCCTGGGATGGTAAAGTGACGCTTGATGCCTTCATCTTCACAGAATTTGAGAAACTCTGTTGATTTGTACTCTCCGCCATTATCACTTTTGAGATATTTGATTTTTCTGCCAGTCCTTTTTTCAACTGAAGTTTTCCACCGTTTGAAAACAGAAAACACCTCGGCTTTGTGATGCAAAAAATAAATCCACACTTTTCTGGAAAAATCATCAATAAAACTGACAAAATAACGAGCACCAGATTTTGATGGAATAGGAAAGCACCACACATCAGAACGAATATAATCAATTAAGCCTTTAGTGCAATGAATACCGGTGTTAAACTTTACCTTGGACTGTTTACCATAGAGACAATGCTCGCAGAAATCCAATTTGCATGAGTTGAGACCTTTCAGTAATTTTCTTTTGTTGAGCTCATTTAAACCTTGCTCACTCATATGACCGAGACGCATATGCCATAATTGAGTCATATCAGAAGAAGAAGAAGACTGAGAAATTGCTGCTCCACCTGCAACGGTTTTTCCTATTAACTCATATAAATTTCCATGCTTTAGGCCCTTCATTACTATCAATGAGCCTTTAGCAACCTTAAGAACTCCACCTTCAGCAGAATACTTATAACCAGCAGAATCCATAGCACCCAAAGAGATCAAATTCTTTTTCAAATCAGGAACATGTCTGACATCAGTAAGAGTTCTAATAATATTATCAAACATCTTAATTTTGATTGTTCCAATTCCAACAGTTTTGCATGGATTATTATTACCCATCAAAACTAAACCACCATCATAAGGCGTGTAGTTTTCAAACCAATCCTTATTAGGACACATGTGATAAGAACAACCAGAATCAAGAATCCAAATATCATGGTAACGATCAAAATTAGAACTAATAGAGAGAACGTTACCCAAATTATCATCAGAACTCTCTTCAACAACTGAAACTTGTTCTTTGGCTTGTTCTTTAGATTGAGATTCTCTTTCTTTCTTAGCTTTGAGCTTCCAACAATCTTTAATTGCATGTCCCATCTTCTTACAATATCTGCAGTTTATTTCTTTGGATTTGGATCTAGAACGACCTGTTCTTGGTCTTTCTTTGGTACGACCTCTGACAATTAATGCTTCTGAGTGTGACACATCCCCTCCAATCTTTTTCAAATATTCATTGGATAGAAGGGCAGCAGAAATATCGTCAAATTTCAAATCCTTTCTATACATGAGAATAGTTTTAAGATTCTCAAGAGAAGGAGGTAAGGACGATAATAAAATAATTGTCTTGTCTTCATCTTCAATTTTAACATCAATGCTTAACAATTGAGAGACAAGTTTATTGAAAGCATTAAGATGATCAACTATATTCGTACCTTCTGTCATTCGAAAATTGAAAAGCTTCTGCTTTAAATAAACTCGATTTGAGATAGACTTACTCATATACTGTTTCTCCAGCTTTTTCCATAACTCTGAAGTGATGTTTCATCAAGAAACGGATAGAGTACCTCATCGGTAAGACTGAGGATGATTGTGCTATGTGCGCTGGCCTTTTGGTTTTCCCATACACTTTCGGTGACATCTTCAGGCTTGACGTCCTCCAATGTGTGTCTCAACCCTTGTTGAGTAAGAATTGCACGAACTCTTGCTTACCAAATAAGAAATCCTTGCTTTCCATTGAATTTCTCTATATTGAACTTCGTAGTAGACATATTGAACCAAGCTCTGATGCCACTTGTTGCGGAAAATATTGATGTCCACCACAATTCACAATATAGAGGAAGAACAGAAAAGAGGAAAAGATAGCACACAAGAGATATATGTGGGAAGACGATCCAGAGAATATTGTATTGATGAGGAAGAGAAAAGAGAAGATTACAACGACGGAGACGAAACTCCAATATCACCAACTCTCACTCTCTATTTTCTATATTTTGATACCCTTACATCAATGGTGTATTTATAGATGTGGCCTAATAATGTTTGAGTCAAAATAGAAGACTGACTCAAATAAGACTTCTACTCATTTAAGACTTCTAGAAGATAAATCTAGATAAGGATTAGGCCCATTAATATAATTAAGACTATCCGAAAAATCCGGATTCGAGACACCATAAAGCCAACAGTCCCCAACATCTAGAATAATATTCTATTAAGTTGTCATCAAAAAAATAAATTAAATTTCTATATCTTTTTCTATCATTCTTATTATCCATATAATAAAAATAAACTTACACATATTTTTTCAAATTCCATCAAATAGTAAAATCAACAAGCAAAATTAAGTTTCTAAAGATAGAGAGTTCTTATTGTTATTTGCAAATGTTGAAGGAATTTAAAAAATATATCTATATTTATAAAGCATTAATTGTTGTTTTTTTTTTTTTGTGTTTATTGAAAGGTCACTTTTTCTCTTGGTGTGCTAACAAGTGTTTGATTCTACAAATCTATGAATAAGTCTCTGCCTTTTTTTAAATATTTTGTTACTATTTATTATTAATGGGTGGTGGATGATATGGAAATATAAACTTAGATTTTCCGGTTTTACTTTTGGTCATAATAAAAACATATATAGAACAAACTCATATAAATCAAATATCATATTTCTAATATAACCAAGAAACTAACCTATTATGATAATCAAGTAGATGGAATATATTAAAGTTTAGCCAATAATCAAGACAAGATTAACCATAACTTAACATAAGTAAAATATATAATAATATAATAAGATAATATATTATATTTTAATAAATTAAAATAATATAATATGAGTATAAATAAGAGACCAATATATTATGACAAAATAATTTAAATCTAGAACCAACCCATAGTATCCTAAATGACATTAAACGAAATATTTTATGAATATTTTAAAATTTGATGATAAATATACATTTCAAAATTTTTTTATAACATCTCCAATAATTCAATAAAAAATATATAATTTTTAAGTTTTTAAAAAAACATAATTGCTAAGATTTTAAGAAGTTATATACAATTGATATGTTAAACATGTGTAAAACATTATTGATTATCAAGACTTTAGAGGCTGAACTGAAATAAAAATTTAAAAAATTGGATTAAACCAGACAGCTGAACCTAGTCAAACCACAAATCAACTGCAAAAATAGTTGAACCGCAGTTCAACCCATCCAAATCAAAATAATAATAGAAAATATCTAAATTACTCTTCTTAATCGGAATCAAATTCTAACTTTTTTCCTTCTATTATTTGTGTCTTATTAAAAAATAATTTTTACGTGTGACAATCATTAACGTGCAATGATAACTTAAGAATTTTTTGCAAGAAATCCGTTTGCATTTAAAACATAAAAAAATTATTTGATTTGTAATCATCGTTAGTTTATAATTATTATTTAGTATTTATTATAAAAATTGTGATATATTATTATATAATTATGTAACTTGAGTCATTATTAGTTAACTATTCTACTATATTAAATTATTTATTAGTTGACAAAAATTAATTAATTATTTTATTATGGAACCTAATTTATATAAGGGATTTTTATGCACAACTCTCGAGATTTACTATATTTACGAAAATTTATGTAAGTTCATTATTTACCTATAATCATATTTTTTTTCAAATTTATTATCTACAACTCGTTCTTTTATGGTTTGTAAATTTTTATTTAAACCTTCAAAATTTTTAACTTTTTATCCTCCACTCTTTCTCCAAATATTTACAAATAAATCTCAATAAAATTCTAAATTTTAATTTTAATATTTGTAAATTTATAAATAGATCTATCAATTTTTTTTTAAAATAAGTCTAAAATTTACCATTTTTAAATAAATTTTTAAAAAAGATCTTCAAAGTATTAAATTTAATAGAGAATTTTTACAAATAAATCTTTCACAAAATTTTAAATTACAAGCATAATATTTATACATTTATAAATAAACTCATTGAATATTTTATTTATAAATAAGTCCAAATCTTGTTATTATTTAAATAAAATTTTATAAAAATGACTTTGAAGGTTTTAAAACTTAAAATTATTAATTACAAGTTTAATATTTATATATTTATAAAGAGATCCCTCGAA
>RXID01014257.1:0-10000 GCA_005019695.1 Trichopus zeylanicus subsp. travancoricus
CTTTCTAGAGGCATATTAGGCACTGCTTCCTTGATTACAACAACAATAACATCACCAATATGAGCATATCAGGGATTACCAGCCCCTATGATATGAATACACATCAATTCTCGAGTTCCACTGTTATCTGCTACATTTTAAAGGGGTTTGGGGTTGAATCATATGATTTTTCTTTTTTAATTTGCTATTTCAATGTAGTAAAGAATGAAAAAAAAAATTGTCTGTCCAAAAATAAAGAAATATTTTATTATTTATTTTTTCATCCACAATATTCAATATAATAAATAGTCCTTTTGTTTAGTTTAGTTCTATGTTCCTATCCTGAAATAACAAATTGAGTTCGTATAGGCATTTTGTACACAACTATTTCAATAGCGGCCCTAGCTACAGTTTCGTATACTCCTCCCATTTCATAAAGTATTCCACTCGGTTTAACAACGGATCCCCAATATTCGGGAGATCCTTTTCCTGAACCCATATGTGTTTCTGTGGGTCTTACTGTAATAGGTTTGTCGGGAAATATGAGTATCCATATTTTTCCACCATGACGCACATATCGTGTCATTGCTCTTCGCCCCACTTCTATTTGTCTGGCTGTGATCCAAGAGGGTTCAAGTGCCTGAAGAGCATATCTACCAAAACTAATATAATTGCCTCGACAAGATATTCCCCTCATTCTTCCTCTATGTTGTTTACGAAATCTGGTTCTTTTGGGGTTATAGTTGATGGTTCTTTTTTTTTCATTCCATCCCTACTGCAGAACCCGACATGAGAGTTTCTTCTCATCCAGCTCCTCGCGAATGAAATAATTCATTCAATAGTTTTAAACAAATAGTATTATATAAAATAATATTCTAATTTATATATGTATTTTATAATACATATTTATAATATAACATATAATAAATAATGCACTAAATCACTAAACTAAGTAATGTGTTTGATGTTAAATTTGTTTAATTGTCCGTATATACAATCAAGATACAAAGCTAGATTTATATATTTATCTATAAATGTAGATAGAGTTATAGATAATGTTTTTTTTGTTTTATAATTATAACTATAATGATTATAATGAATCTTTTTTTATTCTTATTGAACTATGCCAAACAAAAAAATATTGTAATTCAATAAATAAATATTTTGCGGGTGAATATTGACTCTTTCTCATTCGTAGGTTGTTCAATCCATAATGTCTTAGAATAAATCAATTTGTTCTTGGTTCGTTCCACCATCCTACTCAATGAATCATTAGGATTCTATTTAAAACTAATACTAATCCTATGTAGTCACAGGTTCCACCATTCCTATAGCTTCTCCATTAATGGTTTGGTCTGAACTCTGCAATGGAGCTCTCAACAAAAATTTGTTTCCGAGTCAATCTTCTCAGTTTCTGTTAACTCTGGGCTCTTTATTATCTTATACATTATAGTATTATATTAATTTTTAGAGTATTATTTTTTCTGTATTATTATATTTTTATATACTACTTTATAAATTTATATACTATTATATTGAATTTTATATTCAGTATTGATGCTTTATCACATTGCCTTTCTATAAGATATGAGATAATTCATAGACCATACATATTATAATCATATATCATTGGTTTTTTTATTTTCGCTTTCTATCATCTTTCATTTATCCACATCCCCTTATTTGTGTTTTACAACACATAATTAGATTTTTTATGTTATGGGAGAAATTTCAGTTGCTACAACTATATGATTGATCGATCCAGTCGTATAGTGACTATTTCTTGGGATCTCAAAAATACGAAGCAATAAGTTGGCTTTTTTATATGATATATAGTTATTAAGTTTAGAGTGCGGTTCAATAATCTATGAAATCCTAACCCAACTCTAAACTTTAAAGTTACTTTAAAGAAGGAGTCACACACTAAGCATGGCAATTTTACTCTAAAAAAAATAGGTTTCAATCAAATTTTTATTCAACCATATAGAATTAGAGAATTAGAATCAAATTGCTATTTTTTTTTGATATTTCATAAATGAAAGAACCAATTAATAAATGAAAGAACAAATTTGTTTCTATTGCTAGACACTAGTTAGAACCAGAATGGCAAAACAAATAAAGAAAGGTCCATTAGTCCTCATCTACAAATATCCAAATTTTAATGCCTAATACTCCATAGATAGCTCAAATTGTATAGGAACAATGATCAATTTTAGCACAAATTGTTTGTAGAGGAACCCTGCCTTCTCTGATCCATTTGACACGTGCAATTTCTTTTATGTCGATACGCCCTGCAATTTGCACTTGAATTCCTTTTGTGCCCATTTGTTCAGTTAATTCAATCACCTATTTCATTGCCTTTCAAAACAAAACTCTATTTTTTTTAATTGTAAAGCTATATATTCCGCAAGAATATTAGGTTGTCTATAAGGTTTTTCAACTTTTGTGAGAGTAATGTTGATTCTTGGGTTTTCAAAATGAATCTATTTTTGTAGATTTATCTATAATTCTACAATTCCTTACGTTCGGCCCTCTATTAACAAATTGGGGAATCCAATATATATTATTAACTTGATCAAATCAGTTTTTTTTAAATTCCTATACATGCAATTCCTTTGAAACCTGAGGGTATTCTCTTATTTTTTTGTACATAGTTCTTGATACAATTCTGTATTTTTACATCTTCTTGTAGACCCATAGAAAAGTTTTTTGGTTTGCACAACCAAAAAGAATAATGACTTTGGGTTGTACCAAGTCTAAAACCAAGTGGATTTATTTTTTGTCCCATATTTTTTTCTAAATAGAAATATAAGATTTATTTCAATTTAAAAATGACTTTGATTTATTTTTCAATACAATTGTTATATGACAAGTAGGTCTTTTTAAAGGATAACTGAGTCCTTGAGCTCTAGGTCTTAACCTTTTTAGAATAGCACCTCCATTGACTTTGGCTTTACTAATAAATAAATCAGCTTTATTCATGTTCATATTATGATTTGTGTTTGCTACTGCAGAACAAAGTAATTTTAAAATGAAGAAAGATGCTCAATAAGGTATGAGTTCCAGTATCATAAGTGCTTCTTCATAGGAATGCCCCTGAATCTAGTTGATTATTCTTCGAGCTTTGAAAATAGACATATGTATATGTTGGGCTAAAACCTTAACTTTTGTACTTGAAGTCAAGCTCTTTATCTTTATCATGAGGCTATCTCCTACCAATGAATGATAACTACTTTTGATACTTTACTAAAATAGAAAATAAAAATGAAAAAAATAACGATGAGATTTATTATCGTTTCTCACATGTCTCGTGAAAGTCAGAGTAGAGGCAAATTCTCCCAATTTGTGACCTACCATCTGATCTATTATATAAATAGGTAGATGTTCTTTTCCATTATGAATGGCGATTGTATGCCCAATCATTGTTGGTATAATGGTAGATACCCGAGACCAAGTTACTATTATTTCTTTCTCCTCCCTCATGTTGAGTTTTTCCATTTTTCCCGATAAATGATTAGCTACAAAAGGATTTTTTTTAGTGAACATGACACAACGGATTACTCCTTTATTTTTACATTTTGAACTATGTTCAATATCTCAATCTAATAAGGTAAGAAAAAAAAACAATAATGATGAATGGAAAAAAGGGAAAATCCTTTAGCTAGATAAGGGGTGGATGTAGCCAAGTGGATCAAGGCAGTGGATTGTGAATCCACCATGCGCAGGTTCAATTCTTGTCGTTCACCCATCACATTATTGCAAATTCCAAAAATTTGATTTTCAATATTCCTATTTTCGGTGACGAAGAATAAAACTATCATCATATTTTTTTCCTTTTCCTACTTCTTCTTTCAAGCATAGGATAACCCCAAGGGGTTGTGGGTTTTTTTCTACCAATAGGGGCTCTTCCTTCTCTACCCCCATGGGGGTGGTCTACAGTGTTCATAACTACTCCTCTTACTACAGGGTGCTTACCTAGCCAACACTTAGATCTAGCTCTACCCAAACATTTTTGGTTCACCCCAACATTACCCACTTGTCCAATTGTTGCTAAGCAGTTTTTGGATATCAAACGGACCTCCCCAAATGGTAATCTTAATGTGGCTGATTCACTCTCTTTAGCAATCAGTTTCGCTACAGCACCAGCTGCTCTAGCTAATTGTCCACCCTTTCCAAATGTGATTTCTATGTTATGTATGGCTGTGTCTAAGGGCATATCGGTTGAAGTAGATTCTTCTTTTTTTATCAATAAAAAACCCTTCCCAAACTGTACAAGCTTCTTCCAAAGCATACGACTTTCTAGATGTATATGACGATATCTAGACAAATGGATCTTATATGAATCGTATGATGAAATACCACTTGAGTGGATATATAGGAACCCAAATCTGCCAAATCACTCATGTTATGATCTTCTACATCTAGACCTCCTCGTTCCATCATCTGGCTTATGTTCTTCATGTAGCATTCAGATCAGAGTAACGTAGGAGACATCTCTATTTGCCCCCCCGAGATCTTTCTAATTACCATTGCTTAGCTTTCAATTTTCCTCTGACCATCAAATTAAATGGGAATAACCCATCCTCCTCTCTTTGAAAGAAGGGTGTTTCCCATTTTGTGCATGCTGTAAACAATTTTGTCTTCTCCATATTACCATATCTCTAGAGTCAATAATTTTCTACGAGGAACTATTGAACTCAATCACTTGCTACCATTACTCAACAGTTTTCTGTTGATGTCTATCCCATAGAGGTACTCAAATTGGATCAGTGATCGATTTCTAGGTTTTATCGTAAACCTAATTGGTTACTTCCAATTACGTAAATCAATAGTTCAAACCACACTCAAAGGTAGGGCATTTCCCATTGAAATAGGAACTTCTATACTAGAAACAATGGTATCTCCAATTATAGCCCTTCTGGGATGTAAAATATATCTCTTCTCACCATTCCCATAGTGTATGAGACAAATGCATGCATTTTGATTAGGGTTGTATTCTATGGTTACGATTCTACCATATATGTCTTTTTCATTCCATCAAAAATCTATTTTATGGTATAGATGCTTATGACCTCCCCCTCTATGCCCTGCAGTAATGATTCCTCTGGCATTACGACCTTTACCACAACAATTCTATCCATAGATCAAATTATTTCATAGATTAGATTTCACTTGACTATCTATGATTCCATTGCGTGTGCTCGGGGTAGAAGTTTTGTATAAATATATCATCGTGTTATTAAGTATTTTCCTTTAAGTTCTTTTCTCTATAAGAGGTGGAATAGAATAACCTGGTTGAAGCACAATGATCATACGTTTGTAATGCATTGTATGTCCCATAATAGGTCCCATTCTTCTACCCTTTCTGGGGAGTCAATGACTATTCATAGCTATTACCTTGACACCAAAGAAGAGTTCAACCCAATGCTTTATTTCTGTCCTAGTTGATCCTAATTCGACATTAGAAGTATATTGATTGTTCCCCAATAACCGAATACCTTTTTCTGTAAATACTACATATTTGATTACATCCATAAATCCATTTTTTTCCCTATGAGTTCCAGTATCGATAAGAATTCTAGTTCTTACTGTTCATATGTTATGGTATGAATATACCAATTCATTATGTATGGATGATGAGATTCCATTGGTACAAAGCTAATTCCAATAGACTTATTGAACATTCCCATTGGCATGCATCCAGCAGGAATTGAACCTACGAATTTTCCAACTATGAGTTGGTGCTTTAACCATTCAGCCATGGATGCTTAATAGGGATCATCGTACATCGTGAATAACCAAATTCCAATTGAAATGAAATCATTAGGAGGAATCAATGAAATGACATACAATTCAAATCTTGGATCTTCGAATTGAGAGAGATATGGAGAGAGATCAAGAATTCTCACTATTTCTTAGATTCATGGATCAAATTCGATTTAGTGGGATCTTTCACTCACATTTTTTTCCACCAAGAACATTTTATAAAACTCTTTGACCCCCGAATTGGGAGTATCCAACTTTCACGTGATTCACAAAGTTCAACAAGCAATAGATATTTCACGATCAAAGGTGTAGTACTGCTTGTAGTAGTAGTCCTTATATCTCGTATTAACAATCGAAAGATGGTCGAAAGAAAAAATCTCTATTTTGTAGGGCTTCTTCCCATACCTATGAATTCCATTGTACCCAAAAATCTTTTTGCTCTTCCAATATCAATAGGTTGATTGTTTCACTCCTGTATCTTCCAAAAAGGAAAAATATTTCTGAGAGTTGTTTCATGGATTCACAAGAGTGTACTTGGGTTCTCCCAATAAATAAAAAGTGTATCATGCCTAAATCTAACTGAGGTTTGCAGTCATGGAGGAACCGGATCAAAAAAAAGGAGGGATTCTATTTGTAAGATATCTAATGTAATCGTAGCTGGAATTGAGATCTCATTCAAAGAGAAAGATAGCAAATATTTGGAGTTTATTTTTTTATCCTATACGGATAATCCGATCCACAAGGACCATGATTGGTAATTGTTTGATCATATTTCTTAGAGGAAAAACCGAAACATAATCAACTTGAATTCGGGACTCAAAATCTTAGGGAAAGACTTGATTTGTATCTCATGTCTGCTTTTTGTGAAAAAAGACCAATTGAAGGGGATGGTTTCTTCAAACAACAAAGAGCTAAGGCAACTATTCAATCAAATGATATTGAGCATGTTTCCCATCTCTTCTCGAGAAACAAGTGCGTATTTCTTTGAAAAATTATGCTCAATTTCATATGTGGCAATTCTTACAAGATCTCTTCGTTAGTTGGGGAAAGAATCAGCATGAATCGGATTTTTTGAGGAATGTATCGAGAGAGAATTTGATTTGGTTAGACAATGTGTGGTTGGTAAACAAGAATCAGCTTTTTAGCAAGGTATGAAATGTATTGTCAAATATTCAATATGATTCCACAAGTTCTACTTTTGTTTGAGTAATGGATTCTAGCCAATGGAAAGGATCTTCTGATCAATCTAGAGATCATTTTGATTCCATTAAAAATGCTGATTCAGAATATCACACATTGATCAATCAAACAGAGATTCAAAAGAAAGGTCGATTCTTTGGGATCCTTCCTTTCTTCAAACGGAATGAACAGAGATAAAATCAGATCGATTCCCGAAATTCCTTTTCGGATCTTCATCGATGTCCCAACTATTGATGAAATGTGAGAAGCAAATGAATAATCATCTGCTTCCAGAAGAAATTGAACTTGGGAATCCTACAAGATCAGTTCATTCTTTTCTCTCTAACAGATGGTCAGAACTTCATCTGGGTTCGAATCCTACTGAGAAGTCCATTGGATATTAGAAATATTTGAACAAAAAAAAAGATGTTTCTTTTGTCCCTTCCAGGCAATCGGAAAATAAATAAATGGTTGATATATTCAAGATAATTATGTATTTACAAAACACCATCTCAATTCATCCTATTTCATCATATTCGTGATGTGATATGGTTTTGAAGGATGAACCATATATGGACAGTTACAATAAGATTTCATTCTTGAACAAAAATCCATTTTTGGATTTATTGCATCTATTGCATGATCGGAACAAAGGGGGATACGTGTTACACCATGATTTTGAATCAGAAGAGAGATTTCAAGAAATGGTAGATCTATTCACTCTATTAATAACCGAGCTGGATCTGGTGTATCATAGGGGATTTGCCTTTTCTATTGATTCTTATGGATTGGATGCAAAAAAATTCTTGAATGAGGTATTCAACTCTAGAGATGAATCAAAATAAAAAAAAAGAAATCTTTATTGGTTCTACCTCCTCTTTTTAATGAAGAGAATGAATCTTTTTATCGAAGGATCAGAAAAAAAATCGGTCTAGATCTATTGCGGGAATGATTTGGAAGATCCAAAACTGAAAATAGTGGTATTTGCTAGCAACAACATAATGGAGGCAATCAATCAATATAGTTTGATCCTCTTATTTCTCAAACTGAGAGATCCATGAATCGGGATCCTAATGCATATAGATACAAATGGTCCAATGGGAGCAAGAATTTCTAGGAACATTTGGAACATTTCATTTCTGAATAGAAGAACCATTTTCAAGTAGTGTTCGATTGATTATGTATTAATCAATATTCGATTGGTTGGTCTGAGGCTATCGACAAACAAGATTTGTCTAAGTCACTTTGTTTCTTTTTGTTCAAGTCACTTCTCTTTTTGTCCAAGTCACTTCTCTTTTTGTCCAAGTCACTTCCCTTTTTCTTTGTGAGTATCAGGGATATACCCATTCATAGGTCTGAGATCCACATCTATGAATTGAAAGGCCTAAATGATCAACTCTACAATCAGTTGGTAGAATCAATAGGTGTTCAAATCATTCATTTGAATAAAATGAAACCCTTCGTATTGGATGATCATGACACTTCCCAAAAACCAAAATTCTTGATCAATGGAAGAACAACATTACCATTTTTGTTCAAAAAGATACTAAAGTGGATGATTGACTCATTCCATACTAGAAATAATCACAAGAAATCCTTTGACAACATAGATTTCTATTTCTCAATGATATCCCACGATCAAGATGATTGGCTGAATACCGTGAAACCATTTCATAGAAGTTCATTGATATCTTCTTTTTTTAAAGCAAATCAACTTCGATTCTTGAATGATCAACATCACTTCTGGTTCTATTGTAACAAAAGATTACCTTTTTATGTGGAAAAAGACCCATATCCATAATTATGATCTTACATATGGACAATTCCTCAATATCTTGTTCATTCACAACAAAATAGTTTCTTTGTGTGTCGGTAAAAAAAATAATTTTTTTTGGAGAGAGAGACTACTTCACCAATTGAGTCACAGGTATCTGACATATTCATACCTAATGATTTTCCACAAAGTGGTGATGAAATGTATAAATTGTACAAATCTTTCCATTTTCCAATTCAATCTGATCCATTCATTCGTAGAGCTATTTATTCGATCGCAGATATTTCTGCAACACCTCTAATAGAGGAACAAAGAGCCAATTTTGAAAGAACTTATTGTTAGCCTCTTTCATATATGAATCTATCTAATTCAAAAGGGAAGAGCTTGCATCATTATCTCAATTTCAATTCAAATGTGGGTTTGATTCACACTCCATGTTCTGAGAAATGTTTACCATCCGGAAAGAGGAAAAAATAGAGTCTTTGTCTAAAGAAATGCATTGAGAAAGGGCAAATGCATAGAACCTTTCAACGAGATAGTGCTTTTTCAAATCTCTCAAAATGGAATCTATTCCAAACATATATGCCATGGCTCCTTACTTTGACAGGGTGCAAATATCTAAATTTCACCCTTTTAGATACTTTTTCAGACCCATTGCTGATACTAAGTATCAGTAGCAGTCAAAAATTTGTATCCATTTTTCATGACATTATGGATGGATCACATATATCATGGCCTATTCCTTAGAAAAAATTATGGGCAATTCTTCTACAACAAACTCTGATAAATGAGATTTTGATTAAGTGTTTACCAAATCTTCTTCTTCTATCCAAAGAAATGATTCATCGAAATAATGAGTCACCCGTTCTATTGATATGGACACATCTGAGATCAACAAATGCTCAGGAGTTCCTCTATTCAATCCTTTTCCTTCTTCTTGTTGCTGGATATCTTCATATACATCTTCTCTTTGTTTTCTGAGCCTAGTGAGTTACAAACAGAGTTAGAAAAGATCAAATCTTTGATGATTCCACCATATACATTATTGAGTTGTGAAAACTTCTGTATAGGTATCCTACATTTGAACTGAATTCTTTCTGGTTAAAGAATCTCTTTCTAGTTGCTCTAGAACAATTAGGAGATCCTCTGGAAGAAATACGGGGTTCTACTTTTGGTGGCAACATGCTATTGGGTGGCAGTCTGACCCAATACCAATAAATGTCTGTCTATTCTCTAGTTCATGCGACCCGATACCATTTTGGGAACATCCAGTGCCAAAGTCACTGAATGGGTAAGTCGCCA
>RXID01014257.1:15000-132500 GCA_005019695.1 Trichopus zeylanicus subsp. travancoricus
TTGTAAAAATATCCTCCCTTCTCCCATTCCGTCTCAAAGAGTAACTAAGACCAATTCAGTCAGGTTTTCATGTTCCAATTGAACACTTTCCATTTATAATGAAAGGAGAAGATTATTCTTTTTACCAAACATAACATATACGGATCAAATCACAATCTTGTAACTTATAATAAGATGATAAGAAAAAGTAATAAGAACAAGAGATCTTTCTCGATCAATCCCATTGCGCCTCATTCTTCAAGAGTCAAAAAGATCCTTTTCAAGTTTGAATTTGTTCATTTGGAATTTGGACTCTTCTATCTTCTACTTAATTTATTTATATTTACTTCTTTTTTTGTTTTATTCTTTATTTCATTTCATTTTTCTTTCCCTCTATTTTTATTCCCTTCCATTATTCCTTAAGTTCCATAGGTTTGTTAATCCTATAGAATCTGACCCATTTTCTCATCGAGTGAAGGGTACGAAATAAATCAGATTGATTTTTCGATCAAAAGTACTATGTGAAACCTTCAGCTTTTTTCCTCTTCCTCTATCCCTATTCCATAGGTACAGTGTTTGAATCAATAGAGAATCTTTTCTTCTGTATGAATTGATATTATTACATTCTAATTTCTTCCCGATACCTCACCAAGGAAAATCCTGAGTTGGAACCAAAATTGATGGGTTGGTGTGAGCTTATCCATGCAGTTATGCACTCTTCAAATAGGAATCCATTTTCTAAAAGATCTTGGCTTTTGTGCTTTGGTTAGTCATCCAAGATCCTTTCGATGACCTATGTTGTGTTGAAGGGATATCTATATGATCTAATTAATTGTGTAAGACACGTGGTAACAACGAAACTGGGGGGAAGTATACAGAAATGATAGTTCTTTTCTATTATATTAGTTTTAGTTAGTCATCCTGGCTCGGTGAGTCCTTTCTTCCATGATGAACTATTGGTACCAATGCTACATTTTATTTTGTCTCTATGGACCGAGGAGAAAGGGGGCTCAGTAGGAAGAGGGTTGTACCTTGAGAGAAGCAAGGGGGTCAACCTGCTTCAAATATACAACATGGATTCTCGCAATGGAGTTGGACCCTCATGTTGATCTGAATGAATCAGTCTTTTGACAAAGGTCAATCTTTGCCTACTAGGAAAAAGAGGATAGCAAGTTACAAATTCTGTCTTGGTAGGACATGTATTATTATGAAATTCATAAATGAAATAAATTCATAAATGAAAATGAAGTTAAGTAGTTAATGGTGAGGTTACCATTATCCTTTTTGTAGTGACGAATCTTGTATGTGTTCCTAAGAAAAGGAATTTGTCCATTTCATTTTTTGAGGTCTCAAAAAAAAAAGGAAAAAGGGTGTTGAAACGCATAGGAACTCTTGAATGGAAATTGAAAAGAAACGTAGCTCCAATTCCTTCGAAAATGGTAAGATCTTTGGCGCAAGAAGAAGGGGTGATCCATATCATCTTGACTTGGTTCTGCCTCCCCTCTCTTTTTAACAATACCAAGTCAGGTTCTTTTCCAGTATCGAATAGAACATGATGAACAAAATCTTCTTCATGTAAAACAAAACCTGCTCAATTTAGATCAAGAAAATTGTACGGATTTTATGAAACCATGTGCTATGGTTTGAATCCATAGTCAATCCTATTTCCAATAGGAGTAGTTGACAATGGAATCCCATTTTTCCCATTATTTTACTCTATCCATATCCATAATAGTAATAATGCGAAAAGAAGGCATGGTTCCAAGTTGTTCAGGAATAGTGGTGTTGAGTTTCTCGACCCTTTGCCTTAGGATTAGTTAGTTCTATTTCTCGATGGGGCTGGGAAGGGATATAACTTAGTGGTAGAGTGTCACCTTGACGTGGTGGAGGTCATCAGTTCGAGCCTGATTATCCCTAAACCCAATGGGAGTTTTTCTATTTTGACTTGCCCCCCTATTGTGATCAAACAAGAATGGATAAGAGGCTCATGGGATTGACGTAATAGGGTAGGGATGGCTATGTTTCTTGTAGTGAACTCCAAGCTAATACGAAGTGCATGGGTACAAGTTATGCCTTGAAATGAAAGATAGTTTGGAATCCACTTTGTCCATGAACAAGGAAGCTATAAGTAATGCAACTATGAATCTCATGGGGAGTTTGATCCTGGCTCAGGATGAATGCTACACGCATGCTTAACACATGCAAGTCAGACAGGAAGTGGTGTTTGCAGTGGCGGATGGGTGAGTAACGCATAAGAACTGCCCTTGGGAGGGGAACAACAACTGGAAATGGTTGCTAATACCCCATAGGCTGAGGAGCAAAAGGAGGAATCTGCTCGAAGAGGGGCTTGCATCTGATTAGCAAGTTGGTGAGGCAATAGCTTACCAAGGTGATGATCAGTAGCTGGCCCGAGAGGATGATCAGCCACACTGGGACTGAGACATGGCCCAGACTCTTACAAGATGCAACAGTGGTGAATTTTTTGCAATGGCCAAAAGCCTAACCGAGTAATGCCGCATGGAGGTAGAAGGCCCACAGGTTGTGAACTTCTTCTCTCGGAGAAGAAGCAATGATGGTATCTAAGGAATAAGCATCGGCTAACTCTGTGCCAGCAGCTATAGTAAGATAGAGGATGCAAGCATTATTCGGAA
The DNA here is from genome assembly GCA_005019695.1 of Trichopus zeylanicus subsp. travancoricus. Lineage (NCBI taxonomy): Eukaryota > Viridiplantae > Streptophyta > Magnoliopsida > Dioscoreales > Dioscoreaceae > Trichopus > Trichopus zeylanicus. The sequence goes on from RXID01014257.1 coordinate 17,631, forward strand.
TGGTTGGGCATAAAGCATTTGTAGGTGGCTTTTCAAGTCCACCGCCAAATCCCAGGGCTCAACCCTAGACAGACGGTGGAAACTACCAAGCTGGAGTACGATAGGGGCAAAGGGAATTTCCGGTGGAGCGGTGAAATGCATAGAGATTGGAAAGAACACCAATGGTGAAAGCACTCTACTGGGCAGACACTAACACTAAGAGAAGAAAGCTTGGGGAGCAAATGGGATTAGATACCCCAGTAGTCCTAGCCGTAAACGATGGATACTAGGCGCTATGCGTATCGACTCGTGTAGTGCTGTAGCTAATGCATTAAGTATCCCGCCTGGGGAGTACGTTCACCAGAATGAAACTCAAAGGAATTGATGGGGTCCTGCACAAGCATTGGAGCATGTGGTTTAATTCGATGCAAAGTGAAGAACCTTACCAGGGCTTGACATGCCATGAATCCTCTTGAAAGAGAGGGGTGCCCTCGGGAACGCAGACACAGGTGGTGCATGGCTATCATTAGCTCATGCCGTAAGGTGTTGGGTTAAGCCCCGCAATGAGTGCAACCCTCATGTTTAGTTGACACCATTGAGTTTGGAACCCTGAATAGACTACCGATGATAAGCTGGAGGAAGGTGAGGATGACATCAAATCATCATGCCCCTTATGCCCTAGGCGACACACGTGCTACAATGGGCGGGACAAAGGGTCGCGATCCAGTGAAGGTGAGCTAACTCCAAAAACCCATCCTCAATTTGGATTGTAGGCTGCAACTTGCCTGCATGAAGCTGAAATTGCTAGTAATCACCAGTCAGCCATACGACGGTGAATTCATTATTGGGCCTTGTACACACCACCCATCACACTATGGGAGCTGGCCATGCCCAAATTCATTACCTTAACCATAAGAAGGGGGATGCCAAAGGTGGGGCTAGTGACTGGAGTGAAGTCATAACAAGGTAGCCATATTGGAAGGTGCAGCTGGATCACCTCCTTTTAAGGGAGATCTAATGCTTGTTGGGTACTTTGGTTTGACACTGGTTCACATCCAAAAATAAGCGAGCTACGTCTGAGCTAAGCTTGGATATGGAAGTCTTCTTTCATTTCTTGATGGTGAAGTAAGACCAAGCTTATGAGTTTATTATCCTAGGTCGGAACAAGTTGATAGGATCCCCCTTTTTATGTCCCCATGCCCCTCCCGTGTGGCAACAACACAGGGATGTGAAAAGGAAAGAGAGAAATGGGGTTTCTCTCACTTTTGGCATAGTAGGCCTCCCAGTGGGAGGCCCACATGACGGGCTATTAGCTCAGTGGTAGAGCACACTCTTGATAATTGCATTGTTGTGCCTGGGTTGTGAGGGCTCTCAGCCACATGGATAGTTCATTGTGCTCGTCAACGCCTGACCTGAAGATGTGGATCATCCAAGGTACATTAGCATGGCATACTCCTCCCATTCGAATCAGATTTTGAAACCAAACTTCTCCTCAGGAGGATAGATGGGCGATTCAGGTGAGATCCAATATAGATCTAACTTTCTATTCACTCGTGGGATCCGGGCGGTTCGAGGTGGACCACCATGGCTCCTCTCTTCTCCAGAATCCATACATCCCTTATTAGTGTATGGATAGCTATCTCTTGAGCATAGGTTTAGGTTCAGCCTCGCTGGGAAAATGGAGCACCTAACAATGCATTTTCATAGACCAAGAACTACGAGATCACCCCTTTCATTCTGGGGTGATGGAGGGATCGTACCGTTCGAGCCTTTTTTCATGCTTTTTCAGAGGTCTATAAAAAGTAGATATCAATAGGATTTCTCTAATCCTCCCTTTCCAAAAGGAGAAAAGAATGTGAAATTCTTTTTCCTTTTTGCAGGGGCTAGGAGATTGGATCTATGTGTGCCCCCCAATCAGTGCAATGGGATGTGTCTATTTATCTATCTCTTGACTCAAAATGGGAGCAGGTTTGGAAAAGGATCTTAGATTGTCTAGGGTTGGACTAGGAGAGTCTCTTAACGTCTTCTTTTTTCTTCCCATCAGAGTTATTTCACAAAGACTTGCCATGGTAAGGGAGAAGGTAAGCACACTTGAAGAGTGTAGTACAATGGAGAGCTGTATGCTGTGTTTGGGAAGGATGAATCACTCCCAAAAAAGAATTATTGATTCTCTCCCAATTGGTTGGATCGTAGGTGCGATGATTTACTTCACAAGAGAGGTCTCTGGTTCAAGTCTAGGATGGCCCAGCTATGCCAGAGAAAAGGATAGAAGAGGCATCTGACTCTTTCATGCATACACCACTTAGCTCGGGGGGATATAGCTCAGTTGGTAGAGCTCCACTCTTGCAAATGGGTCATTGCGATTACGGGTTGGATGTCTAATTGTCCAAGCAGTAATGATAGTATCTTGTACCTGAACCTGTGGCTCACTTTTTCTAAGTAATGGGGAAGAGGACCGAAGCATGCCACTGAAAGACTCTACTGAGACAAAAAGATGGCCTGTTAAGAATGTAGAGGAGGTAGGATAGGCTGTTGGTTAGATCTAGTATGGATCATACATGGACAAGAGTTGGAGTCAGCGGCTCTTCTAGGGTTCCCTGATCTAGGATCCATGGGGAAGAGGATCAATTTGGCCCTTGCGAATAGCTTGATGCACTATCTCCGTTCAACCCTTTGAGCGAAATGTGGCAAAAGGAAGGAAAATCTGTGGACCGACCTCCATCATCTCGACTCCGTAGGAACTACGAGATCACCCCAAGGACACCTTCAGCATCCAGGGGTCACAGACCAACCATAGACCCTGTTCAATAAGTGGAATGCATTAGCTGTCCGCTCTCCAGTTGGGCAGCAAGGGTTGAAGAAGGGCAATCACTTGTTCTTAAAACTAGCATTCTTAAGAGCAAAGAGTCAATCGGAAAAAGGGGGAGAGCTCTCCATTCCTGTTCTCTTGTAGCTGGATTCTCTGAAACCACAAGAATCCTTAGAATGGGATTCCAACTCAGCATCTTTTAAGAAGAGTTGCTCTTTGGAGAGCACAGTACAATAAAAGTTGTAAGTTGTGTTTGGGGGGGAGTTATTGTCTATTGTTGGCCTCTATGGTAGAATCAGTCGGGGAGGCCTAAGAGGTGGTGGTTTACCCTATGGTGGATGTTAGCGGTTCAAGTCCACTTATCTCCAGCCCGTGAAATTAGCTGATACTATGATAGCACCCAATTTTTCTGATCCAGTAGTTCAATCTATGATTTCTCATTCATGGATGTTGATAAGATCCTTCCATTTAGCATTAGCAGCACCTTAGGATGGCATAGCCTTAATGTTAATGGCGAGGTTCAAACAAGGAAAGGCTTATGATGGATATCTAGTCACCTAGAGATGAGGAAGGGTGTAGAAAGTGATGAAATGCTTCAGGGAGTTGAAAATAAGCATAGATCCAGAGATTCCCGAATAGGTCAACCTTTCAAACTGCAGTCGAATCCATGGGCAAGCAAGAGACAACCTAGCAAATTGAAACATCTTAGTACCCAAAAGAAAATAAAGCAAAAGTGATTCCTATAGTAGGGGCGAGCGAAATGGGAGCAGCCTAAACTGTAAAAATGGGGTTGTGGGAGAACAATACAAGCATTGTGCTGCTAGGCAAAGTGGTGGAGTACTGCACCCTAGATGGCAAGAGTCCAGTAGCTGAAAGCATCACTAGCTTGCGCTTTGACTTGAGTAGCATGGGGCATGTGGAATCCCGTGTGAATCAGCAAGGACCACTTTCCAAGCTAAATACTCCTGGGTGACCGATAGCAAAGTAGTACCCTAAGGGAAAGGTGAAAAGAACCCCCATCGGGGAGTGAAATAGAACATGAAACCATGAGCTCCCAAGTAGTGGGAGGAGAATGTCATCTCTGACCGTGTGCCTATTGAAGAATGAGCTGGCAACTCATAAGCAGTGGCTTGGTTAAGGGAACCCACCGGAGCCATAGCAAAAGTGAGTCTTCCTAGGGCGATTGTCACTACTTATGGACCAAAACCTGGGTGATCTATCCATGACCAAGATGAAGCTTGGGTGAAGCTAAGTGGAGGTCTAAACTGACTGATGTTAAAGAATCAGTGGATGAGTTGTGGTTAGGGGTGAAATGCCACTCAAACCTAGAGCTAGGTAGTTGTCCCTGAAATGCGTTGAGGTGCAGCAGTTGACTGGACATCTAGGGGTAAAGCACTATTTCGGTGCAGGCCACGAGAGTGGTACCAAATCAAGGCAAACTCTGAATACTAGATATGACCCCAAAATAACAGGGGTCAAGGTCGACCAATGAGACGATGGGGGATAAGCTTCATCGTTGAGAGGGAAACAACCCAGATCACCAGCTAAGGCCCCTAAATGAATGCTCAATGATAAAGGAGTTAGGGGTGCAGAGACAACTAGGAGGTTTGCCTAGAAGCAGCCACCCTTGAAAGTGTGCATAATAGCCCACTGATCGAGCGCTCTTGCACCGAAGATGAATGGGGCTATGCAATCTACTGAAGCTGTGGGATGTAAAAATGCATCGATAGGGGAGCGTTCTGCCTTAGAGGGAAGCACCCATGCAAGCAGGTGTGGACAAAGTGAAAGTGAGGATGTTGGCTTGAGTAATGCAAACATTGGTGAGAATCCAATGCCCTGAAAAACCTAAGGGTTCCTCCGCAAGGTTCATCCATGGAGGGTGAGTTAGGGCATAAGATCAGGTCGAAAGGCATAGTTGATGGACAATAGGTGAATATTCCTGTACTACCCCTTGTTGGTCACGAGGGACGGAGGAGTCTAGATTAGCTGAAAGATGGATATCGGTTCAAGGATGCAAGGTGACCTTGCTTTTTTAAGGTAAGAAGGGGTAGTGGAAATGCCTCAAGCCAATGTCTGAATACCAGATGCTACAACACTAAAGTAACCCATGCCATACTCCTAGGAAAGCTCAAATGACCTTCAACAAAAGTGTACTTGGACCCAAAATCGACACAAGTGGGTAGGTAGAGAATACCTATGGGTGCAAGACAACTCTCTCTAAGGAACTCGGCAAAATAGCCTCGTAACTTTAGGAGAAGGGGTGCATCCTCACAAAGAGGGTCACAGTGATTAGGCTCGGCCGACTGTTTACCAAAAATAGTCATAAGACCAAGTATGGGGGCTGACGCCTGCCCAGTGTTGGAAGGTCAAGGAAGTTGGTGACCTGATGATAGGGTAGCCAGTGACCGAAGCCCCGATGAACGGCAGTCGTAACTATAATGGTCCTAAGGTAGCGAAATTCCTTGTCGGGTAAGTTTCGACCCGCACAAAAGGCATAATTATTTGGGCACTGTCTCAGAGAGAGGGTTAATGAAATAGACATGTCTGTGAAGATGCAGACTACCTACACCTAGACAGAAAGACCCTATGAAGCTTTACTATTCCCTGGGATTCGCTTTGGGCCTTTCCTACACAGCTTAGGTGGCGGGCAAATAAGGCCTCCTTTTGGGGGGGCCCAAGCCATCAGTGAGATGCCACTCTGGAAAAGCTAGAATTCTAACCTTGTGTCAAGACCTACAGGCCAAAGGACAGTCTCAAGTAGATAGTTTCTATGGGGCGTAGGCCTCCCAAAGGGTAATAGATGCATGCAAAGGTCTCCTCAAGCCAAATAGAGATTGGCCCTTGAGTGTAAAGGGAGAAGGGAGCTGGACTGCAAGACCCACCCATCAAGCAGGGATGAAAGTCGGCCTCAGTGATCCAATGGTGCCGAGTGGAAGGGCCGTTGCTCAATGGATAAAAGTTACTCTAGGGATAATAGGCTGATCTTCCCCAAGAGTTCACATCGACGAGAAGGTTTGGCACCTTGATGTTGGCTCTTCGCCACCTAGGGCTATAGTACATTCAAGGGTTAGGCTGTTCACCCATTAAAGTGGTACATGAGCTTGGTTTAGAATGTCATCAGACAGTTCAGTCCATATCCGATGCAGGCGTTAGAGCATTCAGAGGACCTTTCCCTAGTATGAGAGGACCGGGAAGGATGCACCTCTGGTGTACCAGTTATCATGTCCACGGTAAACACTTGGTAGCCAAGTGCAGAGCAGATAACTGCTGAAAGCATATAAATAGTAAGCCCACCCCAAGATGAGTGCTCTCCTTTTCCAACTTCCCCAGAGCCTCCGGTAGCACAGCTGAGATAGCGATGGGTTCTCTGCCCCTGCGGGGATGGAGCAATAGAAGTATTGAGAATCCAAGATAAGGTCACAGTGAGAGGAGCCATTTATCATTATGATAGGTGTCAACTGGAAGTGTAATGATGTATGTAGTTGAGGCATCCTAACAGACTGAGAGATTTGAACCTTGTTCCTACACGACCTGATCAATTTGATCAGGCACTCACCATCCATTTTCATTGTTCAACTATTTGACAACATGAAAAAACCAAAAAAAAGCTTCTTCCTTCTCTATCTATCCAAGGGATGGAAGGGCAAAGGTCTTTGGTGTCCCTTCCAGTCAAGAAGTCAAGAATTGGGGCCTCACAATCACTAGCCGATATGCTTTTCTCTCATCCTTTCTTCATTCATGATTTGATACTCTAGTGTCCTAGGCGTAGAGGAAGCACACCAATCCATCCTAAACTTGGTGGTTAAACTCTACTATGGTGATGATACTATGGGGGAGGTCCTGCAAAAAAATAGCTCGACACCAAAACGATAATGATAAAAAGCTTAACACCTCTTATTTTACTTTTTAGATAGGAAAAAGATCAAAATAAAAAATGCAAAGGTCATCTTATTCAAAACCCCAATTATCATATCTCTTCTCTCCCATTTTACACCTCGGAACACACTATTCATATAGTCTTTTATAGAGAGAAAGACGCTTTCACATCTTCTTAACTCAAAATAGCTGAGGAAAGGAAAGGTTCCTTTTTGAGGGTACTCCTGGGAATAGATCCAGTGGAGATGGGTGGGGCCTGTAGCTAAGAGGATTAGAGCACATTGATATGAACCACGGTGTTAGGGGTTCGAATCCCTGCTCGCCCATAACTGATCCAAAAAGGAAGGACCTTTCCTTTACCTCTGGGGGTAGGAAAAACATGATCAGGAGAGCAGACATAAAGCTATTGAACTATGGATCTTTTGTCGAAATGGGTAGAGCAAGTACAAGTATACAAGTATTAGTAGCATAGCTAAAATGCGTTCCTCGTCATTGTCATTAATATGTTTGCTCGCCATAATTATGGCCTATCGGGAGAATCGATGACTACATCTTTGATGCACTGCTAGTACATCATCTTAGAATTCTTAATTGGCTATTTACAAGGGATTATCCTGGATCTACACCAAGGATGGTGATTCTCAAATACGTAAGAATGGGATACGATGAGATAGAATGCAATAGAAACAAAGAAATGGAATGGGTTAGCTACTCCTAATGGTCAAAGTGAGCCCTTTATTTATTTATTTCATTCAATTTTTCATTCTTGAATTAGGAATTAATCATCTGCCCAAGTAGAATTCGAACTTTGACCAGTCAGTTAACAGCCAACCGCTCTACCACTGAGCTACTGAGGAATAATAGGAGATTCAACCTCATAGAGTTCAACTCCCATTCTCAACCCATGAACAATATGAGTCCGAAGCTTCCTTTGTAACTCCCAAAACTTCTTCGTAGTGGCTCCGTTCGATGCCTCATTTCATAGGGAACCTCAAAGTGGCTCTATTTCATTATATTCCATCTATATCCCAATTCTATTCATTTAATATCCCTTTGGTGTCAGTGACATAAGAGATGAGATGTCATTCAATTGAAGAAGATGGTATCATCGACATAAGAGATGTCATTTATAGTCCCTATATATGAAAAGTTAAGAAATCATCATATAATAATCGAGAAATTGCAATAGAAAAGAAAAAGGGAAGGTTTGTGATGATTTTGAAATCTTTTCCACTGGGTAATCTATTATCCTTATGCATGAAGATAATAAATTTGGTCGTTGTGGTTGGACTCTATTATGGATTTCCGACCACATTCTTCATAGGGCCCTCTTATCTCTTCCTTCTGTGAGCTCAGGTTATGGAAGAAGGAACCAAGAAGGAGGTATTAGCAACAACAGATTTTATTACGGGACAGCTCATGATGTTCATATCGATCTATTATGTGCCTCTGCATCTAGCATTGGGTAGACCTTACACAATAACTGTCCTAGTTCTACCATATCTTTTATTTCATTTCTTCTAGAACAATCAAAAATTTTTTTTATGATTATGGATCTACTACCAGAAATTCAATGCATAATGTTAGCATTCAATGTGTATTCTTGAATAATCTAATTTTTCAATTATTCAATCATTTCATTTTACCAAGTTCAACATTAGCCAGATTAGTCAACATTTATATGTTTCGATGCAACAACAAGATGTTATTTGTAACAAGTAGTTTTCTTGGTTGGTTAATTGGTCACATTTTATTCATGAAATGGGTTGGATTGGTATTATTCTGGATACGACAAAATCATTATATTTGACCAAAAAAGTACCTTGTGTCAGAATTGAGAAATTTTATGGCTTGAATCTTTAGTATTCTCTTATTTATCACCTGTGTCTACTATTTTGGCAAAATGCCATCGCCTATTATCACTAAGAAACTGAAAGAAACCTCTGAAATGGAAGAAGGGGGAGAAAGTGAGGAAGAAAGTGATGTAAAAATAACATTCGAAATGAGGGAGACTAAATAGGAACAAGAGGGATCCATCGAAGAAGACCCTTCCTTTTCTTCGAAAGAAAAGAAGGATCCAGACAAAATAGATGAAATGGAAGAAATCCGAGCAAATGGAAAGGAAAAAACAAAGGATAAATTCTACTTTCACTTTACAGAGACATGCTATAAAGATAGCCTTGTTTATGAAGATTCTTATCTTGATACCCATAAAGATAATTGGTAATTGGGAAGACTTAGAGAAGATAAAAAAAAATACTTATTTAATATATAAAAAATCTCTTGTGAATTTTCTTTTTTATTATAAATGATGGAATCATCCATTGCGATATATAAAAAATGATCAATTTGAAAATGCTGTGCGAAATGAAATCTCACAATATTTTTTTTATACATGTCCAAGTGATGGAAAAAAAAATCTTTTACATACCCGCCCAATTTATTGATTTTTTTGAAAATGTTAGAATGGAAAATTTTTCTGTACATGACAAAAAAAATCTCCCATGAAGACCTGTATAATCATTGGGTTTATACCAATGAACAAAAAAAAGTACAACTTGAGTAATGAATTACTAAGTAGAATAAAAGTTCTAGAAAACTCTTTTCTAGATATGCTCGAAAAAAGAACCAAATTGTACAATGATGAAAATGAACAAACATGCTTGCACAGAGCATATGATTCTCTTTTGAATGGACCATATCATGGGACAATAAAAAAAAATTACATTCACATGCAATCAAAAATGATTTCCTATTTTCTACAAAAGAAAAATTTTCCATAGAAACTTGGAAAAATAAAATCAATAAAATTAAAGATATAATTTTTAATTATATTAATGATTATAATTATTACTGAGAATTTGAACATCAAAAGAATATGTTGGTTGAGAAATTAGTAGTGACTTATATTGGTAACTACTTTTACTCAATAAGTAAATCTTCTTTTGAGTCGGCACATAGTTTGACCTTGATCAAATTTTCTTTATTATTTTCATTACTAGAACAAAAAACACTTAATTCAGAAAGTCAAGAAAAATCTTTTCAATTTGAAGGAATTACAACTGATAGAAATGTAAATGACCAAATAACAATTCAAAATAAATCTATTGGAATAGAAGATGAAATAGAAGATGGAATAGAAGAAATTTGTAAAGAGGTTCCTTGATGGTCATATAAATTGACCGATGATTTAGATTTAGAAGAAGAGTAGGAACAAACTAAAGAAGAATCACTGGAAGATCCCGGCATTCATTCAAGAAGAGCTAAATGCGTGGTAATTTATACTGACGATATTGATAATGAAAATTCAACTACTACAGATAACTCTACTGATACTATTAATATTAGTGATATTAGTAATAATGATAATCGTGATGAAGATGAAGAACTAGCTTTGATACATTACTCACAACAATTTGATTTTCATCAGGATATAATCAAAGGATCCATGCGTGCTCAAAGATGTAAAACCATTACTTGGGAAATGTTTCAAGCAACTATACATTCTCCACTTTTTTTGGATCAAATAGACAAAACATTTCTTGTCTCTTATTTTGATATATTAGAAATGAGAAACCTCATTTAAAGAAATTGGTTAAGAAGAGAACCAGAATTGCAAATTTCCAAGGAAGAAACAAAACAAAAGGCCAAAAAAAAGCAAAAAATGAGGAAATATGGATAGTAATATCCGAAATTTGGGATATCATTATATTTTCTCAAACAATAAGGGGTTTAATGTTAATAACCCAATCTTTTCTTAGAAAATATATTATATTGCCTTCATTGATAATAGCTAAAAATATTGGCCGTATGTTATTATTTCAATTCCCAGAGTGGTGCGAGGATTTGAAAGACTGGAATAGAGAAATGCACCTATAATGGTGTTCAATTATCAGAAACAGAATTTCCCTAGGATTGGTTAACAGATGGTATTCAAATAAAGATTCTATTTCTTTTCTACCTAAAACCTTGGTAAAAGTCTAAGGTCCTATCTAACGATAGGAATCTAATGAAAAAAAAGACAATTTTTATTTTTTAACAATATGGGGGAATGGAAGCAGAAGTTCCCTTTGGTTCTGCCCGAAAATGACCTTTTTTTTGACACATTTATAAAGAACTCAAAACAAAAACTCAAAAAACAAAAAATAATTTTTTTTTGAGTTTTAAGAGTTTTCAAAGAAAGAATAAAATGGTTTCTGAAAGTTCTAGAAGTTAGGAAAGAAAAAATAGGATGGACAATCAAAGTAGTTAGAAAATAGATAATGAGATAATTGGAAAAACTCAATCCAATTTTCTTATTCTTATTTGGATTGAGTAAAATGAAAGTTTATGAACTGAATGTAAAGAGCAAAGATTACAAATCAAGTAATAAAATTACTTATAAATCAACCACTCAAATTCAATTTATGGGCTGGACAAATTATTCACTCATAGAAAAAAAAGAAAGACCTTGCTGATAGGACACTCACAAGAACGAATCAAATAGAACAAATCACAAAAGACAATAAAAAAATAGTTCTAATTTGTGATGATAAAAAACTGCAATTGCATAAAGATATTTGGCAGATACTCAAAAGACAATATATCCAATTAATACATAAATCACATTATTTTATGAAATTTTTCATTAAAAATATATATAATATATATATTAATATTTTGCTATGTACCATTAATATTTTCAGGATCAATGTACAACTTTTCTTTGAATAAAAAAAATATCAATAAATCCATCATTTACAAGGGTCAAATGAATCAAAATACAATGAATCTTATTTCAACTATAAAAGAATTGTTTTCCAATACTAATATTATTCAAAGTATTATTTAAATTAGTAATAATAATTCAAATATTTCTTATGAGAACCTGTCCTACTTGTCTCAAGCATATGTATTTTATAGATTATCATAGACCCAATTACTTAATAAGTATTACTTGAGATTTGTATGTCAATATGACAAAACTTATCCATTAACTGGGGATACAATTAAGAATTATTGTATAGCACAAGAAATACTTGATGCCAAATCAAAGTATAAGAAAATTGATAAGTCTAAAATGAGTGAATGGAAAAACTGGTTAAAATTTCATTATCAATACAATTTATCTCAGACTAAATGGTCTCAATTAGTACCGCAAAAAGGATGAAAAAAATAAATAAAGTCAATAAATGCCATATCCTGCAAAATAAAGACTCAATAAATTTGGACTCGTATAAAAAAGAAAAAGAACAATTAATTTATTACATGAAACAAGATTATTATAAGGTACATTCATTGAAGAGTCAAAAAGAAAAATCGAAAGAACACTATAGATATGATCTTTTATTACATGAAATATATGAATTATAGGAATAGAGAAGACTTATATATTTATGGACCAACATTAAAAGTAAACAAGAACCAAGAAATTCCATATAATTTCAATACTATTAAACCCGAATTTTTTTATATATTGGTAAGTATAGTTATTAGTGATTACCTAGAGGAAGGATATATTATTGATATGGAACAAAATATGGATAGAAAATTTTTAGATTGTAGAATTCTTCTTGATTGGATGGGAATGAATCAAAATCAAGAAAGGTTATATCATAGCATATAAAATCCAAAACCTTGGTTCTTCCGAGAATGTGGACTACTTGTTAATGCATATGAGATTAGACCGCTCAATGCATATAGGATGACATCACGAATCATACCAATTCAATTACTTTTTTTGGATTTTCGTAGAAATGAAAATATTAGTCAGTGTAAAGATATTAATGTAGATCAAAAAAAAGAATAAGAATCTTCCTATATAATCTAATAAAAAAGAATATCTTGAATTCAAAAATTCTAACCAAGAAAAAAGGAACAACAAGGCCAAGGAAATCTTAGATTAGACCTACAAAAAGAAAACAAAAAAAAAGATGTTGAAGAGAATTACACAAAATCAGAAATTAAAATTAAAAAACATAGAAAGAAAAAACAATAAAAAAAAGAAGGAAGGAGAACTAGATTTTTTTGAAAAAATATTTCCTTTTTCAATTAATCTGGAATGACTCTTTGGATCAAAGAATACTGAATAATGTCAAGGTATATTATCTCCTACTTTGACTGATAAATATTAAGGAAATTGCTATATCCTCGATTCACAGGGGGGAGATGCATCTGGATGTAATGTTGCTTAAAAAGCATATAATTATTAAAGAATTGATAAAAAAAGAAATATCCATTATCGAACCAATTCATCTATCTTTAAAAAGGGGTGTAAAATTCCAATTTGTTATATAACAAACTATAGGTATTTCATTAATCGATAAAGGCAAACTAATGGAAAATGCATAAAAAAGATATGTTGTTGATAAGCAAAGTTTAGATAGATCCATTCGATGATATAACAATATGTTTGTGAGTGGAGACAAAAATAATTATGATTTTTTTATTCCAGAAAATATTCTATCTCCTAGACGTCACAGAGAATTGAGAATTCTAATTTTTTTTAATTCCTGGAATTGTAATGTTGTGGATAGAAATCTAATATTTTACAATAAAAACAACATAAAAAAGTACGAACAATTTTGGAATGAGCATCGTAATAGAGATGCAAATAAATTCACTAAATTTAAATTGTTTCTTTGGCCCAATTACCGATTAGAGGATTTAGCTTGTATGAATCGTTATTGGTTTGATACCAATAATGGCAGTCGATTCAGTATGGCAAGGATACATATGTATCCGCGCTTCGGAATTATCTAATGGTATATTTCCTACCTATTCATATAAGAAATACACGACATATCTGGTAGGTAGATAAAAGCAAAAATATATGCTGTGTTAGATTCTAGTACATGATACTGATTTAGTAGCATATCTGTATCCATTCAACTGGATCTAGGAAGAAATGTGCGGAATCTTTTTAGATACAAAAAACTCATTCTCTTTCGCGAATGCAGAAATTTCCTTTTCTATCAATATCCAAATTGAATTTGGATTTGCGTAGTATATGAATAAATCCAAATTTTTGTCTCTACCAGATTAAATGACTGGCATAAGAATTTTTTTCTTATTTTTCCTGATCGATAAAATCCATGACAAAGAAAGAAAAAGATTAAAAAAATTTATGATCAAAAATTCATCCATCTCGGTCATTCCACAAGAAGAAAAAGAGGAAAACAAGGGATCCGTTGAATTTCAATTATTCAGTTTCACCAATAAGATACGGAGACTTACTTCACATTTAGAATTGCACAAAAAAGATTTTTTGTCGCACAGAGGTCTACGAAAAATTTTGGGAAAACGTCAACGACTGCTGACTTATTTGTCAAAGAAAAATAGAGTACGTTATAAGAGATTAATTGGGCAGTTGGATATTTGAGAGCCTCAAACTCGTTAATTTCAAGATTCATTTGCATTTTTTATATTAGTTATTTGTTTTAATGAACCTTGATAAATTCAAGAAATAATGAATCGGGGAAGAAAAGATATGATTGTACCGGATACAAGAAAGGGTCTCATGATAGTTAATATGGGTCCTCACCATCCATCAATGCATGGTGTTCTTCGACTGATCCTTACTCTCGATGGTGAAGATGTTATTGACTGTGAACCCAGATTGGGCTATTTACACAGAGGAATGGAAAAAATAGCGGAAAACCGAACAATTATACAATATCTACCTTATGTAACACGTTGGGATTATTTAGCTACCATGTTCACAGAGGCAATAACGGTAAATGCGCCAGAACAATTGGGAAATGTTCAAGTACCCAAAAGGGCCAGCCAGATAAGAGTAATTATGCTAGAACTGAGTCGTATAGCTTCTCATTTACTATGGCTTGGACCTTTTATGGCGGATATCGGTGCACAGACTCCCTTTTTCTATATTTTCAGAGAGAGGGAATTGCTATATGCTTTATTCGAAGCTGCTACGGGTATGCGAATGATGCATAATTATTTCCGTATCGGAGGAGTAACTGCTGATCTACCCCATGGATGGATAGATAAATGTTTGGATTTCTGTGATTATTTTCTAAGAGGAGTTGCTGATTATAAAAACTTATTACGCGAAATCCCATTTTTTTAGAATGAGTTGAAGAGGTGGGCATTATTGGTGGGGAGGAAGCAATAAATTGGGGCTTATCAGGACCAATGGTAAGAGCTTCTGGAATCCCATGGGATCTTTGTAAAGTTGATCATTATGAGTGTTACAATGGATTCGATTGGGAAGTCCAATGGCAAAAAGAGGGAGATTCATTAGCTCGTTATTTAGTACAAATAGGTGAAATGACAGAATCCATAAAAATTATTCAACAGGCTATAGAAGGGATTCCCGAGGGGCCCTATGAAAATTTGGAAGTCCGACACTTTGATAGAACAAGAAATTCTGAATGGAATCATTTTGCATATAGATTCATCAGTAAAAAACCTTCACCCAATTTGGAATTGTCGAAACAAGAACTTTATATGAGAGTAGAAGCCCCAAAAGGAGAATTAGGAATTTATCTGATAGGAGATAATAGTGCTTTTCCCTAGAGAAGGAAAATTCCTCCACCCGGTTTCATCAATTTTCAAATTCTTCCCCAACTAGTTAAAAGAATGAAATTGGCAGATATCAGAATAATACTAGGTAGTATAGATATCATTATGGGAGAAGTTGATCGTTGAAATGATAATTGATACGACAAAAGTCCAATCTATCAATTCTTTTTCTTCAGAATCCTTAAAAGAAGTCTATAGATTCCTATGGCTATTTCTCCCTATTTTGACCCTTATATTAGGGATCATAATAGGGATACTGGTAATTGTGTGGTTAGAAAGAGAAATCTCCACAGCCATACAACAATGTATTGGGCCGGAATATGCCGGTCCATTGGGAATTCTTCAAGCACTAATGGATGGGACCAAACTACCTTTTAAAGAGGACCTCTTACCATCTAGAGGGAATATTCATTTGTTTAGTTTTGGGCCATCTATAGTAGTCATATCAATTTTACTAAATTATTTAGTAATTCCTTTTGGGTATCATCTTGTTTTAGCTAATCTCAGTATAGGTTTTTTTTATGGATCGCTATTTCAAGTATTGTGCCTATTGGGCTTCTTATGTTAGGATATGGATCAAATAATAAATATTCCTTTTTGGATGGTCTACGAGCTGTTGCTCAATCTATTAGTTATGAAATATCATTAACTCTATGTGTCTTATCAATATCTCTACGTGCAGTTCGTTGAACATGAGCTTTTCCCTCTCTACTAGAAATAAGGAAAAAAATGAAAGAAAAGACCTTAAATATATTGAGTAGATATTCTATTTTTATTTATCATTTGTGTTGATGAGTTAAAGCTGATAGTCATATGAGTGGAACAAAATAGCCTAAAATTTTGCAATAAGAAGACAAAATCTCATTCCCTATGTACAAGAATAAAGTGAAAGTAAACATAAACGGTTTACACCGTTTACCCCAATATTGAGATTCTTTGATTAGATTAGTGTTATCATATCTTGAAGCGGGTGCAAAAGATCAATCGTATGAAGTTTCTACTACTATTTTGTATGTATTACCATACCGGGGATCAATAAAAAATTAGTGGATGATTAGGAACACAAAAGTACACAAAAGATTAGTAATAGAGATAATCGCAAGTATCAAAAAAGAGGTATTTCCACATAAAATGAATCATAACAAGGCTTTAAGTTGGTAGAAATGATCAAGCAGTACTCCCGCATGATTCCAATCTAGAGTATGCTCTTACTCACTAATTAAAGAAATAACTAGCAAGGACGAATTAATCCTTTTTCTTTTTTTTAGTGTAGCTTTTTTTTTATTTTGAGTTCTCAGAAAGAAGATAGGAACAAAAGAAATGGAACACATACAATAATACAATAAAAAAATATAATAGATAGAATCATAAAAAATGAATAATAAAAAAAATTATCCTTATTTCTTTTTTTCCTCCATCCATACATATACATATGGAATTCTTATCATGATTTATGAACTAGTATCTAATTACTTAATTGATATAATGAGTATTTTATTAAAAGATTAAGTTATTACTAAGTAAGAAAAAAAATTGAATTCTAAGGATGAGATCAATTCGGAAGTGCTTTTTTGTTATCCGAGCAAATAGAATTTTTTTGGTCTAATTTAGAACTATGTTATGTATCCTTATTCTTCTATTTTTCCTACAAAGATGCTAATAATACTAGTCCTTACATTTAGTTGTAACCATAGAGGAGCCATATGAAGCTGAGGTCTCATGTACGGTTTTGGAATAGCGATACAAACAGTGATGTTATTATCGACTATGATTATCTAACAGTTTAAGTACAGTTGATATAGTTGAGGCACAGTCAAAATACGGTTTTGGGGGGTTGAATCTATGGCGTCAACCCATAGGGTTTATAGTTTTCCTAATTTCTTCACTAGCAGAATGTGAGAGATTTCCTTTTGATTTACCAAAAGCAGAAGAAAAATTAGTAGCAGGTTATCAAACTGAATATTCATGTATCAAATATGATTTATTTTATGTTGCTTCTTACCTAAATCTATTAGTTTCTTCACTATTTGTAACGGTCCTTTACTTAGCAGGGTGGAGATTATTTATTCCGTACATATTCCATCCCAAACTTTCCGTAAAAAAGAGAATGGTTGTAGTCTTTGGAATTCCAATTGCTATCTTTATTACATTAGTTAAAGCTTATTTGTTTCTGTTCATTTCTATCACAACAAGATGGACTTTACCTAGGATGAGAATGGACCAACTATTAAATCTTGGATGGAAATTTCTTTTACCTATCTCTCTTGGTAATCTCTTATTGACAACTTCTTTACAACTTGTTTCACTATAAGTAAAAAATAATGATATCTACTAACCTATCTCAAACAAGAAAAGGAAACATCAATTTATTCATGGATATACAATATGTTCCCTATGGTGACTAGGTTCATAGATTACGGTCAACAAACAGTACTAGCTGTAAGGTACATTGGTCAAAGTTTTATAATTACCTTATCCCACACAAATCGTTTACCTGTAACTATTCAATATCCTTATGAAAAATCGATCACATCAGAGCATTTTCGCAGTCAAATTCACTTTGAATTTGATAAATGTATTACTTGTGAAGTATGTGTTCGTGTATGTCCCATAGATCTACCTGTTGTTGATTGGAGATTAGAAAAAAAATAGCAAAAAAAAAAACAATTGCTTAATTACAATATTGATTTCGGGTTCTTTATATTTTGTGGTAACTATTTCGAGTATTGTCCAACAAACTATTTATCAATGATTGAAGAATATGAACTTTCTACTTATGATCGTCATGAGTTGAATTATAATCAAATTGCCTTCGGATGGTTACTGATGTCAGTAATTGGAGATTACACAATTCAAATAGTTCTAAATTTGACTCAAATCCAAATAGACAAGGATAAACCACTTGATCTGAGAAACATTACTAATTACTAAAATTTTGTTTTAATATAAAAAATCCAAGCTTCTTTTGTTTTGTCTGGTTAGTAACTACAAATACTAATTATAACCAATTGGTGTTGACAATTATTCTTTAATTTAAACTGAAAATAGATTTTGGTGATGATTTTGAATATTTGAACTACTTTTTTCTTTTTGCCTAAAAAAAATAGGATAGCATTGGTCTAATAAGTTTATCTACATTAATCCATAATACATGAAGATAAAATTTAAATTAGGAACGTATCATATACAAGATACAAGAAGAAATAGAGTAACCTTTTTCTTGGACCATTTAGTAAGGTCATGAAATATCTTTATCTCTTATTTTATACATTATACATAATGGATTTACTTGGACCAATACATGGTATTCTTGTAAAATTTCTGGGATCAGTTCTTATATTAGGGGGTTTGGGAGTGGTATTACTTACCAATCCCATTTTTTCTGCTTTTTCATTGGGATGCATTCTTTTTTGTATATCCTTATTCTATATTCCATCAAACTCCTATTTTGTAGCTGCTGTGCAGCTCCTTATTTATGTGGGAGCCATAAATGTCTTAATCATATTTGCTATTATGTTCATGAAGACTTCAGAATATTTCAATGATTCCCATCTTTGGACCATTGGAGATGGAGTTACTTCAGTGATTTCTACAAGTATTTTTTTTTTCACTAATCACTACTATCCCAGACACATCATGGTGCAGAATTATTTGGACTACAAGATCAAACCAGATTATAGAATAGGACTTAATAAGTAGTGTTCAACAAATTGAGATTCGTTTATCAACCAATTTTTATCTTACATTTGAACTTATTTCGATAATTCTTCTAATTTCTTTAATAGGTGCAATTAATATGGCTCATCTATAAAAATACTTAGAATTAAAAGTAAAAGAAAAGTTCTAAATCAAATAAAAAATAGAAAGATTTTTGGTTAAATCTATTGCCAATACCTTCTTTTGTTTTGTAATTATTCTATTCTAGTCAAGGAAATCCAGTTGAATTTTTGTTCATGTCAAAATTTGATGAGGAATTAGTCAATGATGTTCGAACATGTATTTTTTGTGAGTGTATATTTATTTTTGATTGGTATTTATGGATTGATCACAAGTCGAAACATGGTTAGAGCACTTATGTGTCTTGAACTTATACTAAATTCAGTTAATATTAATCTTGTAACATTTTCTGATTTATTTGATAATCGCCAGTTAAAAGGAGACATTTTCTCAATCTTTGTTATAGCTATTGCAGCCGCTGAAGCAGCTATTGGGCTAGCTATTCTTTCGGCAATCCATTGTAACAGAAAATCAACTCGTATTAATCAATCGAATCTCTTGAATAATTAATTGCAATAAAAATAAATATAAAATAATCATATACATATAAATAAAGACATAGATATAGTATAATTATAGTCTAATTATAGTATAATTAATTATACTATAATAAATTCTATTAATTTCTAATCTAAATCCATTAGAATTCATTTTTCTATTGGTTTTTGACCAATTTGATTGAATTGAAATTCGCATGCACTATGACCGCGTTTGCGGAAACAGAAGTCAAAGTTTATTGGCCCCTTTCTTATGAACAGAGTTAGAAATATTAATCTATCTTTAGTTTAGTTTTTAGTTTAGATATGGATTCAAAAATTTGATAAACCACCGTTTCGTCTGGTATCTATAATCTATAATATAAATATATGATTCAGTTACTATGAACCAGATCGAAAATTCTTATGTTCAAAACTTGAATTTATAGATCCAATGTCGCATTCAGTAAAAATTTATGATACATGTATAGGGTGTACTCAATGTGTACGAGCCTGCCCCACAGATGTATTGGAAATGATACCTTGGGATGGATGTAAAGCTAAGCAAATTGCTTCCGCGCCAAGAACCGAGGACTGTGTGGGTTGTAAGAGATGTGAATCCGCTTGCCCAACCGATTTTTTGAGTGTCCGCGTTTATTTATGGCATGAAACAACTCGCAGCATGGGTCTATCTTATTGATACGCTACAAAAAACTCCACTTGAATCATTTGATTCCTTTTTACCGACAAAAACCCGTGCTCGGAATAATATATTTTTCGAGTACGGGTTTTTCTGGTCAAAGTGTATCTTGTCTTTATCACGAGTTCTTTTCCTTGGTTAACAATAATTGTTGTTTTGCCGATATTTGCGGGTTCTTCAATTTGTTTTCTCCCCTATAAAGGGAATAAGGTGTTTCGATGGTATACAATATGTATTAGCTTACTGGAACTCCTCCTAACAACCTATGTATTCTGTTATCATTTCCAATTGGACGATCCATTAATCCAATTGAGGGAGGATTATAAATGTATAAATATTTTGGATTTTCACTGGAGACTAGGGATCGATGAACTTTCCATAGGACCTATTTTACTAACGGGATTTAGCACTACGTTGGCTACTTTAGCGGCTTGGCCAGTTACTCGAAATTCGCGATTATTCTATTTACTGATGTTAGTGATGTACAGCGGTCAAATAGGACTATTTTCTTCTCGAGACCTTTTACTTTTTTTCATCATATGGGAATTAGAATTAATTCCTGTTTACTTACTTTTATCTATGTGGGGGGGAAAAAAACGTTTGTATTCGGCCACAAAGTTTATTTTGTACACGGCAGGGGGTTCTATTTTTCTCTTAATAGGAGTTCTAGGTATGGGTTTATATGGTTCTAATGAACCAACATTAGATTTTGAAAGATTGGCTAATCATTCATACCTTGTGGCCTTGGAAATAATATTCTATTTTTGTTTCCTTATTGCTTATGCTGTCAAATCGCCGATTATGCCCCTGCATACATGGTTACCGGATACCCATGGAGAAGCACATTACAATACATGTATGCTTCTAGCTGGGATCTTATTAAAAATGGGAGCATATGGATTGATTCAAATTAATATGGAATTATTATCCCATGCTCATTCTTTAATATTTTCTCCATGGTTGGTGATAGTCAGAATGATACAAATAATCTATGCAGCCTCAACATCTCTTGGTCAATGCAATCTAAAAAAGAGAATAGCATACTCTTCCATATCTCACATGGGTTTCCTAATTATAGGAATTGGTTCTATAATCAACACGGGTCTCAATGGGGCTATTTTACAAATACTCTCTCATGGATTTATTGGTGCTGCACTTTTTTTCTTGTCAGGAATGAGTTGTGATAGAATATGTCCTGTTTATCTGGACGAAATGGGTGGGATATGTCTTCCAATGCCAAAAATATTTACTATGTTTAGTAGTTTTTCGATGGCTTCTCTTGCATTGCCAGGAATGAGCAGCTTTGTTGTAGAATAAGTAGTATTTTGGGGAATAATTACCAGCTAAAAGTATCTTTTAATGCCAAAAATCCAATTTACTTTTGTAATGGCAATTGGAATGATATTAACTCCTATTTATTTATTGTCTATGTCACGTCAAATGTTCTATGGATACAAGTTATTCAATGTCCCCAATTTTGCAAATTCTGGACCATGAGAACTATTTGTTTCTATTTGTATCTTTCTACTCATAATAGGGATTGGTATTTATCCGGATTGTATTTTCTTATTATCAATTGATAAGATAGAAGCTATCTTACCTAATTATTTTCATAGATAATTTGTTTTATTAATGAGAAAGTTCTTTGATTTAAATTTTAAATTTGTATCTCCTGTACAGTGGAGAAAAAGATAAAGTGAATTAGAATTGTAATGGGATACATCTTGAGTTTTGGAGAACCACTCAAGTGGTTCTCCAAAACTCACACAAACTTTCATTATATACGAGACAATATCATCATGTATTCTTTTGTATTTATTGTTTATGTAATTTATTCAATTACATGTTAATGTGAATGAACCATAACTATGTAGACCTATTCCTAATAGATTGATCCCAAAATAGCATATCCAAATTATAAGAAATCCTATAGAAGCCACAAATGCAGAATTCGTACCTTGCAAATTTTTATTTATTCTAGTATGCAAATAAATTGCAAATATTGTCCAAGTAATAAATGACCAAGTTTCTTTGGGGTCCCAATTCCAATAAGATCCCTATACCTTATTAGCCCACACTGCTCCAGAAAGTATGCCCATGGTTAAAAAGATGAACACTAAACTAATGATGCGATAGGCCCAATAATCCAGACTTTGAGTCAATTGATATTTGTAATAATTTTGAAATGAAAGAAAAGAAGTGTTTTTCAATTGAAAAATACTTCTTTTTCTATTCAAATATTTGGTCTTACTAAAAAAATGATTTAATTAAGATTAAGAAATTTTTCCTTTTACAAAAAAGATCGATGGTTTTTCGAATTGTAATGACTAAAAGAGCGACTAATAATAATGATCCACATAAAAGAGTTGCATAGCTCAATAACATCATACTTACATGCATCATTAACCATTGGGATTTTAGAATAGGCACTAATATTGCAGATTGGTGCATTTTAGTTGAAAGATCTAATGTGGCGAATCCTTGAATAAAATTGTCACTTGGTGCAGTTATTATGCTTAAATCATTTTGCAATTCCTAAGATATGGAATCATATGAATAATGGAGAAACTCCACAAAAGGATGACGAATGACTCGTATAAATCACTTAACGGGAAATGTTTGGAATAAATCCACCGAGTAATTAATAATCTTGTTATAGAAAAAAAAATTAGCTATTATCCGCTTCTCCAAGGAATCACGTAATCCTGGAATTTTGTGGATTAATAAGGTCATCAAATGAATCATAATCTCAATCAAAATGATTGAAAAAGAGATATGAGTTAATATATGTTCTAAAGTTACAAATATCATAAAAAGGGGGTCCCATTGAAAAATGTAAATCGGGAATTGAATACATTCTACCGATTTCACCATGGCAGCTTACTTGAAATAATAATAGTAAATTCATATCGAATCGTCGACATTCGGCAATACATAAGAATAAAACCCACTAGACAATAGACAGAAGAATTGGTATTCTACATACCATAACAATTAGTTCTAACTTATATTGAGGATTTCAATACAGTAATTAATACGAATCATTCATCTTAAAAAATGACTTTTTTTTGTGCTGTATGGATTCAGATTAGTCCAAGTTTTTTTTCCTTCTTTTTTGTACAAAAAAACTTTTGGAATGTCTGGTAGAAACCAAATTAGCTAAAGAAAAAGCTTTTCCTGCAACTAAATATGTCATTTTCCTCCAAATACTCCTACGAATACATTTTTTTGATATAGAAGTTCCGTTTTGGGGGACCGCCATTTAAATTACTAATTTTTATTGTTCTATGTGGAAGACATGTATTGTTTAAAAAAGATTGTTCTTTCTTTTTAACTTATTGCATTGCACGAACACGAATAAGAGTTTTTTTTTATTTAACATTTTTTTTCATTTTCTTTTCTCAGAAAGGTTTTTTTGTTTCTAATATACAAAAAATATATATAATAAAATTAAACGCAAAAATCCTATATGAATTATATAGAAATTAATACATAAATAAAATATATCATACATACCCATCGCATAACATATGGCATTAACATATTAGCACTGGTTAATAATAAAAAAAGATCTAATTATTCTAGTTAATTTATTTGAAATCTAACTCATTGTGTAATTGATTAATTAGTTTGTCAAATTAATTAATTAGATTCCAATCAAATAAGAAAAACTACTATTTATTGGAAATCCCAAATCCTATGATACTTCGTATAGAACTAAAATAAAAAACAACTAAGGTTATCTTATCAGGTTTTGTAGTTCTAATTTAAATTAAAATTATAGCCACCTTGCCCCAAACTTGATCAATTATCAATTAATTGATTAAGTTGCACCAAAACAATATTTGATTCGATTATAGATCATATTGCTAATTACTTAGATTAAATAATTAATTAGCAATATGATCTATATTCAAATCAATTAAAAAAATGAAATTTTGTTTATTGTTACTCTTAAAAATGATAGAATTGGTGGACCAGAAACAACTAAACTAAATTCATTAAATTAGAGAAAAATTAGAATTTGTTTTTTTTATGGAATATATATATCAATATGCATGGATAATACCCTTTCTTCTACTTCCAGTTACTTTGTCAATAGGATTTGGACTTCTGCTTGTTCTGACAGCAACAAAGAATAGTCGTCATATGTGGACTTTTGTTAGTGTTTTACTGCTAAGTATAGTTATGGGGTTTTCAATCAATCTGGTTATTCAGCAAATAAATGGAAGTTTTATCTATCAATACCTGATGTTCTTGGATTATCAATAATGATTTTTCGTTAGAGTTTGGATACTTGATCGATCCACTTACTTCTATTATCTCAATACTAATTACTACTGTTGGAATCATGGTTCTTATGTATAGTGACAATTATATGTCTCATGATCAGGGATATTTAAGATTTTTTGCTTATATAAGTTTTTGTATTGCTTCCATGTTGGGATTAGTTACTAGTTCCAATTTGATACAAATTCATATTTTTTGGGAACTTGTAGGAATGTGTTCATATTTCTTAATAGGTTTTTGGTTCACACGACCTATTGCTACAAGTGTTTGTCAAAAAGCTTTTGTAATTAATTGTGTAGGGGATTTTGGTTTATTATTAGGAATATTAGGTTTTTATTAGATAACTGGTAGTTTAGAATTTTCGGATTTATTCGAAATAGTTAATAACTTGATCTATAATAGTGAGGTCAATCTTTTATTTACTAGTTTGTGTGCCTTTTTATTATTGATTGGTGCAGTTGCGAAATCTGCACAATTTCCTCTTCACATATGGTTACCCGATGCTATGGAGGGACCTACTCCCATTTCAGCTCTTATTCATGCTGCTACTATGGTAGCAGCAGGAATTTTCCTTGTAGCCCGCCTTTTTCCTCTTTTCATAGTTATACCTTCCATAATGAATCTTATTTCTTTAATAGGTATGATAACACTACTATTAGGAGCTACTTTGGCTCTTGCTCAAGGAGACATTAAAAGAAGTTTAGCCTATTCCACAATGTCTCAATTGCATTATATTATGTTAGCTCCAAGTATAGGTTCTTATTGAGATGCTTTATTCCATTTGATCACTCATGCTCATTCTAAAGCTTTATTATTTTTGGGATCCGGATCTATTATTCATTCAATGGAA
Source organism: Trichopus zeylanicus subsp. travancoricus (assembly GCA_005019695.1). Lineage (NCBI taxonomy): Eukaryota > Viridiplantae > Streptophyta > Magnoliopsida > Dioscoreales > Dioscoreaceae > Trichopus > Trichopus zeylanicus. The sequence continues at coordinate 42,911 of RXID01014257.1, forward strand.
CCTGTTGTTGGATATTCACTAGATAAAATTCAGAATATGGTTCTTATGGGTGTTTTAACAAAATATGTTCCAGTTACAAGAACTATGTTTTTATTAGGTACACTTTCTCTTTGTGGTATTCCACCTCTTGCTTGTTTTTGGTCTAAAGATGAAATTCTTTCTGATAGTTGGTTGTATTCACCAATTTTCACAATAATAGCCTATTTGATAGTAGGATTAATTGCATTTTATATGTTTCATATGTATTTACTTACTTTTGATGGATATTTGCGTGTTCATGTTCAAAATTATAGTAGTACTAAAAGTCATTCAATATCTATATGTATATGGGGAAAAGAGGTACCCAAAATAGACAATCCAAATCTACTTTTCTCAATTACAGCCAATACTAATAAGGTATTCTTTTTTTCGAAGGGTATATATAAAATATATGATAATGTAATAAATTAGATGCAATACTTTTGTACTTATTTGCAAACTAAATACACTTACATGTATCCTCATGAATCGAACAATACTATGCTATTTCCTCTGTTTGTATTGGTACTATTTATTTTGTTTATTGGATTAATAGGAGTTCATTTTGATATAGGAGTAATATATTTTGATATATTATCGAAATGGTTAACTATATCAACATCAACAAACCCTTTCCATTCACATTCAAATCATTTTCTAAAGTGGTATGAATTTTTCATAAATTTAATTTTTTCAGCAACTATAGCTCTTTTTGGACTATTCATAGCATTTATTTTCTATGGGTCTATTTATTCATCTTTCCAAAATTTGGACTTAATCAATTCATCTGTAAAAATAGGCCTTAAGAGAATTCTTTTGGATCAAATAAAAAATGTGATATACAATTGGTCATATAATCATGGTTACATAGATATTATTTATACTAAGATCTTTACAATGGGGATAAGAGGAGTGGCAAAATTAACTCAATTTTTTGATAGACGTATAATTGAGGGAATTACGAATGGAATTGAACTTTTTAGTTTCTTTATAGGGGAAGGAATCAAATATATAGGGGGTAGATGAATATCATCTTATTTATTCTTGTATATATCTTATCTTGTATTTCTTGTATTTTTTGTATTTGTATTTAGCTCCAAGTTTCTATGGAAAATTTTTCTTTTGTAGAAAATAGAAAATCATTTTTGATTGCATGTGAATGTAATTTTCTTTTATTGTCCCGTGATACGGTCCATTCAAAAGAGGATTATATGCTTTGTGCAAGCATTTTTGTTCATTTCCATCATTGTACAATCTGGTTCTTTATTCGAGCATATCTAAAAAAGAGTTTTCTAGAACTTTTATTCTACTTAGTAATTCATTAATCAAGTTGTACTTTTTTTGTTCATTGGTATAAACCCAATGACTATAGAGGTCTTCATGGGATAGTTTTTCTGTTGTGTACAAAAAAATTTTCCGTTCTAACATTTCCAAAAAAATTGATAAACTGGGTGGGATGTAAAAGATTTTTTTTCCATCACTTGGACATGTATAAAAAAAATATTGTGAGATTTTATTTCGTACAGCATTTTCAAATCAATCATTTTTTATATATCGCAATGGACGATTCCATCATTTATAATCAAAAAGAAAATTCACAAGAGATTTTTTGTATATTAAATAAGTCTTTTCTTTTTTATCTTCTTTAAGTCTTCCCAATTGACAATTAGCTTGATGGGTATCAAGATAATAATCTTCATAAACTGAGCTATATTTATAGCATGTCTCTTTAAAGTGAAGAAGAATTCATCCTTTGTTTTTTCCTTTCCATTTGCTCGGATCTCTTCTGTTTCATCTATTTTGTCTGGATCCATCTTTTCTTCCGAAGAAAAGGAAGGGTCTTCTTCGATGGATCCCTCTTGTTCTTGTTTAGTCCCCCTCATTTTGGAAGTTGTTTCTACATGGCTTTCTTCCTCACTTTCTCCCCCTTCTTCCATTTCTGAGGTTTTTTTCAGTTTCATAGTCACAATAGGCAATGACATTCTGCCTAAATAGTAGACACAGGTGATAAATAAGAGAATACTAAAGATTCGAGCCATAGAATTTCTCAATCTGACACAAGGTACTTATTTGGTCGAATAGAATGATTTTGCCTTATCCAGAATAATACCAATCCAACCTATTTCATGAATAAAATGTGACCAATTAACCAACCAAGAAAACTACTTGTTACAAATAACATCTTGTTGTTGCATTGAAACATATAAATGTTGACTAATCGGGCTAATGTTGAACTTGGTAAAATAAAATGGTTGAATAATTGAAAAATTAGATTATTCAGGAATACACATTGAATGTTGAGATTATGGATTGAATTTTTGGTAGTAGATCCATAATCTAAAAAGCTTTTTCAATTGTTCCAAAAGAAATGAAACAAAAGATATGGTAGATGCAGAGGCGCATAATAGATCGATATGAACATCATGAGCTATCCCATAATAAAACTTGTAGTTGCTGATACCTCCTTCTTAGTTCCTTCTTCCATAACCCAAGCTCACAGAAGGAAGAGATAAGAGGGCCCTATGGAGAATGTGGTCAGAAATCCATAATAGAGTCCAACCACAATGACTGAATTTATTATCTTCATGCATAAGGATAATAGATTACCTAATGGAAAATATTTCAAAATCATCACAAACCTCCTCTTTTTCTTTTCTATTGCAATTTCTCGATTATTATATGATGATTTCTTAACTTTCCATATATAGGGACTATAAATGACATATCTTATGTCAATAATACCATCTTCTTCGATTGAATGACATCTCATCTCTTATGTCACTGACACCAAAGGGATATTAAATGAATGGAACTGGGATATAGATGGAATATAATGAAATAGAGCCACTTTGAGGTTCCCTATGAAATGAGGCATGGAACGGAGCCACTATGAAGAAGTTCCGGGAGTTACGAAGGAAGCTTGAGACTCATTGTGGGTTGAGAATGGGAGTTGAACTCTATGAGGTCGAATCTCCCGTTGTTCCTCAGTAGCTCAATGGTAGAGTAGTTGGCTGTTAACTGACTAATCGTAGGTTCGAATCCTACTTGGGGAGATTTGATTAATTCATAATTCAAGAATGAAGAATTGAATGAAATAAATAAATAAATGGCTAGCTTTGATCGTTAGGAGTAGTTAACCCATTCCCTCTCTTTATTTCTATTGTATTCTATCTCATCGTATCTCATTCTTACAATATTTGAGAATCACCATCCTCGGTGCAGATCCAGGATAATCCCTTGTAAATAGCCAATTAAGAATTCTCAGATGATGTACTAGCAGTGAATAAAAGATGTAGTTATTGATTCTCCTGATAAGCCACAATTACCGTGAGAAAACACATTAATGACAATGACGGGGAACGCATTTTAGCTATGCTACTAATACTTGTATACTTGTACTTGCTCTACCCATTTTGACAAAAGACCCATAGTTCAATAGCTTTGTATCCACTATCCTGATCATGATTTTCCTACTCCCAAAGGTAAGGGAAAGGTCCTTCCTTTTTGGGTCGGTTATGGGTGAGGAGGGATTCGAACCCCTGACACCATGGTTCATAGCCATGTGCTCTAATCCTCTAAGCTACAGGCCCCACCCATCTCCACTGGATCTGTTCCTAGGAGTACCCTCAAAAAGGAACCTTTCCTCTCCTCAGCAATTTCGAGTTAAGAAGATGTGAAAGTGCCTTTCTCTCTATAAAAGACTCTAAGAACAGTAAGTTCTAAGGTGTGAAGTGGGAGCGAAGAGATGTCATAATTGGAGTTTTGAATAAGATGACCTTTGCATTTTTTTATTTTGATCTTTTTCCTATTTAAAAAAGTAAAATAAGAGGTGTTAAGCTTTTTATCATTATCATTCTAGCATCGAGCTATTTTTTCGTAGGACCTCCCCCACAGTATCATCACTGCAGTAGAGTTTAACCACCAAGTTTGGAATGGATTGGTGTGGTTCCTCTACGCCTATGACACCATAATACTGAATCATGAATGAAGAAAGGATGAGAGAAAAGCATATTGCCTAGTAATTGTGAGGCCTCAATTCTTGACTTCTTGACTGGAAGGGACACCAAAGGCCTCTGCCCTTCCATCCCTTGGATAGATAGAGAAGGGCAGAGATTTTTTTTGGTTTTATCATGTTGTCAAATAGTTGAACAATGAAAATGGATGGCGAGTGCCTGATCAAATTGATCAGGTCATGTAGGAACAAGGTTCAAATCTCTCAGTCTGTTAGGATGACTCGGCTGCACACATCACTGCACTTCCACTTGACACCTATCATAATGATAAATGGCTCATCTCACCGTGACCTTACCTTGGATTCTCAATACTTCTGTCTCTCCATCCCCGTAGGGGCAGAGAACCCGTCGCTGTCTTGGCTGTGCTACCAGAGGCTCTGGGGAAGTCAGAATAGGAGAGCACTCATCTTGGGGTGGGCTTACTACTTAGATGCTTTCAGCAGTTATCCGCTCCGCACTTAGCTACCCAGCGTTTACCATGGGCACAATAACTGGTACACCAAAGGTGCATCCTTTTGGGTCCTCTGGTACTAGGGAAAGGTCCTCTCAATGCTCTAATGCCAGCACCAGATATGGATCGAACTATCTCATGATGTTTTGAACCCAGCTCACATACTACTTTAATGGGCGAATAGCCCAACCCTTGGAACATACTACAGCCCTAGGTGGTGAAGCGCCAACATCGAGGTGCCAAACCTTCCCATCGATGTGAACTCTTGGGGAAGACTAGCTTGTTATCCCTAGAGTAACTTTTATCCATTGAGCGATGGCCCTTCCACTTGACACTGTCGGATGACTAAGGCCGACTTTCATCCCTGCTCGACAGGTTGGTCTTGCAGTCAAGCTCCCTTTAGCCTTTGGACTAGAGGGCCAATCTCTGTCTAGCCCGAGGAAACCTTTGCATGCCTCTATTACCCTTTGGGAGGCCTACGCCCCATAGAAACTGTCTACGTGAGACTGTCCCTTGGCCTGTAGGTCCTAACACAAGGTTAGAATTCTAGCTTTTCCAGAGTGGTATCTCACTGGTGGCTCAGGCCCCCCCGGAAGTATGCCTTCTTTGCCCTCCACCTAAGCTATGTAGGAAAGGCCCAAAGCATATCCCAGGGAACAGTAAAGCTTCATAGGGTCTTTCTGTCAAGGTGTAGGTAGTCCGCATCTTCATAAACATGTCTATTTCACTGAGCCTCTCTCCGAGATAGTGCTCAAATCATTACACTTTTCATGCGGGTTGAAACTTACCCAAAAAGGAATTTTGCTACCTTAGGACCATTATAGTTACATCCACTGTTCGCTGGGGCTTCGGTCACCAACTATCCTATCATCAGGTCACCAACTTCCTTGTCCTTCCGGCACTGGGCAAGCATCATCCCCCATACATGGTCTTATGACTTTGCGGAGACCTGTGTTTTTGGTAAATAGTCACCTGGGCCTGGTCATCGCAACCCCCTTTGTGAGGAGGCATCCCTTCTCCCAAAGTTATGAGGCTATTTTGTCGAGTTCCTTAGAGAGAGTTGTCTCGCACCCCTTGGTATTCTCTACCTACCCACCCATGTCAGTTTCGGGTACAAGTACCCTTTTGTTGAAGGTCGTTCGAGCTTTTCCTCGGAGTATGGCATGGGTTACTTCAACACCGTAGCACCTGGTACTTGGACATTGGCTCGAGGCATTTCCTCTACCCCTTCTTACCCTAAAAAAGCAAGGTCACCTTGCATCCTTGAACCGATAACCATCTTTCAGCTAATTTAGCCTCCTCCATCCCTTGTGACCAACAAAGGGTAGTATAAGGATATTCACCTGTTGTCCATTGACTATGCCTTTCAACCTGATCTTAGGCCCTGACTCACCCTCCCTGGATAAACCTTGTGGAGGAACTCTTAGGTTTTTGAGGCATTGGATTCTCACCAATGTTTGCATTACTCTAGCTGACATTGTCGCTTTTGCTTAGTCCACATTTGCTTGCGTGGGTGCTTCTCTATAAGGCAAAACACTCCCATACTGATGCATTTTTACATCCCACAGCTTTGGCAGATCGCTTAGCCCCATTCATCCTCGATGCAAGAGCATTCGATCATTGAGCTATTACACACTCTTTCAAGGGTGGCTGCTTCTAGGCAAACCTCCTGGCTATCTCCACACCCCTACCTCCTTTATCACTGAGCAGTCATTTAGGGGCCTTAGCTGGTGATCCAGGATGTTTCCCTCTCAATAATGAAGCTTATCCCCCATCATCTCACTGGTCATCCTTGACCCCTGTTATTCTGGGGTCATATCTAGTATTCAAAGTTTGCCTCAATTTGGTACCACTCTCACAGCCCGCACTGAAATAGTGCTTTACCCCTAGATTTCCAATCAACTGCTATGCCTCAACGCATTTTGGGGAGAACTAGCTAGCTCTAGGTTTGAGTGGCATTTCACCCCTAACCACAACTCATCTACTGATTCTTCAACATCAGTCAATTTAGACCTCCACTTAGTTTCACCCAAGCTTCATCCTAGTCATGGATAGATCACCCAAGTTTGGGTCCATAAGTAGTGACAATCGCCCTATGAGACTCACTTTTGCTACGGCTCTGGTGGGTTCCCTTAACCAAGCCACTGCCTATGAGTCACCGGCTCATTCTTCAACAGGCACGCTGTCAGAGATGACATTCTCCTCCCACTACTTGGGAGTTCACGGTTTCATGTTCTATTTCACTCACTGATGGGGTTTCTTTTCACCTTTCCCTCATGGTACTACTTCGTTATCGGTCACCTAGGAATATTTAGCCTTGAAAGGTGGTCCTTGCTGATTCACATGGGATTCCACATGCCCCATGCTACTCAGGTCAGAGCGTAAGCTAGTGATGCTTTTGGCTATTGCACTCTCACCATCTAGGGTGCATTACTCCACCACTTCGCCTTGTATCACGATGCTTGTATTGCTCTCCCACAACCCCATTTTCATGGTTTAGGCTGCTCCCATTTCACTCCCAGCTACTATGGGAATCACTTTTTCTTTCTTTTCTTCTAGCTACTAAGATGTTTCAGCTCGCCAAGTTGTCTCTTGCCTGCCCATGGATTTGGCAGAAGTTTGAAAGGTTGACCTATTCGGGAATCTCTAGATCTATGCTTATTTTCAACTCCCCGAAGCATTTCATCACTTGCTATGCCCTTCCGTGTCTCTGGATGCCTAGGTATCCACCATAAGCCTTTCCTTGTTTGAACCTCGCCATTAACGTTAAGGCTATGCCATCCTAAGGTGCTACTAATGCTAAATGGAAGGATCTTATCAACATCCATAAATGAGAAATCATAGATCAAACTACTGGATCAGAAAAATTGGGTGCTATCATAGTATCAGCTAAGTTTATGGGCTGGAGATAAGCAAACTCAAACCACTAACATCCACCACAGGGTAAACCACTGCCTCTCAGGCCTCCCCAACTGATTCTACCATAGAGGCCAACAATAGACAATAACTTCCCCCCAAACACAACTTACAACTTTCATCATACTGTGCTCTCCAAAGTTCAACTCTTCTTAAAAGGTGCTGAGTTGGAATCTCATTCTAAGAATTATTGTGGTTCTGGAGAATCTAGCTATAGGAGAATAGGAATGGAGAGCTCTCCCCCTTTTTTTGCCTGACTCTTTTGTCTTAAGAATGCTGGTTTTAAGAATGAGTGATTTCCTTTCTCCGACTCTTACTGTCCAACTGGGGAGCGGACAGCTAATGCATTCTACTTATTAAATAGGGTCTATGGTTGGTCCATGACCCCTGGATGCTGAAGGCATCCTTGGGGTGATCTCATAGTTCCCACGGGGTGGAGACGATGAGGTCAGTCCATGGATTTTCCTTCCTTTTGCCATATTTTGCTCAAAGGGTTGAAGGGAGATAGTGCATCAAGCTATTCACAAGGGCCAACTTGATCCTCTTCCCTAGGGATCCCAGATGAGGGAACCCTAGGAGAGCTGCCGACTCCAACTCGCATCCATGTATGATCCATACTAGATCTGACCAGCTACCCATCCTAACTCCTCTACGTTCTTGATAGCCCATCTTTTTGTCTCAGTAGGGTCTTTCAGTGGCATGTTTCGGTCCTCTTCCCCATTACTTAGAAAAAGTGAGCCACCAATTCAAGTACAAGATACTATCATTACTGCCTGGACAATTAGACATCCAAGCCATAATCGCAATGACCCAATTGCAAGAGTGGAGCTCTACCAACTGAGCTATATCTTCCCAAGCCAAGTGGAGTATGCATGAAAGAGTTAGATGCCTCTTCTATCCTTTTCCCTAGCATAGCTGGGCCATCCTGAACTTGAACCAGAGACCTCACCCGTGAAGTAAATCATCGTACCTACGATCCAACCAATTGGGAGAGAATCAATAATTCTTTTTCGAAAGCAATTCATCCTTCCCGAATGCAGCATACAGCTCTCCATTATACTACACTCTTCAAGCATGCTTACCTTCTCCCTTACCATGGCAAGTCTTTGTGAAATAACTCCGATGGGAAGAGAAAAGAAGGCGTTAATAGACCCTCCTGGTCCAACCCTAGACACTCTAAGATCCTTTTTCAAACCTGCTCCCATTTCGAGTCAAGAGATAGATAAATAGACACATCTAATTGTACTAATCGGGGGGCGCTCGTAGTGACTAAGGGGGGCGAAGACCAAGAAGTGAGTTATTTATACCAAGCATTCTTCTTATGGCCAGATCTAATCTCCTGGTCCCTGCATAAAGGAAAAAGAATTTCATGTTCTTTTATTCCTTTCGGGAAGGGAGGATTAGAGAAATCCTATTGATTGCTACTTTCTCCAGACCTTCGGGAAAGCATGAAAAAAGGCTCAAACTGTACGATCCCTCCGTCATCCCAGAATGAAAGGAGTGATCTCGTAGTTCATGGTCTATGAAAATGCATTGTTAGGTGCTCCATTTTCCCATTGAGGCCGAACCTAAACACGTGCTTGAGAGATAGCTGTCCATACACTAATAAGGAATGTATGGATTCTCAAGAAGAGAGGAGCTGTGGTGGCCCCGCTTGGACCGTCCAGATCCCACGAGTGAATAGAAAGTTAGATCTACATTGGCTCATACCTGAATCACCCCATCTATCCTCCTGAGGAGAAGTTTGGTTATAAACTCTGATTTGAATGGGAGGAGTACGCCATACTAATGTACCTTGGATGATCAACATCTTCGGGTCAGGTGCTGATGAGCACATTGAACTATCCATGTGGCTAAGAGCCCTCATAGCCCAAGTACAATGATGCAATTATCAGGGGCATGCTCTACCATTGAGCTAATAGCCCATCATGTGGGCCTCCCATTGGGAGGCCTGATATGCCAAAAGTGAGAGAAACCCCATTTCTCTCTTTCCTTTTTATGTCCCCATGTTGTCACCACACGAGAGGGACATGGGGACATAAAAAGGGGGATCCTATGAACTTGTTCCAACCTAGGATAATAAGCTCATGAGCTTGGTCTTACTTCACCATCGAGAAACGAAAGAAGACTTCCATATCCAAGCTTAGCTTAGACGTAGCTTGCTTCTTTTTGGATGTGAAGCAGTGTCAAACCAAAATACCCAACAAGCATTAGCTCTCTCTGAAAAGGAGGTGATCCAACCGCACCTTCTAGTACGGCTACCTTGTTATGACTTCACTCCAGTCACTAGCCCAACCTTCAGCATCCCCCTCCTTGCGGTTAAGGTAATGACTTCGGGCGTGGCCAGCTCCCATAGTGTGATGGGCGGTGTGTACAAGGCCTAGGAATGAATTCACCGCCGTATGGATGATAGGAGATTACTAGCAATTCCAGCTTCATGCAGGCGAGCTGCAACCTGCAATCCGAATTGAGGATGGGTTTTTAGAGTTAGCTCACCCTCACGGGATCACGACCCTTTGTCCCACCCATTGAAGCACATGTGTCACCCAGGGCATAAGGGGCATGATGACTTAACATCATCCTTATCTTCCTTCAGCTTATCACTAGCAGTCTATTCAGGGTTCCAAACTCAATGGTGGCAACTAAACATGAGGGTTGCGCTCATTGCGGGACTTAACCCAACACCTTATAGCACGAGCTGACAATAGCCATGCACCACCTGTGTTCGCATTCCTGATGGCACCCCTCTCTTTCAAGAGGATTCATGGCATGTCAAGCCCTGTTAAGGTTCTTCACTTTGCATCGAATTAAACCACATGCTCCACCAATTGTGCAGGCCTCCATCAATTCCATTGAGTTTCATTCTTGTGAATGTACTCCCCAGGCGAGATACTTAATGCATTAGCTACAGCACTGCACGGGTCAATACGCACAATGCCTAGTATCCATCATTTACGGCTAGGACTACTGGGGTATCTAATCTCATTTGCTCCCCTAGCTTTCATCTCTCATTGACAGTGTCAGCCCAATAGAGTGCTTTCACCGTTGGTGTTCTTTCCGATCTCTACGCATTTCACTGCTCCATTGGAAATTCCCTCTGCCCCTACTGTACTCCAACTTGGTAGTTTCCACCACCTGTCCACCTACAGATGCTTTACGCCCAATCATTCCGGATAATGCTTGCATCCTCTATCTTACCGTGGCTACAGGCACAGAGTTAGCCAATGCTTATTCCATAGATACCGTCATTGCTTCTTCTCCAAGAAAAGAAGTTCACGACCCATGGGCCTTCTACCTCCACGCAGCATTGCTCCATCAGGCTTTCACCCATTGCGAAAAATTCCCCACTGCTGCCTCCCATAAGAGTTTGGGCCATGTCTCAGTCCAAGTGTGGCTGATCATCCTCTCAGACCAGCTACTGATCATCGCCTTGGTAAGCTATTGCCCCACCAACTAGCTAATCAGATGTGAGCCCCTCCTCGGGTGAATTCCTCCTTTTGTTCCTCAGCCTATGGAGTATTAGCAACCGTTTCTAGTTGTTGTTCCCCTCCCAAGGGTAGGTTCTTATGTGTTACTCACCCGTCCACCACTGGAAACACCACTTCCCGTCCGACTTGCATGTGTTAAGCATGCCGCCAGTGTTCATCCTGAGCCAGGATCAAACTCTCCATGAGATTCATAGTTGCATTACTTATATCTTCCTTGTTCATGGACAAAGCAGATTTGGAACTACCTTTCATTTCAAGGCATAACTTGTACCCATGCACTTCATATTAGCCTAGAGTTCACTCCCAGCAATATAGCCATCCCTACCCTATCACGTCAATCCCATGAGCCTCTTATCCATTCTCATTCGATCACGGTGGGAGGGCAAGTCAAAATAGAAAAATTCCCATTGGGTTTAGGGATAATTAGGCTTCGAACTGATGACTTCCACCACGTCAAGGTGACACTCTACCACTGAGTTATATCCCTTCCCGGCCCCATCGAGAAATAGAACTAACTAATCCTAAGGCAAAGGGTCGAGAAACTCAACGCCACTATTCCTGAACAACTTGGAGTCGAGCCTTCTTTTCGCATTATTACTATTATGGATATGGATAGAGTAAAATAATGGGAAAAATGGGATTCCATTGTCAACTGCTCCTATTGGAAATAGGATTGACTATGGATTCGAACCATAGCACATGGTTTCATAAAATCCATATGATTTTCCTGATCTAAATTGAGTAGGTTTTGTTTTACATGAAGAAGATTTTGTTCAGCATGTTCTATTCGATACTAGTAGGAAAAGAACCTGACTCGGTATTGTTAAAAAAAGAGGGGAGGTAGAACCAAGTCAAGATGATACGGATCATGCCTTCTTCTTGCGCCAAAGATCTTACCATTTTCGAAGGAACTGGAGCTAAATTTCTTTTCAATTTCCATTCAAGAATTCCTATGTGTTTCCACACCCTTTTTCCTTTTTTTTGAGACCTCAAAAAATGAAATGGACAAATTCCTTTTCTTAGGAACACATACAAGATTTGTCACTAAAAAAAGGATAATGGTAACTTCACGATTAACTACTTAACTTCATTTTCATTTATGAATTTCATAATAATGCATGTCCTGCCAAGACAAAATTTGTAACTTGCTATCCTCTACCTAGCAAGCAAAGATTGACCCTTGTCAAAAGACTGATTCATTCAGATCAATATGAGGGTCCAACTCCATTGATAGAATCCATGTTGTATGAAGCAGGTTGACCCCCTTGCTTCTCTCAAGGTACAACCCTCTTCCCGCTGAGCCTCCTTTCTCCTCGGTCCACAGAGACAAAATAAAATGTAGGATTGGTATCAACAGTTCATCATGGAAGAAAGGACTCACCAAGCTGGGATCACTAACTAATACTAATATAATAGAAAAGAACTGTCTTTTCTGTATACTTCCCCCGTTTCGTTGTTACTACAAGGTCTTACGCAATCGATCGGATCATATAGATATCCCTTCAACACAACATAGGTCATCGAAAGGATCTCAGATGACTCACCAAAGCACAAAAGCCAGGATCTTTCAGAAAATGGATTCCTATTTGAAGAGTGCATAACTGCATGGATAAGCTCACACCAACCCGTCAATTTTGGATCCAATTTGGGATTTTCCTTGGGAGGTATCGGGAAGGAATTGGAATGTAATAATATCGATTCATATAGAAGAAAAGGTTCTCTATTGATTCAAACACTGTACCTATGGAATAGGGATAGAGGAAGAGGAAAAAAGCCGAAGGTTTCACATAGTACTTTTGATCGAAAAATCAATCTGATTTATTTTGTACCCTTCACTAGATGAGAAAATGGGTCAAATTCTACAGGATTAACAAACCTATGGAACTTAAGGAATGATGGAAGGGAATAAAAATAGAGGGAAAGAAAATCAAAATGAAATAAAGAATAAAACAAAAAAAGAAGTAAATATAAATAAATTAAGTAGAAGATATAAGAGCCCAGATTCCAAAAGAACAAATTCAAACTCAAAAAGGATCTTTCTAATTTCTGAAGAATGAGGGGCAAGGGGATTGATTGAGAAAGATCTCTTATTCTAATTATCTTATTATAAGTTATAAGATCATGATTTGATCCGCATATGTTATGTTTGGTAAAAAGAATCATCTTCTCCTTTGATTATAAATGGAAAGTGTTCAATTGGAACATGAAAACCTGACTGAATTGGTCTTAGTTACTATTCGAGATGGAATGGGAAAAGGGAGGAGATTCTCAAAAATGAGAAAAAGGATCCAATTACTTCCAAAGAATTGAATGAGGAGCCATATGAGGCAAAAATCTCATGTACGGTTCTGTAGAGTGACAGTAAGAGTGACTTATCTGTCAAGTTTTCCACTATCACCCCCAAAAAACCAAACTCTACCTTATGTAAAGTTGCCAAAGTATGATTAACCTCTAGATTTGAAATCACTGCTGATATACCATATATTGGCCATAATTTACAAGAACATTCTGTAGTATTAGTAAGAGGAGGAAGGGTTAAAAATTTACTGGGTGTGAGATATCACATTGTTCAGGGAACCCTAGATGTTGTCGGAGTAAAGGATCGTCAACGAGGGTGTTCTAGTGCCTTGTAGATTATTATCCAAGACTTGTATCATTTGATGATGCCCTGTGAATCACTAGAAACATGTGAAGTGTATGGCTAACCCAATAATAAAAGTTTCATAAGGGGACTGGAGCAGGCTACCATGAGACAAAAGAAAGATATTCTTCCTAAAGAGATTTGATTCAGAACTATTACATTTATATGTCCAAGGTCCAATATTGAAATCATTTCAAAGGTTTTCCCTTACTTTGTCCGTGTCAACATACAATTCGAAATACCTCAACTTTTTTAGAATAGGTCTGAGTCAAATAGCAATGATTTGAAGCACTTCTTTTTACATTACACTATTTTAGAAACCCAAGGACTTGATCGTATGGATATGCAAAATACAATATTTCCAATCCTAGTAGGAAAAGGAGGCAAACAGATGCTCAATTTAAAGTGAGTAAATAGAATTCCATACTTGATCTTATAGATAAGATACATATAGAATTCTGTGGAAAGCCGTATTTGATGAAAGTTGTATGTATGACTTGGAGGGAGATCTTTCATATCTTTCAAGGTCCACCCTACAATATGGGTTAAAAAAGCCAAAATAATTTATTCATTTTTAGCCCTTATAAAAAGAAAACTGATTCTTGAACCTCTTTCACGCTCATGTCATGTCAAGGTACTACAGAAGAGAAATCTACAAAATCTGATCAAATTGATCGTAATCGATTAGTTAACAACAGTATTCTGAAACATGGAAAAAATCAATGGCTTATCAAATTATCTATCAAACCATGAAAAAGATTCAACAAAAGACAAACAAATCCACTATCTATTTTATGTCAAGTAATACATGAAGTAACTCCCGATATAGCAGTAAAAGCAAGACGTGTAGGTGGACTGACCCATCAAGTTCCAATTGAAATAGGATCTACACAAGGAAAAGCACTTGCCATTCGTTGGTTATTAGGGGCATCCCAAAAATGTCTGGGTCAAAATATGGCTTTCAAATTAAGTTTCAAATTAGTAGATGCTGCCAAAGGGAGTGGTGATGCCATACGCAAAAAGGAAGAGACTCATAGAATAGCAGAGGCAAATAGAGCTTTGCACATTTTTGTTAATCCATGAACAGGAATAGTCCATGGATCCATACATCTCGATCCAAAAAGAATCAATAGAAAAATAAAGAATTAAAATTGATCAATATCTTTCTCAAAACAAACAAAAAGGAAAAGAAAGATGAAAATAAATCACAGATCAACTAAGCCCTCTCAGGGTCTTTCTTAAGAATAAGAAAGAGGAATCTTATGAAAATATTAGGGAATAAGGTTTGATCCTATTTATTCATGGGGATTCCTTAAATATCCCATTCCAAAAATAGAAAGTTCGAAACAATTGGGACTTTTTTTGAGATTGGATGCAGTTACTAATTCATGATCTGGAATGTACAGAATGAAAACTTCATTCTCGATTCTATGAGAATTTTTATGGAAGCCTTTAATTTGCTGCTCTTCCATAGAAGTTTCATTTTCCCAGAATGTATCCTAATTTTTGGCCTAACTCTTCTTCTGATGATCGATTCAACCTCTGATAAGAAAGATAGACCTTGGTTTTATTTCATCTCTTCAACAAGTTCAGTAATGAGCATAACGGCCCTATTGTTCCGATGGAGAGAAGAACCTATAATTAGCTTTTTGGGAAATTTCCAAATGAATAATTTCCATGAAATCTTTCAATTTCTAATTCTACTATGTTCAACTCTATGTATTCCTCTATCCGTAGAGTACATTGAATGTATAGAAATGGCTATAACAGAATTTCTATTATTCGTATTAATAGATACTCTAGGAGGAATGTTTTTATGTGGTGCTAACAGTTTAATAACAATCTTTGTAACTCAAGAATGTTTCAGTTTGTGTTCCTACCTATTATTTGGATATACCAAGAAAGATGTATGGTCTAATGAGGCTACTATGAAATATTTACTCTTGGGTGGGGCAAGGTCTTCTATTTTGGTTCATGGTTTCTCTTGGATATATGGTTCATCTGGGGGGAGATCGAGCTTCACAAAATAGTGAATGGTCTTATCAATACACAAATGTATAACTCCCGAGGAATTTCAATTGTGCTAATATCCATCACTGTAGGAATTGGGTTCAAGCTTTCCCCAGCCCCTTTTCATCAATGGACTCTTGACGTATACGAAGGAGTGTGGTTTGTTCGACAAATTCCTACCTCTATATCAATCTCTAGGATGTTTGGATTTTTCAAAACTCCATAGACATGCAGAAGAGAAATGCTATTCCCACTCGGTCCAAGGCATAACTTTTACCAAAAGTTTATTGTGATATTTTTGTTCAAATAGCAATTAAGGCGAAGCAGGGTCAGGAACAATAAATCTCATTATGATAAACAGATCATTTTGCAAGTTTGTTGTTATGGGTAGTTCCTACAAAGGATTGGACTAATGATGTATACAATACTTGAATTATTGATGTAGATGCTACATAGTTAGTTCTCATCCTTCAGAGACTATGAGTGTAATAGGAGCATCCGTTGACAAAAGGATCACCCTAAGATGATCATCTCATGGCTATTGAGAATGAATCAAATCAGATGGTTCTATTTCTCAATCTTTCTGACTTTCTCCTGTGGAACCAAGGTCAAAAAGATTGAGAAAGTTAGTCATTCACAACCACTGATGAAGGATTCCTTGAAAAGTTAAGGATTAGTAATCCTTTTTCAAAATCGAATGGATTCAATCTTATACATACGCGAGGAAGGTAATCAAAAAAGCAAGAAGATGGGTTCTTCTTTCTGTTATTACTTAGGAGCCGTGTGAGATGAAAGTCTCATGCATGGTTTTGAATGAGAGAAAAAAGTGAGGAATCCTCTTTTCAACTCTGAGTCTCTCACTCCAGTCGTTACTTTTCTTTCTGTTACTTCAAAAGTAGCTGCTTCAGCTTTAGCCACGCGAATTTTCGATATTCCTTTTTATTTCTCATCAAATGAATGACATCTTCTTCTAGAAATCCTAGCTATTCTTAGCATGATATTGGGGAATCTCATTGCTATTACTCAAACAAGAATGAAATGTATGCTTGCATATTCATCCATTGGTCAAATTAGATATGTAATTATTGGAATAATTGTTGGAGACTCAAATGATGGATATGCAAGCATGATAACTTATATGGAGTTCTATATCTCCAAGAATATAGGAACTTTTGCTTGCATTGTATCATTTGGTCTACATATCAAAACTGATAACATTCGAAATTGTGCAGGATTATACATGAAAGATCCTTTTTTGGCCCTCTCTTCAGCCCTATGTCTCTTATCCCTAGGAGGTCTTCCTCCACTGGCATGTTTTTTCGAAAAACTCCATCTATTCTGGTGTGGATGGCAGGCAGGCCTATATTTCTTGGTTTCAATAGGACTCCTTACGAGCATTGTTTCTATCTACTATTATCTAAAAATAGAAGATCCCCTTTAAGATCAAACAATTCCATTGAATTGAGCATGACTGTATGTGTGATAGCATCTACTATACCAGGAATATCAATGAACCCAATTCTTGCAATTGCTCAGGATACCCTCTTTTAGCTTCTAGGTCTATTTCTTAGTTCAAGATCCCTCTTACTAATTGGAATAAAATACTTAGTAGATTTGTTCCACCCAAAATGGGAAAGGACTGGGGTTACAAACTTATAATCATGGAATCAACTCGATCATCAAATTATAAGTTCATTCCATACTGGACCAGATTGGAATAGGGTTATGTATATTCTTATTATGAGAATTATAAGAAGGGGTCATTCAAGCGTATGTAAATAGATACTATGTTTACTTACATATGGATCCCTACATCGTTACATTCACATTCTATTTAGGATTAGGAATACGCATAATCAGACCCGCTTTTGCCATATCTATCATTATTTGGGTACCATATTCACTTCTTTGGGGCTTCTATTGAATCGAGAAGTAGGTTTGATTGTGCATCTTCTTGATATATATAAGATATCCTACGAATAATGCAAATTGAAGCAATTTGATGTCTAACTCAGGGCTATATGACCGATCGATAGAAATACTCCAACACTCCACCTTTGTCATTTTGTGATATATGGAATATATGACACTAGATAGATATCATATTCATGGAATATGATTCACTTTTAAGATGCCTTGATGGTGAAATGGTAGACACGCGAGACTCAAAATCTCATGCTAAAGAGCGTGGAGGTTTGAATCCTCTTCAAGGCATAATATTGAGAATGCTCATTGAATGAGCAATTCAATAATAGATTTCAGATCGAATCAATATTGTATTGATATACCAAGTATCTTATCCGTTGATACGAAGTATTCCAGTGATCCCCATGATCTGAGTCTAGGCTATTGGAATTGGGATAGGTTTAGCAATGGATCACAAAATCTTGGTGATCTTCTCTATCTAATGAATGAGGAGTCCATTTCGAAATCACCTGCCTTGCACCCACCCCTGAGTATATGATTCAATTGAAATCACACAAGGGTAGACTGATAGAAACCTCTGATAAAATATCCACCAGTACCTGTAACCCAGCAGATAAAGGACATAGTCCATTTTAGGGATTGGCAACTTACCCATTCAGTGACTTTGGCACTGGATGTTCCCAAAATGGTATCGGGCTGGATGAATTAGAGAATAGACAGACGTCTGTTGGCATTTCGGCCTTCCTTCTCCTTTCAGGGCCTATTCAAAAGAGAATCTAGTACCTCTTGATCATGAATATCTAAATAGGATGAACTGGCCTCCATGGATATCTTTGCTTCAGAACAAAATAATTCAAAAATTCA
Organism: Trichopus zeylanicus subsp. travancoricus; assembly: GCA_005019695.1. NCBI lineage: Eukaryota > Viridiplantae > Streptophyta > Magnoliopsida > Dioscoreales > Dioscoreaceae > Trichopus > Trichopus zeylanicus. Next base: position 61,238 of record RXID01014257.1, read on the forward strand.
AATTAGACTCGGTCAACTGGAATGTGTATTATTCATATGGGGATAAACCAAGGATTCATTATTGGAACAGATAGCAATAATGTGAATTTTTGGAATTTGCAATAATGTGATGGGCAAATGATGGGAATTAAACCCACGCATGGTGGATTCACAATCCACTACCTTGATCCACTTGGCTACATCCGTCCCTTTTTCTAGCTAAAGGATTTTCCCTTTTTTCCATTCATCATTATTGTATTTATTCTTACCTTATTAGATCGAGATATTGAACATAGTTTAAAATGTAAAAATAAAGGAGTAATCCATTATGACATGTTCACTAAAAAGAAATCCTTTTTAGCTAATCATTTATCAGGGAAAATTGAAAAACTCAACATAAGGGAGGAGAAAGAAATAATAGTAACTTGGTCTCGGGCATCAACCATTATACCTGCAATGATTGGACATGCAATTGCCATTCATAATGGAAAAGAATGGTAGGTCACAAATTAGGAGAATTCACCTCTACTCTAACTTTCTCGAGACATGCGAGAAATGATAATAAATCTCATCGTTAATTTTTTCATTTTTATTTTCTATTTTAGTAAAGTAGCAAAAGTAGTTATCATTCATTGGTAGAAGATAGCCTTATGATAAAGATCAAGAACTCGACTTCAAGTATAGGAAGTTAAGGTTTTAGCCCAACATATACGTATGTCTATTTTCAAAGCTCGAAGAATAATTGACCAGATTCGGGGGCGTTCCTATGAAGAAGCACTTATGATACTGGAGCTCATATATTATCGAGCATCTTTTTTTCATTTTAAAATTGCTTTATTCTGTAGCAGCAAATGCAAATCATAATATGAAAATGAATAAATATGATTTATTTATTAGTAAAGCCAAAGTCAATGGAGGTGCCATTCTAAAAAGGTTAAGACCTAGAGCTCAAGGACTAAGTTATCCTTTAAAAAGGCCTACTTGTCATATAACAATTGTATTGAAAAATAAATCAAAGTCATTTTTAAATTGAAATAAATCTTAGATTTCTATTTAAAAAAATATGGGACAAAAAATAAATCCACTTGGTTTTAGACTTGGTACAACCCAAAGTCATCATTCTTTTTGGTTGTGCAAGCCAAAAAAAAATTCTATGGGCCGATAAGAACATGTAAAAATATGAAATTGTATCAAGAACTATGTACAAAAAAATAAGAGAATACCCTCAGGTTTTGAAGGAATTGCACGTATAGGAATTAAAAAAAAAGAATCGATTTGATCTAGATAATAATATATATTGGATTCCCCAATTTGTTAATAGAAGGCTGAACGCAAGGAATTGCAGAATTACAGATAAATCTACAAAACGAGATTCATTTTGAAAACCCAAGAATCAACATTACTCTCACAAAAGTTGAAAAACTATATAGACAACCTAATATTCTTGCAGAATATATAGCTTTACAATTAAAAAAATAGAGTTTCGTTTCAAAAGGCAATGAAAAAGGTGATTGAATTAACTAAACAAACAGACACAAAAGGAATTCAAGTGCAAATCATAGGGCGTATCGACGGAAAAGAAATTGCATGTGTCGAATGGCTCAGAGAAGGGAGGGTTCCTCTACAAACAATTTGTGCTAAAATTGATCATTGTTCCTATACAATTCGAATTATCTATGGAGTATTAGGTGTTAAAATTTGAATATTTGTAGATGAGGACTAATGGACCTTTCTTTATTTGTTTTACCATTCTAGTTCTGACTAGTGTCTAGCAATAGAAACAAATTTGTTCTTTCATTTATTAGCTGGTTCTTACATTTATGAAATATCAAACAAAAATAGCAATTTGATTCTAATTCTGTAATTCTATAGGGTTGAATAAAAATTTGATAGACCATCTTTTTTAGAGTAAAATTGCTATGCTTAGTGTGTGACTTGGTTGAATAAAGTAAGTTTACAGTTTAAAGTTGGGTTAGGATTCCATAGATTGTTGAACCCCACTCTAAACTTAATAACTATCTATAATGTATAAAAAAACCAACTTATTGCTTCATATTTTTGAGATCCCAAGAAATAGTCACTATATGACTGGATCGATCATATAGTTGTAGCAACTGAAATTTCTCTCATAACATAAAAAATCTAATTATGAGTTATAAAACACAAATAAGAGGATATGGATAAATGAAAGATGATAGAAAGAGAAAACAAGAAAACCAATGATATATGATTATAGTATGTATGGTCTATGAATTATCTCATATATTATAGAAAGGCAATGTGATAAAGCATCAATACTGAATATAAAATTCAATATAATAGTATATAAAAATATATAATATTATATAATAATATAATAATATATTAAAAAAATAATACTCTAAAAATTAATACAATACTATAATGTATAAGATAATTAAGAGCCCGGAGTTAATAGAAACTAAGAAGATTGACTCGGAAACAAATTTTTGTTGAGAGCTCTATTGCAGAGTTCAGACCTAACCATTAATGGAAAAGCTATAGAAAAGGTGGAACCTGTGACTACATAGGATTAGTATTAGTTTTAAATAGAATCCTAATGATTCATTGAGCAAGATAGCGAAACAAACCAAGAACAAATTGATTTATTCTAAGATGTTATGGATTGAACAACCTCTGAATGAGAAAGAGTCAATATTGGCCCATGAAACCTTTATTTATTTAATTAAAATATTTTTTGTTTGGCATAGTTCAATAAGAATAAAAAAAAGATTCATTATAATCGTTATAGTTATAATTATAAAATAAAAAAAATTACCTATACCTCTATCTAGATTTATAGATAAATATATAAATCTAGCTTTGTATCTTGATTGTATATACAGATAGTTAAACAAATTCAATATCAAACACATTACTTAGTTTAGTGATTTAGTGCATTATTTATTATATGTTATATTTTAAATATGTATTATGAAATACATATATAAATATTTTATAATAGTATTTTATATAATACTATTTGTTTAAAACTATTGAATGAATTGTTTCATTTGCGAGGAGTTGGATGAGAAGAAACTCTCATGTCGGGTTCTGTAGTAGGGATGGAATGAAAAAAAAAAAGAACCATCAACTATAACCCCAAAAGAACTAGATTTTGTAAACAACATAGTGGAAGAATGAGGGGAATATCTTGTCGAGGCAATTATATTAGTTTTTGGTAGATATGCTCTTTAGGCACTTGAACCCTCATGGATCATAGCAAGACAAATAGAAGTGGGGCAAAGAGCAATGACACGATATGTGCATCGTGGTGGAAAAATCTGGATACACATATTTCCTGACAAACCTATTAGAGTAAGACCCACAGAAACACGTATGGGTTTGGGAAAAGGATCTCCCAAATATTGGGTATCTGTTGTTAAACCGGGTCGAATACTTTATGAAATGGGAGGAGTATCCAAAACTATAGCTAGGGCCGCTATTGAAATTGCTGCATATAAAATGCCTATACGAACTCAATTTGTTATTTCAGGATAGGAACATAGAACTAAACAAAACAAAAGGACTATCTATTATATTGAATATTGCGGAAGAAAAAACAAACAACAAAAGATTTCTTTATTTTTGGACAAACAATATAATTTTTTTTCATTCTTTACTACATTGAAATAGCAAATTCGAAAAGAAAAATCATATGATTCAACCCCAAACCCTTTTAAATGTAGCAGATAATAGTGGAGCTCAATAATTGATGTGTATTCGAATCATATGGGCCAGTAATCCCCGATATGCTCATATTGGCGACGTTATTGTTGCTATAATCAAGGAAGCAGTGCCCAATATGCCTCTAGAAAGATCAGAATTAATTAGAGCTATAATTGTACGTACGTGTAAAGAACTCAAACGTGACAACGGTATGATCATACAATATGATGACAATGTTGCGGTTGTTATTGCTCGAGAAGGAAATCCAAAAGGAACTCAAGTTTTTGGTGCGATTCCCGAGAATTGAGACAGTTTAGTTTTACTAAAATAGTTTCACTAGCTCCTAAGGTATTATAAATACTAGATACTAGTAGATGGAACTACTAGTCGGGTACCAAAAATGGAGCAATTATTAAATTATTAGTAGATTGTGTCTCACGCATATACTTTGAATAAAAAAATAGTAAAGAAAAATAAATAATAAAATAATAATAAAACATGTTGATTATATCCAAATTGGAAGACAAGAATAATTCAAGTTCATCATGGGTAGGGATACTATTGCCTATATAATAACTTCTATAAGAAATGATGACATGGACAAAAAGGGAAGGGTTCGAATAGCATCTACTAATATCACCGAAAACATTGTTAAAATACTTTTATGAGAAGGTTTTATTGAAATTGTTTGAAAACATCAAGATCAAAAAAGTCAAAAATTTTTCTTGGTTTTAACCCTGCGACATAGAAGAACTAGGAACAGACTATATAGGACTATTTTAAAGCATATCAGTCAATCTGGTCTATGAATCTATTCAACTATCAACGAATTCCTAAGATTTTGGGTGGAATAGGGATTGTAATTCTTTCTACTTCTCAAGGTATAATGACAGATCGAGAAGCTCAACTAAAAAGAATTGGAGGAGAAATTTTGTGTTATATATGGTGATATACCTCTGATATCCTAATTTTATCTCATTGATACTTAAAGGGGGTTACCTGGAATGAAAGAACAAAAATTGATTCATGAAGGCTTAATTACTGAATCACTTCCCAATGGTATGTTTTGGGTATGTTTAGATAATGAAGATCTAATTTTAGGTTATGTTTCAGGGAGAATCCAGTGTAGTTTTATACGGATACTACTTGAAGATAGAGTCAAAATTGAAATAAGTTGTTATGATTCAACCAAGGGATGTATAATAAATTTATAGATTTTATAACAAGGAGTTGAATGATTTAGTGATTTTTTAAATAGTCCTTGTTTGTTAAGTTAAAAAATTCAAGAGACTTATTTTTTTTCTTCAAAGAAGTAGAAGGAATGAGAAATATGAAAATAAGAACTTCTGTTCATAAAATTTGTGAAAAGTGTCGACTGATCCGTAGACGCGGACGAATTATGGTGATTTGTTTAAATCCAAAACATAAATAAAGATAGGGATAGGGTAATCTTTAATCTTAAAGAAAAAACTTTCTAATTCTAAACTAAAGTAGAGAGGGGATCCCTGTAATGTAAAAATAAAAATAGGGGATCCATTTTTTTTTAATATGAAATGGATATCTCCATATATTTCTGTATATCTCTGACTCCTATTTAGGAGATAGATAATAAAATATGACAAAACCTATACCAAAAGTTGGTTCTCGTAGGAATGGACGTATTGGTTCACGCAAGAATGGACGTAGAATACCAAAAGGAGTTATTCATGTTCAAGCAAGTTTCAACAATACCATTGTAACTATTATAGATGTACATGGTTAGGTGGTTTCTTGGGCGTCCGCGGGTACTTCTGGATTCAAAGGCACAAGAAGAGGAACACCCTATGCTGCTCAAGCAGCAGCAGTAAACACGATTCATACAATAATTGATCAAGGTATGCAATGAGCAGAAGTTATGATAAAAGATCTTGGTCTTGGAAGAGATGTAGCATTACGAACCATTCGTAGAAGTGGTATACTATTAAGTTTCGTACGTGATGTAACACCTATGCCACATAATGGATGTCAACCTCCTAAAAAAAGATGTGTGTAGAAATAAGAATTAAACAACTATCAAGAGAAATAAATGATTCAATGACCTGATCAAATTAGAATATTAGTATGGTTCGAGGGGAAGTAGCAGAATCCACTCAAACATCACAGTGGAAGTGTGTTGAATCAAAAGTAGACTGTAAATGTCTTTATTATGGTCATTTTGTTCTCTCCCTAGTTAGGAAAGGTCAGGCCAATACAATTGCTATTGTCATGCGAAGGTTACTTGGAGAAATAGAAGGGACATGTATCACATGTGTAAAATCTGAGGATGTATCACATGAATATTCTACAATAGTAGGTATTGAAGAATCAATACATGAAATTTTACTCAATTTGAAAAAAATTCTATTGAGAAGTAATCTCTATGGAATTAGAGATGCATCCATTTGTGTTAGGGATCCTAGGCACGTAACCACTCAAGATATCATCTTACCACCTTCTGTGAAATAGTTGACACGACACAGTATATAGCTAACCTGATAGAACTAATTAATTAGTGCATTGGATTACAAATCAAGAGAGATCATAGATATCATATGAAATCTATAAATAACTCTCAAGATGGAAGTTATCGTATAGATGTTGTATTCATGCCTGCTCGAAATACAAATCATAGTATTCATTCTTATGGTAATGGGAATGAAAAATAGGAGATACTATTTCTAGAAATATGGACAAATGGAAGTTTAACTCCCAAAGAAGCACTTTATGAAGCTTCTCGTAATTTGATTGATTTATTTCTTCCTTTTCTACATTCAAAGGAAGAAGACACTCATTTCAAGGAAAATAAAAGCAAATTTACTTTATCCCCTTTTACTTTCAAGATAGATTAAATAATCTAAAGAAAAACAAAAAGGGAATTCCATTGAAATCTATTTTTATTGACCAATTAGAATTGCCTTCCAAGACCTATAATTCTCTCAAAAGGTCCAATATACATAAATTATTGGACCTTTTGAGTAAGAGTCAAGAAGATTTTATAAAAATTGAATATTTTCACATAGAAGATGTAAAACAGATATTGGACACTCTACAGAAGCATTTCACAGTTGATTTACCTAAGAACTAAGAAAAGGAAAGTTTGAATTTGAAATCCATTGGAATTATTTCATCTTCCTTTTAGGAAAAAAAAGAAAATGAATTTATCATCTTCGACACAATCCATATTTTTACAAAATGGATCATAATAAACAAAATTAAGGTATCTAAGGAATAGTCACTTTGAAGTGACTATTCCTTAGATACCTTGGCTTGTGGTATTTCGTAACTGAATCAATTTGAAAAAGACCTAAAGTTAAAGATTTATCAAGAGGTAATGTTGCTCCAATACCTAACCAAAGAGATACGGTGGTACTGACCAAAAAAACTATTGTAGCTACAGGACGACGAAATGTATTTTGGAATTTATTAACATTTTTCAAAAATGGTACCATCAATAATCCCATTGGTACTGAAACCATTAAAAGAACACCCAGTAACTTATTGGGTACTATGCAAAGTATTTGAAATATGGGAAAGAAGTACCATTCGGGTAATATTTCCAAAGGAGTTGCAAATGGATCTGTCGGTTTACCAATCATTGATGGTTCGAGAACCGCTAAGCCTACATTACATGCAATAGTACCTAGAATTACTACTGAAAAAATATATAAAAGATCGTTAGGCCATGCGGATTCTCCATAATAGTTATGCCTCATCCCTTTAGCCAATTTAGCTCTCAATACAAGATCGTTCAAGTCTGGTTTCTTTGCTATTGGGATAGATGAATTCTTATAGATCCATCCCCCAAAAGAATCGGACATGATAATTTTTCATCATCCAGCTTTAGCAAAAAGGATGACAATAGATTCATATGAAATATATATCTCATACATATCCACACATAATAGAATTATAATGACTCTATATAAGAATAAGAGTCTATATACTATAGAAAAACAGATTTATTAAATGCAAGTTGCAAAACTATTCATTGCAAAGAATTTAGTTCTTAGAGGTAAATGCTCAATATCCAAGTAGGCTTACTAATTTGATCTTCGATCATTATTAATTGCTTTTTGGATTGTCTCATGTTTTTTGGTTGGTGTTTATCCTACAACATCTCAATTCTCTTACATACATTGGTATTTACTTGTTACTAATCTAATAAAAGTCCAGCCTCTATTTTTCTTTAGATCCTTTATTGCACTCTGATAGTATCATAGATTAGGATCGATGCAAAGGAACTGAATACATTTGTATACTATAAATAAGAAATTAGTAATTGAAATAGATAGAAAATCATGGCACATCACTTATTCTCTATTCTACAGGATCTTGTGGAGCTTGTTCATGTATGACATGATTATGGTATGATCATAGAAAAAATTCTTTGCAAATGAACCAGCCTATCCTTTACTATGTAAGAGACTTACGTGGTGGTTGGATACAGAAACACATTTGGTTGTGAATTCTAACGTGGCAGAAAAAATCATATATCTGCATGGCCCAATCAATAGTTCAAGTCACACACTCCCATAATCCATCTTCTCTTCGGAAAATGCACTTCAACTTTTCGTATAAAATAAGGAATACAATACTTTGGAGTTGAAGAGAAGTATCCAAACAATAGGTCTCATTTTTTTAATAACCCATATTTGTAGCAATGAAATACTATTTTCCTTCCCGAAATGATATATCATCAATTACAAATATCTATGATCTGTCTTTTCTTTTTCTATAAAGGACATGAAATACCTTACTTATGTATCATTGGAAAGTGCATTAACATAAATACAGTAGTAAGGAGAGGCAATACAAAAGTGTGTAAACTATAAAAATGAATCAAAGTGGATTGGCCCACACTAGCACTTCCATGTAACAACTCTACCAAAGGCGATCCTATTACAGGAATAGCTTCAGGTACACCCATCACGATTTTTATGACCCAATAACCAATTTGATCCTAAGGTACAGAGTAACCAGTTACACCAAAAGATGTAGTTAATGCAGGTAGAACCACTCCTGTAACCCAAGTTAATTCTCGGGGTTTTTTAGATCCACCTGTGAGATACACACGAAATATGTGAAGGATCATCATTAGAACCATCATACTTGCTGCCCATCAATAAATTGATCAGATTAACCATCCAAAGTGGGCCTCTTTTCATTATGTATTGAATAGAGGAAAAGGCCTTTGTAACTGTTGGACGATAGTAAAAAGTCAGCAAAACCTGTAGCTACTTGTACTAAAAAACAATTAAGTGTGATCCCCCTAGACAATAAAATATGTTAACATGGGGAGGAACATATTTACTAGTTATATCATCTACAATCACCTGAATCTCGAGACGTTCCTCAAACCAATCATATACTTTATTGAGATAGGAGACTCCCCCTCTGAGAATCGTATATGAGAATTTCATCTCATACGGCTCAAACAAAAATACACAAATACTGATTTTCAACATAATAGTAATATAAAGCTCAAAACTTTGTAGCCGCTTGATTCAATTTGTCTCGAAGATATGAAATAACAAAAATCCTAAATTTCTTCTTTGTGATTATAATGCCAAATCAAGTTGGCTCGGCCCTCTTTTTTTTTGTTGATCGTTACAGGTCTCTTCCCTATTTTTTTTATTTATTATTTGATTTATTATTTTTTTGTATGAATGCAGATTGGCTCTTGTTTCTTATTTTAATATTCATTAATATTAATGGGAATTTAATAGGAATTTTCTTGTTGAGACCCCATGAATCAATTGAAACTTCAGATTCATACTATAACTGCGATGATTTATTTAATAAAGCTCTAAGTTAAACCGAAAAGCTTTCTGAGTAAGAACCCTTTGATCATCACTTATTTAATGAATAGATGTAATAACTCAAGAAAATCTATAGAGACAGTTGTATTTTGGTCAAAATAAGTCTGAGGAAAGAAAAATTATTTGATTTCTCAGAAACACCTACCTTTTTTTAGTCCGATCGTGAAGTCTAAATAGTGGGTATGAATCATTGCTCAAATATTTCTTTTCTTGATTTATTTTATTCTATATATTTCATACTCAAGATACTAAAATAAATCAAATAATATCCAATGAGGTAGAATCATCTTGATAAAGATGACAGACTCATTCTCTGTACTACCAATAGGGATCATAATAACAAGTCACACACTCATATTCCAAAAATACCAAGAAAAATAAATTCCACAATCGAACTACCAAAATAATCTATAAATCTGAGTTTTAAGTAGTTTTTTTTATTGAAAACCTAGGACTTCGTAGATCTTATAAAACTTAACGCACTAAAATTTCATCCAACAAAATGGAAGAATTATAAATTTCCAAAATAATAGAAAGGAATACCGCAAATAAAGCCATTGCCAAGCCCATAAGTGGTGTAGTACCACAGCCTGGAGCTACCTTACCAAATTCTGAATTCCACGATTTTAATAAATCCCCTATAACAGTTCATCTTGGCCCAAATCTAGAATTATCCTCAATGGTTTATGTAGCCATAAACCCTATTTAATCATTGGTTAAAATATGTTGACTTGGTATACCATTCTGTGGTAGTTGTAAATAAATGATTAAATGATCTTATTGTAGATCCATTGTGATCTTGAAATTATCTAAAAATGGAAACAGCAACCCTAGTCGCCATCTTCATATATAGTTTACTTGTAAGCTTTACTGGGTAGGCCTTATATACTGCCTTTGGCCAACCTTCTCACCAACTAAGAGATCCATTCGAAGAACACGGGGACCAATTAAAGTAATGAGCCTCCTATATTTATATTTGGAGGCTCATTACTTCAATTAAGATAATGAAAAATCATTTCATTTTTTTTGTTGGAACCTTAGGTGGTTCTCGAAAAAAGATAGTGAAAAAATTTATCCCTAAAGTCAAGACTAAGAGAAATGTATAAACCAATGCTTCCATAGATTCGATTGTAATTTACAATTATAGCTTCCACACCTATTTTATTTCTATTTTTTTTTTGAGAGGGGGATCATTTATAAAAGGAAAGAATCAAAGAAAGGATGATGAAAAAAGTGCAAATTTCTTTAGTACACTATATTTCTTTAGTACACTATATGAAATAGAATATATATATATATATATATATATGTATAAATAGAAGATCCCATAACAATGTTGTATCAGACTACTTGTCTCCGTGTAGTTGGATCTCCAAGTTTTTGGAATGCTCCAAATTCAACTTGAGCATCCAAATCTAGATCAATACCAACAAAAACATCTCTGAACAAGGTTCTAGCACCTTGCCAAATGTGTCTGAAGAAGAAGATCAGAACAAATGAAGCATGCCCAAAAGTGAACCAACCCCTTGGACTACGACAAAAAACACCATCGGATTTCAAAGTAGCACAGTCTAATTCAAAAATTTCACCTAATTGGGCACGTTTAGCATATTTTTTTTCATAGTAGTGGGATCACTATAACTGACCTCATTGAGTTCACCACCATAAAACTCAACAGTTACACCAACTTGTTCAACACTATATTTGGATTTTGCTCTTCTAAAAGGAACGCCGGCTCTAACAATTCCATCCACATCTACCAAAACTACTGGAAATGTTTCGAAAAAAGTAGGCATACGACGTACAAAAAACTCATGTCTATCTTTATCTCTAAAGATCGAGTTTCCTAACCATCCAACAGCTATTCCATCCCCGTTGTCCATTGAACCTGCTCTGAATAATCCCCCTTTTGCCGAATTATTACCAATATAATCATAAAAAGCTAATTTTTTTGGGAATTTTAGACCAAGCTTCCTATAAACTCAAATTTTCAGCCAGTCCAACCCCAACTCTTTGATATATTTCTTGCTGGAAGTAACCTTGATCCCACTGATAACGAATGGGACCAAATAATTCTATTGGGGTAGTTGCTGAACCATACCACATAGTTCCAACAACTACGAAAGCTGCAATAAAAACAGCAGCAATACTACTGGAAAGTATAGTTGCAATGTTGCCCATACGTAATCCTTTGTATAGATGTTGAGGCGGACAAACACTAAGATGGAATAGACCTGCCAATATGCCCAATGTACCCGTTGCAATATGATGAGAGGCTATTCCTCCCAGAAAAAAGGATCAAAACCTTCCACACCCCACGCTGGATTTATAGATTGTACTTTTCCAATTAGTCCATATGGATAAGACACCCATATTCTTGGACCATACAAGCCTGTTACATGAAATGCGCCAAAGCGAAAGCAAGCCAACCCTGAGAGAAATAAATGAATTCCAAAGATATTTGGCAAATCCAAAGAGGGTTTTCCCGTACATTCATCACAGAATATTTCTAGGTCCCAATACACCCAATGCCAGATAGCTACCAAAAAGCACAAGCTGGAAAACACAATATGTGCCCCGGCCACACCTTCATAACTCCAAATGCCTGGATTCATTATAGTTTGTCCTGAAATACTCCAACCACCCCATGAATTTCTTATCCTTAAATGAGTCATGAAGGGTATAACAAACATACCCTATCTCCACATTGGATCAAGAACGAGGTCAGAGGGATCAAAAACTGCTAATTTTTATAAAGCCATCGAACCGGCCCAACCAAAAACTAAAGCTGTATGCATTATGTGAAAAGAAAGTAATTGACCAGGATCATTCAATACAACAATATGAACATGATACCAAGGTAAACCCATGGAAATACATCTCTTTCTCAAAGATAAGTAGACACTATGTAACTTTATCGCATTGAAAAAGACTATACTATGATGTACCTTTCAATAGATTCCATATGAGAAAGGATTACTATTTATTCCATTTTGTTGGAAATAAGAGAACAAGTTTGTTCATAAGAACAAAGAGAAGCAGATCTATTCTATACCCGATGAGTACCAATACACAATGGGAAAATTGGTCCTATTTTTGTTTCTGGGAATGAATGCATAGATACTTGTTTTTCATTCAAGCGATCGATCCTTTCATTAAAATTTTTTTTATTCACTATGTTTCCCCTTCCAATTTATGGAGAATAAAATAGGGTAAACAGAAAAAAAGATGACAAAGACAATAAACCCCTTGTTACATTTCCATATTAAAGTGAAGTATATTGCTTGATTTTTTTCTGAAATTTAATGCCTATTGGTGTTCCAAAAATACCTTTTCGGAGTCTTGGAGAGGAAGATGCATTTTGGGTTAATGTATAGTGTGACTTGTTAGGCATACTGGGTCATATGGGATTTACCCCGTTCTCTCAGCCGATCGAGATATCCTCTGCTTCTCACAAGAAATATTGATTGAACTATCAATTATTTGGAGCATGAAGTGTAATTAAACCAATTAATTTATATTTATATTGGGGATCCATATCCATATATTATCAAGTAGAAGAATTTATGGTTGATTTAGATCGATAAAATATCCAGGCTCCATTCAGAAAAGAAATACCAAATTGGTAATATATGTACAATTACCACTTATATCATAAACGATTCTTGTACTTAACTTTAACTAGTTTAATTAATAAATTATATTAATTAAACTAGTACAAAGTAAAATATTCCAATCAATGGAATAGTATGATGAATACGTGGAATAGTTTATGGGAAGGCAAGTAAAGCTAAAGCATTAAATAAAAAAATTCCAAAACAAGTGGTACTAAGATTATTTTCCCTATATTATGTACAAATAGAATTTGGACAGATCTTTACTCGCAGTAGAATATGAACATAATAGAATTAAAAAGACCCATTCAGGAACAAGGAAACAACATCATGATTTGAATCATGATGAACAATATATCACTGAGAGGTTAGTTCAAGAAGTTCAGTAGATTCTTTTTTTTTCTTCTTTTAGTATGGTATGGAGAGATGCCAAAACAAAACCTATTTTTGAAAATTTTTTTTAAAAAAACCAAACCTAAAAAAAATGTTACAAAAGAAAGAAATAGGACTAAAATCAATACATTGATTTTTTTCGCAATTTTTTTGAACTGTGTGCATCCAAAGGTGCACGTACAGTCTTTGGGGGATAGAATTTTTTCCTAATCAACCGACTTTATTGAGAAAGATTACTTTTTTTGGGCCAAGAGGTTGATAATGAGGTCTCAAATCAATTTGTTAGTCTCATGGTATATCTCAATATAGAAGATGCTACTAGGGATCTTTATTTGTTTATAAACTCTCCCAGTGGATGGGTCAGCCCAGGAATGGCCATTTATGATACTTTGCAATTTGTGCCACCTAATGTGCATACAATATGCATGGGATTAGGCACTTTAATGGGATCTTTAATTCTAGTTGGAGGAGAAATTACCAAATGTATAGCATTCCCTCACGCTTGGCGCCAATGAGTTTGTTCTTTGAAAAACAAAAAAAACTATGCCTTTGCCTTAAGAAAAATCTTTCAAAAAATTCAACTAATATTATCAACTAATTAGAAAATGGTTGGTTATTAGTATGTAATGTATTTGATTCACCAAATACATAATTGTTGTATACTCTTTGCTATATATGGCGCAAACCAATCCTTGTTTTGTAAGTTTATAATTGAGTTGATTCTCTTCTTATTTCTCATTAAATATATAAATATTAATTAGTTAAACACTCTTGACAATGATATATGTTGTATATGTAAATCCTAGGATGTGAAATAGCCATAATTCATCCATGAAAAGGTATAAAACAATAATAGACAGAAATGTATATGCAAAAAACAATGAACAATGAGATCAAAATAATAAATCCTAAATGGAGTTCAGGTTGGAATTCCATAGATAATATAATCTAATAAAGACGGTATTTTCTATAATGATAGAAAAATGAACACTTAACTTACTCATGATTCCTATTCATCTACTTTATATTAAAAATGCTAAAAAAAGGATTGGTTGAACTTGAAAATTGAATAATTCAATGAGTAAACAATGGAATTGAATTCCTTTGGGTGATACGAACTAAATCCAGCGCTAACTTTGATTTATTTGTTATTCAATTAGCCGATCGACTTCCTATCAGACATTTTTTTTTATTGGATACTATTCCAAAGGAATTTTGACATATTTCACTTTATTATGATTATAAAAATCAATCTTACTACTTCTGGTCCTATTGTTTCTGCACTTGAAGAAAAAAGCTTAGGATGTATCGCCCAAATTATTGGCCCAGTACTGGATGTTGCTTTTCCCCTAGGAAAGATGCCTAATATTTATAATGCTTTGGTAGTTAAAAGTCGGGATACTACCAGTCAACAAATTAATGTGACTTGTGAGGTATAACAATTATTAGGAAATAATCGAGTTAGAGCTGTAGCTATGAGTGCTACAGATGGTTTGATGAGAGGAATGGAAGTGATTGACATAGGAACTCCTCTAAGTGCTCCAGTTGGTAGAGCTACTCTTGGACGAATTTTCAACATTCTTGGGGAACCCATTGATAATTTAGGTCCTGTGGATACTCACACACCATCTCCTATTCATAGATCTATGCCCACTTTTATAAAATTAGGTACAAAATTATCAATTTTGAAATAGGGATTAATGTGGTGGATCTTTTAGTTCCTTATCATCATGGGGAAAAAATTGGGTTATTTGGGGGAGTTGGTGTGGGTAAAATAGTACTCATCATGGAATTGATCAACAACTTTGCCAAAGCTCATGGAGGTGTATTTGTATTTGGTGGAGTAGGTGATTGTACTCAAGAAGGAAATGATCTCTACATGGAAATGAAAGAATCCGGAGTGATTAATGAAAAAAATATTGCAGAATCCAAAGTAGCTCTAGTCTATGGTCAAATGAATGAACCGCTGGGAGCCCGTATGAGAGTTGGTTTGATTGCCCTAACCATGGCAGAATATTTTTGGGATGTTAGTGAATAAGACTTGTTTCTATTCATCGATAATATCTTTCACTTCATCCAAGCAGAGTTAGAACTATCCGCCTTATTGGGTAGAATGCCTTCTGCAGTGGGTTATCCACCCACCCTTAGTACAAAAATGGGTTCTTTGCAAGAAAGAATTACTTCTACTAAAGAGGGATCTATAACTTCGATCCAAGCAGTTTATGTACCTACAGATGATTTGACAGACTTGGCTCCTGCCACGACATTTGCACATTTAGATGCTACTACCATACTATCAAGAGGATTAGCTGCCAAGGGTATTTATCCAGTAGTAGATCCTTTAGATTCAATGTCAACTATGTTACTGCCTCGAATTGTTGGCGAGGAACATTATGAAACTGCAGAAAAAGTTAAGCAAACTTCACAATGTTACAAAGAACTTCAAGACATTATAGCTATCTTGGGGTTGGATGAGTTATCCGAAGAGGATCAGTTAACTATAGCAAGAGTGCGAAAAATTGAGAGTTTCTTATCACAACTCTACTTCATGGCAGAAGTATTTACTGGTTCTTTGGGTAAATATGTTGATCTCACAGAAACAATTAGGGGGTATGTATAGGGACAAGAAACAAATAATCCACTCTAATGGATACTATTGATATTTGTCAAATCTGGCATAACCTAAGATGTGCATACCTATTTATTTTTATTAATCCTCATGGATGAATTTCTTTTCCTGTCCATAATCAAAGAGTTAGTGATACATTTGATTTTCTGGTATACTCAATCCTAGTCAATTTATGAAGTGAAAATCATGACATGATCGATCCTGTCTAGAAACTCTAACCCAACCCAACCAAATTTAATCCCAAGTCACATGGATTGAGACCTATTCTTAGTCTTGTATTTGTAGAAGTCCCTTGACTAATTGCTTTCTGTCAGAACCTCCATTGAATTGATTATTTCAGAGATAATGAATCAACCCTAAACATATCAGCCTCTCTTCAACTATATTCTATGCTACGAGTTGGATTGGGGATTTAATTTATTGAATTGTTCAATAATGTGTGATTCTATATATTTATTGATAATAGATATCCATTGTTCTTATAAACCTTATACTGTAATAATCCTTATATTATAATAAAAAATAATATTATAGTTCTATTTATTAGTTTTTCTTAGTTTACTAGCGTTACTATTTCATTAGAAATGCTAAGCGATACTCCGTCCGATGAATCTTTAAACAAGACATACCTACCGTATAACAAACAAACTCTAAGCTATGTAGTTTGATTCGATCAAAATCAATTATTGTTTTGACTAAGAAATTCTATAGATGAATTTATGATCCCAATCTGGAATTGAATAATTCAACATATTCTAGATTAATAGGAGTACATTTATGTTTTTGTTCATGAATATGTTATTTTTTGGCATTTCTGATAATATCAAGCATTATTCCTATCTTGGCATTTCTAATTTCTAGAGTTTTAACTCTGATTAGTAAAGGACCAGAGAAGTCCTCTAGTTATGAATCAAGTATAGAACCTATGGGGGATGCTTGGTTACAATTACGAATCCGCTATTACATGTTTGCTCTAGTTTTTGTTGTTTTTGATGTTGAAACGGTCTTTCTTTATCCATGGGCAATGAGTTTTGATGTATTGGGCATATATGTATTTATAGAAGCTTTGATTTTCATGTTTATCCCAATTTTTGGGTTAGTTTATGCATGGCGAAAAGGATCATTAGAATGGTTTTAGCTAAATATTCATGCAATCAAAATAAAAAAAAGATTACAAGTGAGACAATTATGAATTTGATTGGGTTTCTGTTACTTGACCAAACGACCCACAATTCAGTTATTTCAACTACATCGAATGATCTTTCAAATTGGTCAAGCCTCTCCAGTTGATGGCCACTTATCTATGGTACTAGTTGTTGTTTCATTGAATTTGCTTCATTAATAGGCTCGCGATTCGATTTTGATTGTTATGAATTGGTACCAATATCGAGTCCTAGGCAAGTAGACCTAATTTTAATAGCTGGCACATTAACAATGAAAATGGCTCCTTCTTTAGTGAGATTATATGAGCAAATGCCTGAACCAAAATATGTTATTGCTATGGGAGCCTGTACTATTACAGGAGGAATGGTCAGTACTGATTCTTATAGTACTGTTCGGGGAGTCGATAAGCTAATTCTTATGGAACTATTCGCTGGGCTGCCCCCCTAAACCAAAGGTAGTTATAGATGCTATAACAAAACTTCGTAAGAAGATATCTCAAGAACTCCCTGAAGATAGAACTACATCTCAATGGGAAAATGAATGTTTTACTACTGATCACAAGTTTTATGTTCGACACAGTACTCATACTGGAAATTAAAATCAAGGATTGTTCTATCAATCATCATACACTTCAGAAATACCTTCTGAAAGATTTTGCAAATCTCAAAATTCAATATCTTCCTACAAATTAGTGAATTAGGTAGGGTTTTCTTGTGCAGAATGAGAAAGAGCAAGTCAATCTTTCAAAATTTTCATTCTAAATTGAGAAATACTTGTACAAGTACAAATAAATGTGGGAGAAATCAAGAAGATGCCGGGTCATTTATCTGATTGGCTAGTCAAGTATGAGCTTGTTCATAGATCCTTAGGCTTCGATAATCAAGGAATAGAGACTTTACAAATAAAAACAGAGGATTGGGACTCCATTGCTGTTATTTCATATATATATGGTTACAATTATTTATGTTCCCAGTGTGCCTATGATGTAGCACCAGGCGGATTTTTAGCTAGTGTATATCATCTTATGAGAATAGGGTATGGCATAGATAAAGTAGAAGAGGTATGCATAAAAGTATTTGTATATAGAGTTTCCCTTTTCATAATTTTGATGGAGGGATTCCAACTACTAACATAACGTAATCAATTCCATTCATTAGAACATCTTCCATGGAGTCTCTACACCTATCCTTTTTTATTTTTTATTCTAGTTTTTTTGATAAACCAAACCTTTTCAAATCTCAAATAAAGATTTGGCTTAGGATTGCCCATTTTTAATTCTAGGGTTTCTTTGAATTTGGAAGTTAGCACTTAGTAGGTTTCCATACCAAGGCTCAATTCAATCAAGTCCATATCATCTACCAATTTTGCCATATCCCCCTTTCTACTTCTTTGATTTATCTTGAAATCGTTGAATTCATTAGAGAATGATTCTTATATTGTATTGGAAAAGTGTATACTACTATTTTATTTTCACCACCCTCTATTATTTCATCTTTATTGGATAAACTATATTTGTTTCAATCAGAACAGATTCTATTATTGATATATCTACAATTCAATATGGATACATATATCCCAGATATATATGCTTCCCCCCTCTTTCATTTTTACGGCATGATATGGAATACTGGAATGGTCGATATTCATTCTTTCTTATCTCCTACGTTTCTAAATGAAACTAGAAGAGTACCTCATTCTTGTATCTTTTTTCTCCTTTTCTTATTCTTTTTTGATCTGAGAATCGATCGAGTAGTTAATATAATTAATATAGTTTGCTATAACTGCTCTAAAAAATAATTTCATTTTTTTCTAGTAAAAATTTCATGTTTGATAATATCATGTCATGATATTTTATTTTAATCATATAAAATATATATTGAATTATTTTGATCATATAAAAGATCACAATATCGTATTCATCTAGAAGAAAAAAATCGAAATTGCATTTTCAGTATGGTTTGACAGAATGACAATTACTTAGATATGTACATATCACTGGAAGAGCCAAAGGGTCAACAGGTCAAGTTTTATTACAACTACTTGAGATGTGTTTGGATAACATCCTTTTTTGATTGGGTATGGGTTCAACTATTCCCGGAGCCAGGAAATTAGTTAATCATAGGCATATTTTAGTTAATAATCATATAGTGGATATACCAAGTTATTATGGCAAGCCTATAGATATTATTACTACAAAGAAGAAACAAAGACCAAAAGCTCTAATTCAAAATTCTATGGAATTGCCCGCCCATGAAGAATTGCCAAAACATTTGACTATTGACTTATTCCAATATAAAGGATTTAAATAGTAAATCGATTGGTTTGAAAATAAATGAGTTGTTAGTCGTGGAATATTATTCCCATTAGACTTGAACCTAACAAAAATAACAAGGAAAGATTCAGACAATTTTGCGCCCTCACCCCGCCCTTGGGCTGAAGTAAAATGTTTATAAATAAATCGAAGAGTTCATTTTTCCATTTATGTATTACAAATAAATCAAGGATTTTCATTTATGTTCACTCTTTCTGATATTTATATTTGTATTTTACGTATCAAACAAAGTAATGTAATTACAAATAGAGAATCTCTATGAAATAGAAATAAGAGTCTTAGTGTTGGAATAAAGATATCAATTCTTATTATATTTGATATATTGTAGTTAGTAATGTTGGTGAATTAACATAAATAAATGGAAAGAGAGGGATTCAAACCCTCGGTAAACAAAAGCCTACATAGCAATTCCAATGCTACGCCTTGAACCACTCGACCATCTCTCCTACATAATATAATCTTATTATTGACCAGAAATAGAAACTGAATAAATAGTGAGTCATTCATATTACTGCAATACAGGTTCAACCGATCAATGGTTTCATAAGAATAAAAAAAATCTTTTTCTTGATTATTCAACTTAGACGAAATAGTAATAGTTCTATTCAATAGTAATAGTTTTGTTCATTGTTATACTATACAAATGATAAATAATTTGATAACTGGGATGAAATCCAATCTGATTTAAATATTTCATATCTCTCCTTACCAAAAGCATAATTTCAATTTATAATTTGAGTGAAGGGTCCACATTTTTTTTAGAACTAAATTAGCCTGTTTGTTTTTATATTATCTTGTACTGTAGAATTCCTTTATTTGTGGGATCATTCCCTCTCGGGGTAATGAGAAAAATTATAGAATAGATTGCTAATTAATTATGCCTAGATCTCGGATAAATGAAAATTTTATTGGTAAGACCTCTTTAATTGTAGCCAATATCTTATTACGAATAATTCTGACAACTTCGGGAGAAAAAAAGACATTTACTTATTACAGAGATGGTGCAATTGATTCTTTTTTCTTTTTTTTTAGCCCTCTCAGTCTTACAAAAGGGGTGTGGTTTGAGATGGAAAGAAACAAATTATAGAAATAAACCTACATTTGGTGAAGGTGAAGTTTGGAGATAGAATAATTCATTCTCTTGTGTAATCTAGGGAAATGAAGCCTCAAATGCTTCAATTGCCAATTTTAGTATTGAGCAAAAGGGTACCCCTATATGTTATGTATTGCAGGTCAATTCTACCTCACTAATACCCTTAAGCGGCATAGGGAAAGAAGCACTACACTTAGGAATCAACAAGATGAAAACTTTGTTATAAATTATCCCTTTACTTATTGGTATCAGGACTAAGAAGAATGGTTAGGACAACAAACATCCATCTCGTTCATACTTTGGATATCCATATAACCATCAAAGATTGTTGAAATGACTAATTCCTGAAAATAGGGGGCGTTGGGGACAAACAAATTGTTGGAATTACCATTTCTATATAGAACAAGATTGGTGTTAAGAAAGAAAAACCTCTTACCTTACAGGGAGGCTGGCTAGAGATTTCTTATAAAAATACTAGCCCTTGCCAGTTCATAATATAATGAGAATAGTCAAATTTGGATTCTATGGATTACTTAGTACTATGCACTGAAGGGAGGAACCGTATGAAATGAAAATCTCACGTACGGTTCTAGAACAGAGATTTCTTGAATAGAATGAATGACCATAATGGATGTCAGCTCAACTCAATCCAAAGGAAATTATGTGAAAGCTTTACAAAATTATTATGAAGCTGCGTGACCAGAAATTGATCCCTATGATCGAAGTTATATACTCTATAACATAGGCCTTATACACACAAGTAACGGAGAATGTATGAAGGCTTTGGAATATTATTTCTAGGCACTAGAATGAAATCCATTCTTACCACAAGCTTTTAATAATATGGCCATGATCTGTCATTATGTGTGGCTATCTCCACTATAAAAGAAGGAAAAAAAAGATCAAATTGGCTAGTAAAGTAAATACTATAAAAAAGGCTTTCTACATATGCATCATCAAAGAAACGATTTTTCTCAGCTGTAGTAAGGAAAGAGACTTCACAAGAACCAAAATATGATGAAATAGATATGCCTATATACTATATTCTATGGGTAAAGGATCAAATTGATAGACAAAGCACCGTAAATATCAATTATCAAGTTATTGGATCAATACGGTTAAGAACTGCTTACGTATACTTCAGGATATGGGAAGTAAACAACTTACATAATAAAGTCAATCCACTAAGCTATAAGATATTGAGCAGCAGTGTAATGTCAGTTCCCAAAGATAGGAAGTTCTTTTTTCTTATGGAGGGAAAGTCCTTTTCAGAGATTCTATATAAATTTAATATATGAAAATGAGATAGTTCCCTTTCAGAAAATCTAATGTAATGGGATAAGGAAATATCTCTATGCTTCATTCTTCAGAAGGGGGGGAGAAAAGATAAAATGGATTTTTGACCAAGAAAATTAGAGTTTGAAACTTAGTTAATTAACTTCGTCTACCTAGTTGTCGTTAACCTCCTCCCCTTCCCCCCTTCTTTTTTTTGTTAAGGGGGGGGGGGGGGGGGGGGGGGGGGGTGGGGGGGGGTTCATTTCTTAAAAATCTAATATAGTTAGTATAGGTTAAAATGGGATGCCAAAAGAATCAATTACTGAGCCGTATGAGGCAGGAAACTCTCAAGTACAGTTTCTAATGAAAGGAATTTACTCACCTATTCCAACCAGGGAGAACGGGCCATTCTACGGGGTGATTCTAAAATCGCAGAAGCTTGGTTCAATCAAGCTGTTGACAATTGGAAATCTTGATACTTGATAAAGCAAATCTTGATTTTTGTTTCCCTTGTGATGGGCCTGGAAGAGGAGGAACATGTCAAGTATCTGCCTAGGATCATGTCTTCTTAGGTCTATTCTGAATGTACAATGCAATTTTCGTAGTAATTTTCCATTTCAATTGGAAAATGCAATCAAATGTTTGGGGCACTATAACTGATCAAGGAGTGGTAACCCATATCACAGGAGGAAACTTTGCACAAAGTTCCATTACTATTACTGGGTGGTTATGGGATTTCTTATGGGCACAGGCATCTCAGGTAATTCAATCTTATTGTTCTTCATTATCTGCATATGGTCTTTTTTTCTTAGGTGCTCATTTTTTCTAGGCTTTCAGTTTAATGTTTCTATTTAGTGGCCATGGTTATTGGCAAGAACTCATTGAATCTATCATTTGGGCTCATAATAAATTAAAAGTTGCTCCTACTACTCAGCCTAGATCCTTGAGCATTATACAAGGACGTGCTGTAGGAGTAACCCATTACCTGCTATGTGGGATTGCCACAACATGGGCATTCTTCTTAGCAAGAATTATTGCAGTAGGATAATGGCTAGGAGGATTTGAAAGGCATTATGACATTAAGATTTCCAAGGTTTAGCCAAGGTTTAGCTCAGGACCCCACTACTCATCGTATTTGGTTTGGTATTGCTACTGCACATGACTTCGAAAGTCATGATGATATTACAGAGGAACGTCTTTATCACAACATTTTTGCTTCTCACTATGGGCAGTCAGCAATAATCTTTCTGTGGATGTTTGGAAATCTATTTCATGTAGCTTGGCAAGGAAATTTGGAGTCATGGATATAGGACCCTTTACATGTAAGACCTATTGCTCATGCAATTTGGGATTCTCATTTTGGTCAACCCGCCGTAGAGGCCTTTACTCGAGGAGGTGCTATCGGCCCCATGAATATTGTTTATTCCGGTCTTTATCAGTGGTGGTATATAATTAGATTACGCACCAATAAAGATCTTTATACTGGAGCTCTTTTTCTATTATGTCTTTCTGGTATATTTTTAATTGCGAGTTGGTTACACCTACAACCAAAAGAGACCAAGCATTTCGTGGTTTAAAAATGTCGAATCTCATCTCAATCATCATTTGTCAGGACCTTTTGAACTAAGTTCTTTGGCTTGGGTAGGACATTTAGTTCATGTCACTATTCTCGAATCCAAGGGGGAGTATGTCAGATGGAATAATTTCTTAAACATATTACCACATCCCCAAGGATTGGAACCACTTTTTATTGGTTAGTGGAATCTTTATGCACAAAACCCTAATTCCGGTAGTCATTTATTTGGTACCTCCAAGGGGGTAGGAACTGCCATTCTAACCCTTCTTGGAGGATTCCATCCACAAACACAAAGTTTATGGCTGACTGATATTGCTCATCATCATTTAGCTATTGCATTTCTTTTTCTCGTTACTGGTCATATGTATAGAACTGACTTTGGGATTGGGCACAGTATCAAAGATCTTTTGGAAGCACATATTCCCCAAGGGGGTCAATTAGGATGTGGGCATAAGGGCCTTTATGACACAATCAACAATTCGATCCATTTTCAATTAGATCTTACTCTAGCCTCTTTAGGGGTTATTACTTCTTTAGTAGCTCAACACATGTACTCTTTGCCTACTTATGCATTCATAGCATAAGACTTTACTACTCAAGCTGCATTATATAGTCATCACCAATACATCATAGGATTCATCATGTTGGAAGCCTTTGCTCATGGAGCTATATTCTTCATTAGAGATTATAATCCAGAACAAAATGAGGATAATGTATTAGCAAGAATTTTATACCATAAAGAAGCTATCATATCTCATTTAAGTTGGGCAAGCCTATTTCTGGGATTCCATACTTTGGGACTTTATGTTCATAATGACGTCATGCTCGCTTTTGGTTCTCCAGAAAAACAAATCTTGATCAAACCCATATTTGCCCAATGGATACAATCTGCTCATGGTAAGACTTCGTATGGGTTCGATGTACTCTTATCTTCAACGAATGGCCCAGCATTCAATGCAGGTAGAAACATATGGTTACCCGACTGGTTGAATGCTATTAATAAGAAGAGTAATTCACTCTTCTTAACAATAGGCCCTAGAGATTTCTTGGTCCATCATGCTATTGCTCTAGGTTTGCACACAACTACATTGATTTTAGTAAAAGGTGATTTAGATGCATGTGGTTCTAAGCTAATGCTAGATAAAAAGGATTTTGGTTATAGTTTTCCTTGTGATGGCCCAGGATGCGGCGGTACTTGTGATATTTCCGGTTAGGACACATTTTATTTGGCAATTTTCTGGATGTTAAATACCATTAGATGGGTGACTTTTTATTGGCATTGGAAACACATCACATTATGGTAGGGTAACCTTCCACAATTTAATGAATCCTCCACTTATTTGATGGGATGGTTAAGAGATTATCTATGGTTGAACTCTTTAAAACTTATCAATGGATGTAATCCTTTTGGTATGAATAGTTTATCCATGTGGGCATGGTTGTTTTTATTTGGACATCTTGTTTGGGCTACTGGATTTATGTTCTTAGTTTCCTGCCATGAATATTGGCAAGAATTGATTGAAACTTTAGCATGGGCTCATGAACGCACACCTTTGGCAAATTTGATTCAGTGGAGAGATAAGCCAGTGGCTCTTTCCATTATCCAAGCAAGATTGGTTGGATTAGCCCACTTTTCTGTAGGTTATATATTTACTTATGCAGCTTTCTTGATTGCCTCTACATCTGAAAATTTTGGTTAATGTAGTTTTTTTTTGTACTATATCAGCAACAATCTCATTTCTTTCAATGGAGAGGGAGGGAGATCGACCTTCTTCTATTTTTTTACATTTAGGCCCCGAACTCTATCATTGATAATAATAAAAATTGAACATTATGGCAAAAAAAAGTTTGATCCATAGGGGGAAGAAACAGTAGAAACTGGAATAGAAATATCATTTGATTCGTTGATCTTCAAAAAAAGAAATAAGAAAAATTCTATCATTGAGCAAAAAATGGGAAATTCATAGAAAATTGCAATCACCACCATGTAATAGTGCACCTAAATGTCTTCATTGACATTGTTTTTTGATTGGAAGACCTAGAGGTAACTATCGAGACTTTGGGTTATCCGGACACATACTTTGAGAAATGGTTCATGAATGTTTGTTATTGGGTGCAAAAAGATCAAGTTGGTAAAGGTAAACATAGCATTTCATATTTGTATAGATCTCTATGATCATAGATCATAGAGGGGCCCTCTTTACCATTCTGTATAAATAGACTATTCTATTTGTATAAATATGGTAGAGAGGCATATCTAATCTTTCTTCATCTATTAGTTCATAGTTCTTTAGCACAGAGTAGAGTAGTTTGGTAGCTCGCAAGGCTCATAACATTGAAGTCATTGGTACAAATCCTGTCTCCACAACATTTTTTATTTGGATGGGAGATAAAAAGGAGGAAGATAGAACTACGATACAATCATAGTCAACTATACCAAATTTTTTCTTAAATTGAAGTTTTATTAAGAAGTATATTACTTCACTATGGGCGGATAGCAGAGATTGAACCCGCATCTTCTACTTGGCAAAGAGAAATTTTACCATTCGCCATATCCACATTTTCTTCCTTTCTGATACACATGCATATGTCCACACATATATTATATATCATATATGCATCTGGATCATATTTGCCCAGGGCCAGATACTCAGATACTTCAGATTGAATCTTAATGTCTTTCACAATACTTTTCTAAAAAGGGGTTGCATTTTTGGATCCAAAGAAATTCAAGAAATAAGAGAATTAAGGATAGGTACTAGAAAGACTAATTCAATCCATAATGATGTACCTGAAAATACAACATATTTGTTACTAGAATAGCCATTAGAATAAGCAAATACAATGGATACACTAATCAGTAAGATTGATGCAGTTGCAATTAATGCAAAAACTGCTAATTGGAAAGTAATAGTCATTTTTGTAATCCTCCAAGTTACCAACAAATGAACTATAAACTACACCATTTTATTTGATCCGTCACTTAGTAAAATCATGTAGGGATTTGACTGTGAATCAATTGATTCTTTAGAACTTATTACACTTTACTTTATTTTTTTTATTCGAGCTTATGGTCAGGGGGAGTTTAGTATTTACTCCACAAACAGACATAGTGGATTATGTGATGCACATGTATATATACAGTATATAAATAAATACATAGAAATATAGATTAGCATTTGGGATGTTTCTACAATATAGATAGTTAGTGTATCACCTCATATGGTTATGTTCTATTTGTAGTAATAAAATATAGATTACCCATCAGAGAGATGGCTGAGTGGTTGATAGCTCCAGTCTTGAAAACCGATATAGTTTTGAACAAAGAACTTTCGGGGGTTCGATTCCCCTCTCTCCTTTTGTTTTTGTTTGTTGAATAAATTTGTTTCTTTATTCATTTGGTTTGGCCCACTATCATAAAAGGGAATGGCTCGGCTATCTCACTTAGCCGAGCTAGAATAGAAAAAGGTAGAATGAATATATATATATATATATATATATAAGTATAATAAATCTTAGCTAAAAAATCTTAGCTAAGAGGGGTCATAGAAAGAACAGGTTCCAAATCACGATCGATTCCTTTTTCAAATCCTACTGCAGCTGCACGGGCCCATCCTGCATGTCACAAATGACCCACAAATAGGAAGAACAAGATGAGAGGTAGCCAACCAACTTCTAGGAGAGACATAATTAACTGCATTAATCTCGGCAACAATGCCACCAACAGAATTTAAAGAACCTAAAGGAGCATGGGTCATATATTCTACCGAACATCATTCTTGCCAAGGTTGTATGTCTTTTTTTAGCCGAACCAAGTCCAAACCATTGGGACCTCTTAGAGGTTCCAACCAAGGAGCACGGAGATCCCAAAAATGCATAGTTTCCCCTCTAAAAATAACCTCTCCAATTGGAGACTGCATTAGATATCTACTTAAACTAGTAGGTCCTTGGGCGGATCCCATGTTAGCCCCAAGATGTTGGTCTCTAACTAGAAAAGTAAATGCCTAAGCTTGAGAAGCTTCTGGTCTGGTGGGTCAGTAAAATTCACTAGGATAGGTGGTATTATTGAACCAGATGAAACAACAAGCGATGAAACCAAAGACAAATAAAGCACCTAAACTATAAGACAAGTAAGCTTCTCCAGACCATACAAATGCACGGCAAGCCCATGCAAATGGTTTGGTTAAGATATGCCACATTTTGCCAAGTATAGAAATGGAACCTAACCATACATGCCCTCCAATTATGTCTTCTAAATCGTCCACACTAACAATCCAGCCTTCTTCCCCAAAAGGGGATTTTAATAAATAACCAAATATAACGCATGGACTATGGGTCAAGTTGGTAATTTTTCTTACATCTCCTCCCCCTAGCACCTAGGTATCTTATACGCCACCAAAATAAAGAGCCTTGAGTACTCGAAGAAAAGCACCTATACCTAACAAAATTAAGTGAATACCTAAAATTATGGTCATTTTATTTCTATCTTTCCATGCATAACCAAAGAATGGAAAGAATTCTTCAAGAGGTTCAGGTCCAAGAAGTGCATGATAAATACCGCCAAAGCCTAAGACTGTAGAAGAAATTAAGTGAAGTATTCCAGATACAAAGTAGGGAAAGGTGTCTATAACTCACCATACAAAATGAGCTACTTCAAATAGGTTCATTGCTCTGGCCTAGAATATAATTAATCTGGCATGTGCTATGTGAGCCCCAAGTAGTTTGCCAAACAAATTTATAAGTCTGGCATTCCCGACCCACCAAGAGAAACCGGTAGTTTCTTGATCATGACCAGCTAAAGCTAAAGTTCCATTAAAGAGCGTTTCCATGGGGTAGAACCTCCTCAGGGAATATAAGGTTTTCATAAGGCTGATCTTGAGCCACCATCCAAGCATGAATACCTTCATTTAAGAGAATATTTTTGGTGTAGAAAGTCTCAAATTCAGGATCTTCTGCTCACGAATTTCTTGGGAAACAAAATCATAGGCACATAGGTTCGGAGCCAGACCGACTACCCCAAGAGCACTCATCCATAAATTGATTACTAGTACAAATAACATAAAGAAATGTAACCAACATTTATTGGAGAAAGCAACCCCAAAGATTTGGGACCAAAAGCGATTAGCAGTCACCATTGAATAAGTCCCTTCAGCCTTTAAAAGCACAAAATGTATTTGCACCATCACCATCTTCGAACAAAGTATTTTCTATGGTAGCACCATGAATAATGCATAGCAAAGTGGCACAACTCCCATCATATGAAATGGTTTCAATGTCCAATTATGAAACCCTTGGAAAAAGAGGATGAATCAAAATATTGCTGCTACACCAAAACTGGGTGCAAAGAACCAACCAAATTGACCTAGTGGATAAATCAAGAATATAGAAACAAAAATAGCAATTGGAGTAGAGAATACGATTGCATTATAGGTCACAATTGAACAGATTGAGCAAGTTCAAATTGGCATAACATGAAACCTATTAGTCTGAAAACACCATGGAGAGCAACAAAAGTCCACAGGCCACCTAATTGACACCAACAAGTAAAATCTCCTTGTGCCTCAGGACCCCATAGATACAAATTCTTATTTTCTATTGGAACACATAGCAACCTAGGTAAATCCATGAGTTCGATTCGATTAGACCTTACTATTTCCATTCTTATCCCATTCTTAACTTAATAAAATAAGTTAATAAGAATACGCAATTTTAACCTCGAATTGTCCTATGACTCATACCACCGAGTATATCTTTTAAGTAAGGGGCAAAAAAAAAAGAAAATTCCTTATTTTTTCCTTGCCCCTAAATTTAATATTAATATTAAATAATAGTAGACTCGAAATGAAAGCCCTTTTCTCTTCTTACATTGTTCGCTATTGCATTTTTGCAATAAAAAAATAATAGAATATATATTCTGGAATCAAATAAAAATATTGCAAAAGAGATTTTCAAAATATTTATCTGTAGTGGAAAAGAATAATGATTTTTTCCTATGGAAGAGCATCCAGTAACAAAAAGATAAAATCGGAAAAATATTAACAAATTTTTGCATGGTCCAAGGAAAAGGAAATAAATAAAATCTGCTTCTACAATTTAATGTATATCGAATTTAAATATCAGAATAGCTATATAGTCATGATTCAATGGGTCAGGTTCGCTTACTTTTTTTGATTCAAAATTCTACGGCGGGTTTGATAGGAACAATTAGGAATACTTTGGTTTTGTGATTAATAATCAGGATTGGATATTTAGAATAATTTTTATGTCCCAAGATAATTTGAATAATGAGACATGAAGAGGACTACTATGTTACTACAGGGTATACTCAGTACAATTATTAATTACTAATTGTTCAACTTTGTAACTATAGCTTTCAATAATAAGAATTGATTATAATAATATAGTAGTTACCCTTTTACTTTTTTTTAGAGGTATCAACTTCTATTCTCTGCGGAAAAACGAAGATTAAAGATTAAGCTTGAGTTTAGTGGAAAAAGCCCTTTATCGGATTTGAACCGATGACTTACGCCTTACCATGGCGTTACTCTACCACTGAGTTAAAAGGGCCTATTCTTTTTTAATTCATGAATTAGCCATCTTCAATTATGAGTTTACTACATATATCTAAATATGTAGATATATAGATACTCATTCGAGAACAAAAAATGGGAGTTGCATAGTAGTAATCGGTAATTGGGTAATAATATTTAATATTATTAATATTGTTATTTAATAGAATTGTATTTAAATAAATAAAATAAATGTAGTGAATTGTTTGAAGACTGATATCGCTTGTAATCAATCAAAACAAGATTGACTTGATCGATACGTGTACCAATTTGACATCAACATAAAAAAATGCGAGATATTCTTATTGAATCATGTAATGATGGAATTCCATTCATACCATGAGCTGAATTTTTTGAATATAAAAGAAAAATTCTTACTCTTACTATAGTATCATCCTAAAAATAGGAAAGACTCTTCGGATTCAGATCTAGTCATTACATTAGATTATATTGACAATTCCAAAAAAATGTTCATACTATCATGGTAGTATGATGGTGGTTGGGCCGATATGCCCCTATCGTCTAGTGGTTTAGGACATCTCTCTTTCAAGGAGGCAGTGGGGATTCGACTTCCCATAGGGGTATGGTATTACAAAAGGAAGTTGATCATGGATTAGATTATCAATAAGCCTAGAATTAATTATTCCTAGGTCGATGCCCGAGTGGTTAATGGGGACGGACTGTAAAGTCCTTGGCTATATGTCTACATTGGTTCAAATCCAGCTCGGCCCAAAAATTCGTCATCCCACGAGTATGATATAACCTTCAAAAGTGTCCAATATGTAGACCAATATGTAGAAATAAAGAAAAAGAGTCCTTTTTTTTGCTCTATCCATACATTTTTCTCATCTGTTTTGATCTTTCTAATGATCTAGATTGATGATCCTTAAGCATTAAGAATATGTATGCCATCATAGACCTCCCCGGGATTGTAGTTCAATTGGTTAGAACCCCGCCCTATCAAGGTGGAAGATGCAGGTTCGAGCCCCATCAATCTCGAACTAGGACCATTATCTCTCTATTTTATGTGAAAAGAAAAAGGAGACAGGCATCAAAATATAATTCCCTCCTATCTTTATTTCTTTTGTTTTTATCATCAGACAAATACGAAAATTTCCATTTCTTCCCCCAGTACCGATTGATTGGGGAGAGACATGAGTAGGTACAAGTGGTAGTATTAATATTAAATTAAGTATGGTAAGAGATACATGTTTGACTTTCTTTTATGATTGTTCTTGATCAATTAAATGTAATAGAATGCCAATATTTTTAATATAGTAGGAGTGTACATACACAAATTGTATTGATTTATTGTACGATAGAGAATGTACTTACCATAATTATCTCGGCAGAGTATTTTTCGGGTTAAATCACACTTTTTCTAGCTTAGCTCTGACTTTCTTTGTGTTTTCTCAATTACTAATTGGAAATAATCTATTTCATTATCATTCCAATTTCCCATTGATTTTTTTGTCTTATACTTTTTTCTATAACTTACCACCTACCGTCGTTTTTACACTTCTACATACAATTACCATATAAAATATAAAATACCATATGGCTGCTATTCTACGGGTTATACACATATCCCAAAGAATAAAAGTGAGATGGAAAAGGGTGAGTTAAAGTTAACTATAAAAGTTTAATATTCCAACAAATTTACTCAAAAAATAAATAAACAGATATTCTTTGGTCTTTTATTTTTTGAGTATCCTCCTTTTGGATTTTGGATTAAAGTTGGCATACATACATAAAAAAAATTCAACAGGATTTCCTTATTGGATCAGGAATCCCATTCTTTATTTTTTATGGATAAAAATTTTCTTGTGTTATGTTATACTATATAATTCTTGACAATGAATCAATTTGATACATTAGATATTATTATTCATAATATTTATCTAATTCAGTATCATCAGGATTCAATTCATCCCAGTGAATTTATCAGAATTACAATTTCTCATTTCTATGGGATTAGATCTCGCGTTATTGTGAAACACAAAGCAATGAGATTATGGAAGTCAATATGCTCACATTTATTGCTACTGCACTGTTTATTCTAGTTCCTACTGCTTTTTTACTTATCATCTACATAAAAACAGTCAGTCAAAATGATTAATTTGACTGAAAGTTGAATTATTAGTTCTTATCAATGATTGAAGAAATGAAAGAAAGGGATTCAAAGTCCAAGTCTTAAGCGCCCGTTTATTTTGGGATCAGGATCAGGATCAGCTCATTTCAGAATTATTTTTTTCTTATAAAATTAATATTTATTATTTTATACTATTATTAAATTAAATTATTATAAAGAATTAAATAGTTTTTTGAGATTTAAATTATTGAATTCTTAATTTTGATAAAAAGATATTAGTTTACAAAAGTGGTTCACTAGTCTTGATCTTGATCTTGACCTTGACCCCCAACCAAACAGACCCTAAATGATTAGGGGTGGAATCAGAAGTATCTGAGATACTATGTGAGATAGTATGGTAGAAAGAACTAGAATATTATTCTATGTGAAATTAGTTATATTTTTTTTGCTACCCCGGATCTCGTAGATATTTTGATCCCAGCCAGCAAAAAAGAAATCTTTATTGGTAAAAGGATTGGGGTTGGTTGAATATAAATAGTTGCGAAATCTGCACAATTTCCTCTTCATGATGCAATCATATCACATCTTAACTAGGCATGAAAACCATTAGCCCCACACGAGGTATGTGAATAAGTGATTGTCTGATATTATTCTAGTTCTTTCTACCATACTATCTTCTATTCTATAGTTGTTTATATAGTATTTTTAGTTAAAGTTGTATTGTATACAGATATAGGCTTTATATAGATCCTAATTTATATAGATCATAGGATAATATATATCTCATATATTAGACATACATCTATAAATTTGAATAGCCTTTTCTATTTTATTTTGTTTTCTTCAATAGATCAATTTGTACAGATTTCGATTAATCAAAACAAAATAATGGAAGCCTAACTCCACTCTTCTAACTCCTAGGTTTCTTTTCATTCGAAAGAATAAAGAATAGCATGACTATATACTATAAAAAAACAAAATGAAGGAAAAGGAATATTTTTTGGATTCCCATCTCAAGACAAGAAGTCATCGATTGAACTATTAACAAATAATCCATGGAGTTCTATGGTAACTAACTTCTTTAGGGTTGGAAAAGGTGTAGAATGCAAGGAAACTCCTATTTCCTTATGTAGGACCTCTTTTGATAATTGAATCTCTATCTGTTTCTAGTAGCAAGTATATATTATCATAATAGTAGAATAACTTTTTCTTAGAATGGTAAAAAAAATAAACAAAGGAGGAAAAGAAAAATAAGGAAAAGCAATAGGGATTTTTTTTCTCATTTAATATCCATTATTATGTTAAGAACTAAGAACTGGTACATCAAAATAGAATATTTAGGAAGAATTTTGTTGGAAAAAATATTTCTATTATGTGTAGATTTGAGTCTCGAAATACAACGAAGGTAATAATTCATTCTTTGATTGAATAATTATGATTCATTATTGTAATTTTTTTACTGTAATTCAGTATAATTTTGAAAGAGTTAAGGTTTTTGAAAGTGATTAATTAAAGTAAAGAATTAATATAATTTGATTACCAAATGGAGTAATCAATTATGCCCTAGAGCCCACTCCTTCCCCATACTACAAGTGAAAGGGAAAATGAAAAGACTACCATTAAAGCAACCCAAGCGAGACTTGCTATATCCATGTCGAATTATACCTCCTATCTTTTTGAAGGAATTATTTTATGGATCAATAATTATAGTAAAATTAATGGTGCATATTCAAAAAAAAAAGGATAAGGATTCTGACTTAAGGCCATCTCTAAAGAATAAAATAAAAGGTGACATAGCCACCCTATTTGAATATCTGAGCACTCAGAACTTCTAGTGAGTCTCGATATAAAGTATTTTCGGCCCTTTCCACAACTCCTAAATTGATTTCCCATTAGATTATAGCCTATCCAATCTAATTCCTGATAGAGTCAATAAACACTACCTATACTTAGGTAGTGTAAGATAATTATGAAGTTTTGGATAGTCTTTTGTATAATGCTTTCTTCAATCCTAGAAGAAAAAAATGGGAGTCCTTTAGTTTATAGGATTTTCGACCTATTACTTTAATAGTTCTAAATCCCCAAATTGACTCTCACTATTTATTTGTTTGATTCCATTTTATTTAGCAAAAAAATGGCATGAAACAATCATTAATAAGCATAAGTTGTTCATCTCTATCAATATTGGTTTGGGACATGTACAAAACCACTGAAAAAATTGACAATATTTTATAGATATAAATTTATCTACATATCCTAGAAATCTAGTATTCCCAGTATCAATGGGCCCAACCCTTTGTCCCTACTTTTGTGGGTCAAGAATTCATCGAACAAACAATAGGATATGAAATCTCAAGTCTTTTATTGAGTTGATTAGGCAACACCCATATTTGAACTAGGGATAAAGAATTTGCAGTCCCTCGCCTTACCACTTGACCATGTCGCCAAATCTGATCAAAAATGAATAAAAGTATTATCCATATTCTATTACTAATAATCCTTTTGGAAATTATGAAATTACTGAGAACCTCCTTTTTATATTTTATATTTGGATCTTGAATCCCATTATATCCCTAAATTAATCCATCCCTATATCTTTTTTATTGAATCCCATTTAGATTATTCTCTTCGATTGATTGTATCTTAAAACATACATCTTACTTAAAAAAAATTTCCTTTCTCTTTTTTCTCAATAGAAAAGAAAAGATAAAAATGAATTTACATTCACAGATTGCAAAATTTAGGGCAAACTGTGTTCCCTTAATGGCATAAGAAAATGGCATAAGAAAAGCAAAATGCCATAAGGAAAGCAAATCGATTTATGACTAATCAGTATAAATTAAATTATTTTGAATAATAGATTATTTTCCATTTTCATTATAACAATATATATGTGTCTATGTAAACCCCAAAATAGAAATTGTTACACAGATATTGATTATATTGAGTGGGGTCTTCCTCTTATGCACATATCCCTTTAGAAAAGTAGAAAGTAGAAAACCATTGTGCTTTTTCATTGGATATATTGAATAAAAAATAGGAATTATGATATAGTTTGACCTGCTTCATATTTAGGTTGCAAAAATAAAACTACAATAAAAGGATACAATAGAAGATTGCTAGATAACTATATCGGATCACCATACACCTACTAAATACTATTCTATTCCTCAATTGTATTCTATGCATTTTACTATAAAAAAAGAATCCATGAATTCTTTTTGAACATTAACCAATTATTCTGTCTTTATTGCATTCATAATCATAAAAAGTGGAAATGGATTTAAATTTAATTTAAATTCTGAATCCATTTATTTTTTGCTACCCAATTTGATCATAATATCATACATAATAGGTAGAGATCCATTTTGATATTCTATACAAGACTATATAAGTGTCTGTAAGGTAAGTGGTAGGGTTTTCTTTTAGGAATATTTTATCAACTCATTTCTATTTGTACCTATCAAAAATATTCTTCATTCCTTCATCTCCTCCCACTTGATATGTATGAATAAAAGATATGTATGGGGGTTGCCTAAAATTTTATGTGATTCAGTAAACAGAATATACATTCCATCATTGCTAGATTGATTCATTTAGTTCGATGAAGAGTGGGGGATTTTTCGATAGAGAGGAAATTTAAGATTAAAATGCTTCGGGATCGAAATGGGGAAATGTGTGCAATGCCTAGATTTAATCAGATCTAATTTGAGGGATTTTGTAGGTTCATTAATCAGGGCTTGACGGAAGAACTTCATAAGTTTCCTAAAATTGAAGCTAAAGGTCAAGAAATTGAATTTCAATTGTTTGTGGAAACATATCAATTGGTAGAACCCTCGATAAAAGAAAGAGATGTTGTGTATATATCACTCACATATTCTTCTAAATTATATGTACCCGCGGGATTAATCTGGAAAGTCAGTAGAGCTATGCAAGAGCAAACCATTTTTATTAGAACCATTCATTTAATGAATTCGCTAGGAACCTCTATAGTAAATGGAATATACAGAATTGTGATCAATCAAATATTGCAAAGTCCCAATGTTTACTATCATTCAGAATTAGACCATAACAAAATTTCTATTTATACTAGTACTATAATATCAGATTGGGAAGGAAGATTGGAATTTAAAATTGATAGAAAAGCGAAGATATGGGCCCATGTGAGTACGAAACAAAAAATATCTATTCTAGTTCTATCATCAGCTATGGGTTCAAATCTAAGAGAAATTCTAGATAATATTTGTTACCCTAAAATTTTCTTGTCTTTCCTGAATGATAAGGAAAAAAAGATTGGGTCAAAAGAAAGTGCTATTTTAGAGTTTTACCAACAATTTGCATGTGTAGATGGAGATCCAATATTTTTGGAGTCCTTATGTAAGGAATAACAAAAGAAATTTTTTCAACAAAGATGTGAATTAGGAAGGATTGGTCGACAAAATATGAACCGGAAACTAAATCTTGATATACCTCATAATAATACATTTTTGTTACCACGAGATGTATTGGCTGCTATGGATCATTTGATCGAAATGAAATTTGGAATGGGTATGATTGATGATATGAATCACTTGAAAAATAAACATATTCATTCTGTAGCAGATCTGTTATAGGATCAATTTGGATTAGCTCTTGTTCATTTAGAAAATGTTGTTCGAGGAACTATATGTGGATCAATAAGGCATAAATTGATAACGACTCCCCAAAATTTGGTAACTTCAACTTCATTAACAACCACTTATAAATCATTTTTTGGCTTACACCCTTTATCTTAAGTTTTGGATCAGACTAATCCGTTGACCCAAATTGTTCATGGGTGGAGGTTGAGTTTTTTAGGCCCTAGGGGGTTGACAGGGCAAACTAGTAGTTTTCGGATATGGGATATTCATCCTAGTCACTATGGACATATTTGTCCAATTGATACGTCTGAAGGAATCAATGTTGGACTTATTGGATCCTTAGCTATTCAGGTGAGGATTGGTCATTGGGGATCTATAGAGAGTCCTTTTTATGAAATATTTGAGAGATCAAAAAATGCACAGATGATTTATTTATCATCAAGTAGAGATGAATATTATATGGTAGCAGTAGGAAATTCTTTGGCCTTGAACCAGGGTATTCAAGAAGAGCAAGTTGTTCCAGCCCGATATCGTCAAGAATTTTTTACCATCTCATGGGAACAGATTCATCTTATAAGCATTTTTCCCACCAATATTTTTCTATTGGAGCTTCTTTCATTCCTTTTATTGAGCATAATGATGCAAGTTAAGCTTTAATGAGTTCTAATATGCAATGTCCAGCAGTTCTACTTTCTCGATCTGAGAAGTGCATTGTTGGAACTAGAATGGAAGGCCAAACAGCTCTAGATTCTGGGGTTTCAACTATAGCCAAACAAGAGGGAAAGATTGGTTATACTGATACCCACAAGATCATTTTCTCAAGTAATGGGGACACTATGAGCATTCCATTAGTTATGTATCAATGTTCTAACAAAAATACTTGTATGCATCAAAAACCTGAGGTTCCATGGGGTAAATGCATT
Organism: Trichopus zeylanicus subsp. travancoricus; assembly: GCA_005019695.1. Taxonomy (NCBI): domain Eukaryota; kingdom Viridiplantae; phylum Streptophyta; class Magnoliopsida; order Dioscoreales; family Dioscoreaceae; genus Trichopus; species Trichopus zeylanicus. The sequence continues at coordinate 99,020 of RXID01014257.1, forward strand.
AAAAAGGGACAAATTTTAGTGGACGGTGCAGCTACAGTTGGTGGGGAACTCTCTTTAGGTTCCCTTGGGATAATTATTATTATTTCTTTTTTTAGGGTATCTCGTCTCTTTGTAAAAAATAAAAACAAAGAGGGAATTGGGGGAAAATGCCAAGAAGATATTGGAACATCAATTTGCCAGAGATGATGGAAGCGGGGGTTCAATTTGGTCATGGTACTAGGAAATGGAATCCTAGAATGGCCCCTTATATCTCTGCAAAGTGTAAATGTATTCATATTACAAATCTTACTAGAACTGCTCATTTTTTATCAGAAGCCTGTGATTTAATTTTTGATGCAGCAAGTAGAGGAAAAAGCTTTTTAATCATTGGTACAAAAAATAAAGCAGTGGATTCAGAAGCATTGGCTGCAATAAGGGCTCAGTGTCATTATGTTAATAAAAAATGTCTCGATGGTATGTTAATGAATTGGTCTATGATGGAAATGAGACTTCATAAGTTTAGAGACTTAAGAGCAAGCCAAAAGATGGGCAAACTCAACTGTCTCCCAAAAACAAAAAGAGATGCAGTGATCTTGAAGAGAAAATTAGTTACCTTGCAAACATATCTAGGTGGTATCAATCGATTAGGTATTCCAACAAATGGCTCTTCAAGATTATATGGCTCTTCAAGAATGTGTCATTTTAGGTATTCCAACAATTTGTTTAATCGATACAAATGGTAACCCGGATCTCGTAGATATTTTGATCCCAACCGATGATGATGCTATAGCTTCAATCCAATTAATTCTCAACAAATTAGTATCCGCAATTTGTAAGGGTCATTCAAGCTATATAGGAAATCCCTGATTATTATTCAAAATAAAAAAAATGGTTAATTATTAATTATTTTTTTTGGGAATTCCATAGATTTATTGGATTAGTTACTATTACCTAAATTTTTCAAAAGAGATAAATAAGTAGAGTGATTGCTTGTAAATAAAAATATATGGATTAAAATGGGTGAAATCAGAAAGAGATGGTTGAATCAAAATAATTCCTTTTTTTTTAAGTTCAATTTCTGTGAGAGGACAATATGAATGTTATAGCATGTTCCATTAAAACACTTAAAAGGGTTTTATGATATATCAGGTGTAGAAGTAGGCCAACATTTCTATTGGCAAATAGGGGGTTTGCAAATCCATGCCCAAGTACTTATCACTTCTTGGGTCGTAATTGCTATCTAATTATGTTCAGTCATCATAGCTGTTCGGAATCCACAAGCCATTCCAACCGACGGTCAAAATTTCTTCGAATATATCCTTGAATTTATTCGAGACATGAACAAAACCCAAATCAGAGAAGAATATGGTCCTTGAGTTCCCTTTATTTGAACTATGTTCCTATTTATTTTTGTTTCTAGCTAGTCAGGTGCTCTTTTACCTTGGAAAGTCACATAGTTACCTCATGTGGAGTTAGCTACCCCCACAAATGATATAAATACTACTGTTGCTTTAGCTTTACCCACATTAGTGGCATATTTTTATGCGGGTCTTACAAAAAATGGGTTGGGTTATTTCAAAAAATACATTCAACCAACCCTAATCCTTTTACCAATAAATATCCTAGAAGATTTCACAAAACCTTTATCTCTTAGTTTTTGACTTTTTGGGAATATATTGGCTAATGAATTAGTAGTTGTTGTTCTTATTTCTTTAGTACCTTTATTAATTCCTATACCCTTCATGTTTCTTGGATTATTTACAAGTGGTATTCAAGCTCTTATTTTTGCCAACCTTAGTCACGGCTTATATAGGCAAATCCATGGAGGGTCATCATTAACTAGTCTTCAAACAAAATAGTGTTTTTTTTAGCTTATTTCTATTCATGTATGGTTTAAGAGAATCCACTAGGTTGGGGAACATCATAGTTACAAATATGTATGTATAGTATTATATAGTATATATGACCCATAATCGTGGTAGGTCAAGTTATGTTATAGAAGAAAGAAAGGTATATTTGATATTAGATATTCATTATATTATAGGGGATTATTCCTATATATTATTTATCTCTATATAATGTATTTTATATACAATTTACAGTCCCCTCTATTTATATTGAGATGTATTCCAATACAAATTTCTTCTCTTTCGTCTGTGACTATGCATAGATTGAATGAAAAAATAGATGAACTCGGGAATGGAATAGAGTAGAAAATGAAGAATTGATGAAAGAATGGTTCCGAAGAAAGAAGTGCAATAACTAGAGTTGTATGCATCATATGGATTTACAAAAAAACCTATCGCGGGTAGAAACTAAAAAAAATAAGAGATGGAAATAGTTCTGATAATTCAATTGATTCAGTAATATTTTTGTTGCAATTCAGAATTTTTAGTTAGTTTGACCCGACGATGGATCTTAGTGAAAAAATGTAATAATTCATTGGTTGATTGTATTATTAACCATTTCTTTTTTTTTTTGGTGCGAGGAACTTACCATGAGTCCATTGATTTCTGTCGCTTCCATTATTGCTGCTGGATTGGCTATAGGCCTTGCTTCTATTGGACCTGGAGTTGGTCAAGGAACTGCTACAGGCCAAGCCGTAGAAGGTATTGCGAGGCAACCAGAAGCAGAGGGTAAAATATGAGGTACTTTATTGCTTAGTCTAGCTTTTATGGAAGCTTTAACAATTTATGGACTGGTCGTGGCATTGGCACTTTTATTTGTGAATCCTTTTGTTTAATGTAATCCTAAAAATGGGAAAAAGTACCTTTGTCATTAATTTCATTGACTCAGACTTGCCCTTTGTTTCATCAAATTATAGCAAGACTTTACTCATAGAATAGAAAATTATTTCTAGTATTTTCTATTTTTCTTGAGACAATACCCCTACCGTAGGTAGGACTGATTTGAAGATGGTGAATTCACAGATCTAGTCACTTTCTTTCTTCTCATCCTTAGTACACCAGAAACTTTCACTTTTAGAGAGCCTTTCAACAAAGAACAAAGGAGATATTTTGCAATTGACATGAAACCTAAGACAATAATGCTACTTTATTCAAAATTGGAAATTTCACTAAAAATTAAGAAAAAAATTAATGAAAATGAAGAATAGAAAAATAAAAAAATAAGAAGAAAGAAATTGATTCAAAAAAAAGACAAGTGAGATGACAGAAAAAGAATTCTGGTTCTTTCTTAGTCCTATCTATATTATATGAAGCATATGACAAATGTAACCTATTCTTTTGTTTCTTTTGAACACTGGCCATTTGCTGAAAGTTTCAGGTTTAATACCGATATTTTAGCAACAAATCTAATAAATCTAAGTATAATGCTTGGTGTATTGATTTTTTTAGGAAAGGGAGTGTGTGCGAGTTGTCTATTTCAAAAATAGGTTGGATCCAACCGGCAGTACTTTAATATAATAGATTTTTATTTCTTATTTTTTATTGTATTTATAAAGACAATAGAAAATAAGAAAGAAAGGTGGACAATCTCAATGAATTACTTATGAATAAATTCCATTTAGAAATAATATAATATAATATATGTAAGAACCATAGCATTTCGTGATTCATTGGTAAATCAACTTTGATTTTCTATCAACCAATAATGTGAGACCATTAACATGGTTAAAGCCAAACTGTTTGAAGTCCAGGCATAACATGGGTATTCTTACTACCACTATCTTAGTGTTAGTACCGAAATGATTTTCATTTTAAAATGAATAGTTAGTAATTTATCCGATATTAGACACTCATATTGATAAAATAATTTCAACTATTTACTAGTTACTATAAAAAAATGTATTAGAAAAAAAATAGGCACCTTGCCTCTTTTTATCCAATGCTGAATCGATGACCTATGTATAAAAAAATGAAGAATTTTTTGGATTCGCAGAAAGGGCATAAACAAATTTAAATTATATTAAAATAAAATATTTCAATTTCAAATATATTAAAATGAAATATCTATTATAGATATATATTTGTATTTGAAATTTAATAAAGAACAAATTAAATAAAGAAACAACTTTGCTGAAATTATATATTTTTGTTTGGTCAAAAGAGTCCCTTTACTAGAATAGAACATTCTATTCTTGTATGAGTTTCGATGAAGAAAAGATGGGGCAGGCTCATTACAGTAAATGATATGGAAATGTCTATATGTCTATAACATAAATAATTGAGTGTGAGAGCCAAATGAACCGAAAGATTCATGTTTGGTTTGGGAAGAGATCATGGAAGTCGTAAAATTATATTATATAGTAAGATAATCTACTTTCATTAAATGATTTATTAGATAATCAAAAACAGTGCATCTTGAGTACTATTCAAAATTTAGAAGAATTGCGTAAAGGGGCCATTGAGCAGCTTGAAAAAGCCCAAACTCGCTTATGGAAAGTGGAAATGGAAGTTGATGAGTATCAAATTAATGGATACTCTGAGATAGAAAGAGAAAAAGTAAATCCGATTAATGCTACTTGTGATAGTTTGGAACAATTAGAAAATTACAAAAAGGAAACCCTTCTTTTTGAACAACAAAGAGTGATTAATCAGGTACGACAATGAGTTTTCCAGCAAGCCTTACACAAAACTCTAGGAACTCTGAATAGTTTTTTTAATAGTGATTTACATTCCCGCATCATCAGTGCTAATATTCATATCCTCACAGCGATGCAAGAAATAACCGATTAATCTTTCTACTTTTTCTTTAGTTGAAACTTTAGGTATTATTATTTCTTTTGGCTTCTGAAAAAGAATAAAGAGACACTAATGGTAACCCTTCAAGCCGATGAAATTAGTAATATTATCCGTGAACGTATCGAACAATATAATCGAGAAGCAAAGATTGTGAATACCCATACCGTACTTCAAGTAGGCGATGGTATCGCTCATATTCATGGTCTTGATGAAGTCATGGCAGACGAATTAGCAGAATTTGAAGAGGGTACAATAGGCATTTCTCTGAATTTGGAATCCAATAATGTTGGCATTGTATTAATGGGCAATGGTTCGACGATACAAGAGGGAAGTTCTATAAAAGCAACAGGAAAAATTGCCCAGATACCTGTTAGTGAGGCTTATTTGGGTCGTGTTATAAATGATCTGGCTAAACCTATTGATGGGAGGGGGAAATTTCAGCTTCCAAATCTCGCTTAATTAAATCTCCTATCCCAGGTATTATTTCAAGATGCTTCGTATATGAGCCTCTTCAAACGGGACTTATTGCTATTGATTCCATGATCCCTATAGGACATAATCAATGAGAATTAATTATTGAGGACAGGCAGACCAGTAAAATGGTAGTAGCCATAGATACTATTCTCAACCAAAAGGTGCAAAATGTAATATGTGTTTATGTAGCTATTGGTCAAAAAGCATCTTCTGTGGCTCAGGTAGTGACTACCTTTCAGGAGCGAGGGGCGATGGAATACACTATTGTGGTAGCCGAAATAGCGGATTCACCTGTTACATTACAATATCTCGCACCTTATATAGGAGTGGCTCTAGCTGAATATTTTATGCATCGTGAATAACATACTTTAATAATTTATGATGATCTTTCCAAACAAGCACAAGTTTATCACCAAATGTCTCTTCTATTAAGAAGACCCCCTAGTCATGAAGCTTATCTAGGAGATGTTTTTTACTTGGATTCATGCCTTTTGGAAAGAGCTACTAAATCAAATACTCATTTAGGTGAAGTATGACCGCTTTACAAATAGTTGAGACTCAATCTGGGGACGTTTTAGCTTATATCCCCACTAATGTAATTTCCATTACAGATGGATAAATATTTTTATCCACCGATCTATTCAATGCTGGAATCTAACCTGCTATTAATGTGGGTATTTCTGTTTCCAGAGTGGGATCTGCGGCTCAAATTAAAGCTATGAAACAAGTAGCCGGCAAATCAAAATTGGAACTAGCTCAATTTGCAAAATTAGAAGCCTTTGCACAATTCACTTCTGATCTCGATAAAGCTACTCAAAATCAATTGGCAAGTGGTCAACGATTATGTGAGTTGCTCAAACAATCTCAATCAAATCCTCTCGTGGAAGAAGAACAAATAGCTACTATTTATACTGGGGCAAATGGATATCTTGATCCATTAGAAATTGGGCAGGTAAAGAAATTTCTTATTTAGTTACATACTTACTTAAAAAAGAATAAACCTAAATTCCAAGAAATTATATCTTCCACTAAGACATTCACTGAAGAAGCAAAAATTCTTGTGAAGGGAACTGTTCAAGAATAGATTGAATTCTTTCTACTTCAAGAACAAACATAAATTTCTCATTCTTATTCTTAGTCTTAGTACAAGACTACTTGTTGAGAAATATATTATATATATCTATATATATATATATATATATATATATATATATATATATATATATTATATATTATATATATATATATATTTGATCCGAATCATTAGAAAAGAAATGGGTTTCTTGACATGGCCATTAACCTCTCAAAAAAAAAATTTAAAAGGGTTTTTTGAGGAAATGGATTCATTCTATTAATAAACTTTATTTCTTGTATCCAAAATTCCATAAAAAATTCATTTCCTCAAGAATGATTTGTTCTATTAACCCCTTGAGGAAATTTTTAAAGGATTAATGGCCATGAGAGGTAAAGGATTAAACCTTTTAAATTTTTTAAAATCAAGTTTTGTAGTTTTTTATTTTGAATAAAAATACTGAAAGACCTTTTAACTATTTAAGGGGTTAATAGAATGAATCACACTTTTACCACTAAACTATACTTGCTACCATATATATATTATGATATATAAATAGCCATTTGTCAAAGACAAAACAAAAAAAGTGAGATGCAATCAAAACAAAATTGCATCAGAATTGTAAAAATTCTAGTGTTTACACGTATGCTAACTGGGGATTCGAAAAAAAGCCGATGATAGTGGAAAGCTTATTTAAATACTAGAAAGAAGCGGTTATACTTTTTCTTTAGTAGTAAGTCATTATTGGACTAGCAGCACCCGACCCAAAGAAGTCATTGAAGCCATACCATAAAAATGATGAATTCTGCATATATGTTGTTTTTTTTTTGCTTCTCAACTATTAGATCTTATGAATTCGATTAAATCGGATCTAAAATTTATTTTAAATTTAAATAAATAAAATAATGTTTGGCTTTTTTTGGGGGGGGGTCAATTAATTATATTTCTATTCGAAATATGTGTGTTTTGTGATATTGTTATATATTTTAACGTTTATATATATTAGAATTTAAATTTTTGAGATATTATATTAATATTATTGAGATATTTTTTAATTATATAAACAACATATAATTAATATGTTTAATGTTTTTTGTTTATATAAATAAAATGAAATTTTTTTATATAAATTACATGAAATTAATTGATCTATGAATGATTGATTGAATTAAAAGAAGTACTGGCTCGGCCATTATTAACCGGGTTGGGGGAATACACTTTTGTACCTCTTCAAAGAAGTAAGGTATTCTTTCTATGGGGATGGGAATATCTGTTTCAAATCATTATTGAAAATTAATTGCTTGTAGATATTATATATTTTTTCTATATTATAGAATCCTTGAATCCTTAAAACTAGAGTTTTTATCAACTTTTACTTCACAATCACATAAAAAATTTACAATTTTGATTTGAATTGGGAGAGATGGCTGAGTGGACGAAAGCGGTGGATTGCTAATCTCTTGTACAAGTTATTCGTACAGAAGGTTCAAATCCCTCTATCCCCGCTCCTTCTTTCTGATCTCTTGAGAGTTTCAAATTCCAAAAAATCTCGATCCTTTGATTTATTTTTTTTTTTCATTTCTTATGCCCAGGATTATGCCCTGGATCATTAGATAAGAATCCAAATATGAAGAGGGAAACAAAGAATATCACCACTGTGTAAACGAAGAGTTTGAGAGTAAGCATTACACAATCTCCAAAATAAGATCATTTTTTTTTTGAAAGGGGAATCGATTAGTAATTTTTTTTAGTAATAAAATGATAAAATATATCAGGCATATCGGATCCCATCCATTTTTCAAATCTTTTTCATCGAATGAATCAGGAATTTAGAATTTAGGAGAGTATTAAAGATTTTATATAAAACTTACAACAGGTTGCCAAACAAAGGCTAAAAGAAAAAGAGTACAGGTATGACGGGCATAACATCTATGATTGGATTAAAAAGGGCATAAGCCTCGAGTAATTTGGCAAAGAAAAAACTACTCGAATAAAAGATAGAATTAAGATAGATACAAATTAAACTAAAGATATTAAGCATAACAAACATTTTGTTCTTGCAGATGATATAATTTGATATTTGATTTTGATTGAGTTATTTTTGAAATTTTAAGAAGTGAAATAAAAAAAACAGATCAAATAATTCCTTTTTTCTTCCAACTCTTCCAAATTAAAAATCTTTCTCCCGTTCCAAAAAAAAATGAGAATAAAGAATAATAAGTAATTCTACTTTCCTACAATATCTTAATTGAATTATACGTAATGATCAATGAATCTTTTTATTCTATATCATATGTGTCAAATCCTAGTAATGATGTCTATCATATGTATTTGGGTTGGAATTGACTATTAACTAATATAATTACATTATTAGTGTTTAGTAGTGTTGAACGGAAATCAAAATGGGTCATGGCCAAGTAGTAAGGCCGCGTGTTTTGGTCCCGTTACTCAGAGGTTCGAATCCTTCCACCCCAGATCAGATTATTCCTAACTTCTAAGAAAAATTCTTAGAATGATATTTTTTTCTTCTATTTGGTTTCTCACAAACATAATCAAGTCTTAAATGCATATGAGAAAAAAGTATATTATGTGCTCGTATTACTCATATTTATATTAAAATTTATTGAAATTGAAGATAACTATTTAAGTTTAAGTTAATTACTCAGAGAAGCCCCTATATTTAGTATTTAGGAAATGTAAATTATCACACGATGCGTTCTGAGTCGAAATGCAAAAGAAAGATCTCTCTATGTCCTTTCCAAACCAAAAATCCTCCCAAAATAAATAAATGGGGTATATTAATTCCACATTAAATATATTTTGTATGGAGATTAAAGAGCAAGGAGTTTTTGGTACTGATTTTCTCGCAGGTCTTAAGCTTAAAGTTTATAAAGCTAGGATAGAAAAACTAAAAATTGAAAAATGGGAAATTCTATTTGGACTTATTCAAATGAATAATTGTAAATCAATGTAGTGTATTGACTAGTAAGGCATTTATATATTTATATATTCCATTTACTTTATGGAAATGGAATATGGAATTTGTGATGGAGTTGATGAGAAGATTCGGGAATCCGAAGAAAATACATAAAAACATGAACAAGGCTCGTGATGTGATATTATATATTGTTATTATATTTATTCTTCTATTTCAGTATTCACTAACAATGGTCAAGAGCCCTTTTTCTCCGTTAACTAAAAAGTATCTACGATTCCTTAAACATTTATAAGTACCTTCGATAATAATGGTTCATTGTATATTAGGGATACGAAAGAGAAGATAATAGTCCTATATATATTAATGTTTTCTTTTTCATAGGAAAGCAAGAATAAGGAACTTAATCTGACCTTACATGAAACCTTTTCTATTCCATACCTATGGAAAAACTAGATTCTCAATCTACGTTCCTAATTAAAAATTTCAATTAAACCATTGATAATTCAATTGGATATGGTCAAATTTGCATCTCTTTAGCGAAGGAGATATTTGATTTACTTACTAATTTAATTTGTTTTCTCAACATTCAATTCATATTGACAATAATGTACTAAAAAATATAATTCAATCATGGATAAATGGATCTGTTTATATCCACCCTATATTGAAATGGTGGGTTGGTTGGTTTTTCCTTCGCTTCAATCAAATGGTGGGTTGTCGGATTTATTCTATAGTTATGGAAGACAAGGCATATTTTAGTGACATTAACGAAAATAAAAAATCAAAATTGAGAAAATCAAAATAAATGTCAATTTTTACATCTCTATTAATAGTTTGTTTGTTGTTTTTTAAGCAGATACACCATTTTAGTATTTTGGTGTTTGTTCATAAGTTCATAATTGGTTATTAAAAAATCCATCTTTTTTTTTAGTTCAATGTTTTTGCTTTTGTCGGTATCGCGCATTGCAATTCAATTGGTCTTTTTCTTATTTCGATCGTATCTATATAGCATATTTATCCGGGTTGCTAACTCAATGGTAGAGTACTCGGCTTTTAAGTGCAACTATGATCTTTTACACATTTGGATGAAGTACCAAATTCATCTAGACTATTGGTAGAGTCTATAAGACCATGACTAATCCTGAAAGGTAATGAATGGGGAAAACAACATGTCGAAATAAAAAAAATAAGAAATTTGGAATTTAAATTTTAAAAAAATCAAAATGGAATTTTGGGTTTATTCTTTAGGTCTAGTGGATAAATGGATAGAGTCTTATGGTCCCAATTTGGGTAAAACAAAAAACAACGAGCTTATATTCTTAATTTGAATAATTAATTATCTGATCTAATTAGATGTTAAAAATTAATTAATACCTGATGGGGGAAAGTATTCTCGTGTAAATGATTCTTTTTATTTATTCTTTTTTGAATCCTATCTATTCTTTATTCTAATTATAGTAGAATTATGGGTTGGATACAAATGTGTAGAAGAAATCGTATACTGATAAAAAGACTTTATTCCAAAGTCAAAAGAGCGATTAAGTTGCAAAAATAAAGGATTTTTACACTCTTGTAATTTTACCGAACATAAAAACATAAACCCATTGGATAGAAAAGTAGAGAAAAAGATCTATTGATTGGACTCTTCCTGTCTCCGGGTATATATTTTCTTACTATTACTATATACATAATATATATCCTGTTCTGACCTTATTGCACTATGTATAATTTAATAACCCAAGGAATGCCCCTCATTTCCTATTCAAGTAGAAATGAAAATGGAAGAATTACAAGGCTATTTAGAAAAATATGGATCTAGGCAAAGACACTTCCTATATTTGCTTCTCTTTCAGGAGTATATTTATACACTTGCTTATGATCATGGTTTAAATGATTTGATTTTTGTAGAAATTTTGGATTATGACAATAAATCTAGTTCAGTACTTGTGAAACAAGTCATTATTCGAATGTATCAACAAAATTATTTGATTTATTCAGTTGATGATTTGAGCCAAAATCAAAGCGTTGGGCACAATAATTTTTTTTATTCCCAAATGATATTAGAAGGTTTTGCAGTCATTATGGAAATTCCATTCTTGCTGTGACTAGGGTCTTCCCTTGAACAAAAAGAAATACCTAAATCTCAAAATTTCTGATCTATTCATTCAATATTTCCTTTTTTAGAGGACAAACTTTCACATTTTAATTTTGTGTCAGATATTTTAATACCCCATCCCATCCATCTGGAAATCTTGGTTCAAATCCTTCAATGCTAGACCCAAGATGTTTCTTCTTAGCATTTATTGTGATTCTTTCTTCATGAATATTATAATTGGAATAGTTTCATTATTCTAAAAAAAATCTATTTACATCATTTCAATTTCAAATTCAAAAGAAAATCAAAGATTTTTTTGATTCCTATATAATTCTTATGTCTCTGAATGTGAATTTATATTAGTTTTTTTTTAAACAATCCTCTTTTTTACTATCAACATCTTATGGGGCTTTTCTTGAGCGAATGCATTTCTATGAAAAAATAGAATAGTTTTTTATAGTAGCATGTTCTAATTATTTTTATTTTCAGAAGACCTTGTGGTTCTTTAAGAATCCTTTCATGCATTATGTTTGATGTCAAGAAAAAGCAATTCTGGCTTCAAGGGGAACTCATCTTATGATGAAGAAATGGAGCTCTTACTTTGTCAATTTTTGGCAATATTATTTGCAATTTTGTTCTCAACTGCATAGGATTCATATAAACCAATTATTAAATTCTTCTTTCTATTTTCTAGGTTATTTTTTAAGTGTACTAATAAGTATTTTGGTGGTAAGGAATGAAATGCTAGAAAATGCTTGTTTAATAGATATTCTTACTAAGAAATTCGATACTATGGTTTTAGTTATTCCTCTTATTTGATGGTTGTCTAAAGAAAAATTTTGTACTATATCTGGGCATCCTATTAGTAAGCCAATCTGGTGTGATTTATTAGATTTGGATATTATTCATCGATTTAGTCGGATATGTAGAAATCTTTCTCATTACCACCGTGAATCCTCAAAAAAGTAGAGTTTGTATCGAATAAAATATATACTTCGGCTTTCGTGTGCTAGAACTTTGGCTCGTAAACATAAAAGTACATCATGTGCTTTTTTGCAAAGATTAGGTTTGGGATTATTGGAATAAGAATTCTTTATAGAAGAAGAACAAATTCTTTCTTTAATCTTACCAAAAGCCCATTTTCAATTACATACAGGATGGATTTGGTATTTGGATATTATCTGTAGCAATGACTTGTGGGATTTTTCATTATTGATCTTGAGACCTTAACCTTATGTAATATAATGCAAATTCCATTTATGAAAATAAAATGAAAATTTGATAATTGATCAAGATAAATTTATGAATTTGCATTCTACAATGCTCATGGAATAGTGTAGTGGTTGAATCAACCGACTATTCCAAATTTTTTTCAGGGTCTAAGTTGTATATGTATACATAGGGAAAGTCGTGTGCAATGAAAAAAGCAAGCATGGTTTGGGGTGAGGTTTTTTTCGTCTATTACAAGAAGAAGGAAAAATTATCTACTTCATCTGACTAGTTCCAGGTTCAAGTCCTAGGCAACCCCTATGAAAAGGAAAAAGGTTTTTTTCTATTAGAATTCAAAAATTTGAATTGTTTGATTTATTTGATTTAGAAATTATTCTAGTCAATTTAGTCAGATAAAGAGAAATCTACAGTACAGAGATTGGTTGACATTAACATATAGCGCATGTTATACTCTTAAATAACAAGCCTTCGTATTATCTATATCTAGATTTTAGATAACTAGAGTTAAAACGTGTGCTTGGGAGTCCTTAAAAATAGAATAAAACAAGATCTTATGATGACTGCAATTTAAGAGAGATGCGAAAGTACAAGCCTATGGGGTCATTTCTGCAACTGGATAACCAGCACTGAAAACTGTCATTACATTGGGTGGTTTGGTGTTTTGATGATCCCTACCTTATTGACCACAACTTCTGTATTTATTATCGCCTTCATCGCTGCTCCTCCGATAGATATTGATGGCATTCATGAACCTGTCTTTGGATCTCTACTTTATGGAAACAATATTATCTCTGGTGCCATTATTCCTATTTTTGCAGCTATCGGTTTGCATTTTTATCCAATATGGGAAGCGGCATCTGTTGATGAGTGGTTATACAATGGTGGTCCTTATGAGCTAATTGTTCTACACTTCATACTTGGTGTAGCTTGTTATATGGTCGTGAGTGGGAACCTAGTTTCCATCTGGGTATGCGTCCTTGGATTGCTGTTGCATATTCAGCTCCTGTTGCAGCTGCTACTGCTATTTTCTTGATCTACCCTATTGGGCAAGGAAGTTTTTTTGATGGTATGCCTTTAGGAATTTGTAGTACTTTCAATTTTATGATTGTATTCCAGGCAGAACATAATATCCTTATGCATCCATTTCACGTGTTAAGTGTAGCTGGTGTATTCAGCGGCTCCCTATTTAGTGCTATGCATGGTTCTTTGGTAACCTCTAGTTTGATCGGGGAAACCACTGAAAATGAATTTGCTAATGAAGGTTACAGATTTGGTCAATAGGAAGAAACTTATAATATCATAGCTGCTCATGGTTATTTTGGTTGATTGATCTTCCAATATGCTAGTTTCAACAATTCTCGTTCCTTATATTTTTTCTTGGCTGCTTGGCTTGTAGTAGGTATTTAGTTTACTGCTTTGGGTATTAATACTATGACTTTCAATTTAAATGGTTTCAATTTCAACCAATCTGTAGTTGATAGTCAAGGCCGTGTCATTAACACTTGGGCTGATATTATAAATCGTGCTAATCTTGGTATGGAAGTAATGCATGAACGTAATGCTCACAACTTCCCTCTAGACCTAGCCGCTATTGAAGCCTCATCTACAAATGGATAAGACTTTTGTCTTAATGTATATGAATCGTTGAAGGAGCAATATCCAATATCTTGTTCCACAGGAAGAGATTTGGTATTGCTCCCCCTCTTGAAGTCGAGTTCTTTATCTTTATCATAAGGCTATCTCCTACCAATGAATGATAACTACTTTTGCTACTTTACTAAAATAGAAAATAAAAATGAAAAAATTAACGACGATATTTATTATCATTTCGTGCATGTCTCGCGAAAGTCAGAGTAGGGGTGAATTCTCCCAATTTGTGGCCTACCATCTGATCTATTATATAAATAGGTAAATGTTATTTTCCATTATGAATGGAGATTGTATGTCCAATCATTGCGGGTATAATGGTAGATGCCCGAGACCAAGTTACTATTATTTCTTTCTCCTCCCTCATGTTGAGTTTTTCCATTTTTCCCAATAAATAATTAGCTACAAAAGGATTTTTTTTTAATGAATATGTCACAACAGATTACTCCTTTATTTTTACATTTTAAACTATGTTCAATATCTTGATCTAATAAGGTAAGAATAAATACAATAATGATGAATGGGAAAAAGGGAAAATCCTTTAGCTAGATAAGGGGTGGATGTAGCCAAGTGGATCAAGGCAGTGGATTGTGAATACACCATGCGCGGGTTCAATTCCCGTCGTTGGCCCATCACATTATTGCAAATTCCAAAAATTTGATTTTCAATATTCCTATTTATGGTGATGAAGAATAAAACTATTACTATATTTTTCCCTTTTCCTACTTCTTATTCCAAGCACAGGATAACCCCAAGGGGTTGTGGGTTTTCTTCTACCAATAGGGGCTCTTCCTTCACCACCCCCATGGGGGTGGTCTACAAGGCTCATAACTACTCCTCTTACTATAGGACACTTACCTAGCCTACACTTAGATCCGGCTCTACCCAAACTTTTTTGCTTCACCCCAACATTACCCACTTGTCCAACTATTGCTAAGCAGTTTTTGGATATGAAATGGATGTCCCCAGATGGTAATCTTAATGTGGACAATTTACTCTCTTTTGCAATCAGTTTCACTATAGCACCTGCTGCTCTAGCTAATTGTCCACCCTTTCCAAATGTGATTTCTATTTTATGTATGGCCGTGCCTAAGGGCATATCAGTTGAAGTATATTCTTCTTTTTTATAAATAAAAACCCCTTCCCAAATTGTACAAGCTTCTTCCAAAGCATACGGCTTTCTAGATGTATATGATGATATCTAGACAAATGGATCTTATATGAATCATATGATGAAATACCACATGAGTGGATATATAGGAATACAAATCTGCCAAATCACTCATGTTATGATCTTCTACATCCTAGGTCTCCTCGTTCCATCATCTGGCTTATGTTCTTCATGTAGCATTCAGACCGAATAACTCTATGAAATTACGTTGCTACTTCCACATATTGCGGGTAACGTAGGAGACATCTCTATTTTTTGCCCCTGGGATCTTTCTAATTACCACTTCTTAGCTTTCAATTCACCTCTGACCATCAAATTAAATGGGAATAACCCATCCTCCTCTCTTTGAAAGAAGGGTGTTTCCCATTCTGCGCATGCTTTAAATAATTTTGTCTTCTCCATATTACCATATCTCTAGAGTCAATAATTTTCTATGAGGAACTACTGAACTCAATCACTTGCTGCCATTACTCAATAGTTTTATGTTGATGTCTATCCCATAGAGGTACTCAAATTGGATCAGTGATGGATTTCTAGATTTTGTTGTAAACCTAATTGGTTACTTCCAATTACATAAATCAATAGTTCAAACCACACTCAAAGGTAGGGCATTTCCCATTGATATAGGAACTTCTATACTAAAAACAATGGTATCTCCAATTATAGCCTTTCTGGGATGTAAAATATATCTCTTCTCACCATCCCCATAGTGTATGAGATAAATGCATGCATTTCGTATTCTATGGTTACGATTCTACCAGATGACTTTTTCATTTTGTCAAAAATCAATTTTATGGTATAGATGCTTATGACCTCCCCCTCTATGTCCTGCGATAATGATTCCTCTGGCATTACAACCTTTACCACAACGATGCTGTCCATAGATCAAATTATTTCATAGATTGGATTTCACCTGACTGTCTACAATTTCATTGCGTGTACTCGAGGTAGAAGTTTTGTATAAATGTATCGCTCTGTTATTAAGTATTTTCCATTAAATTCTTTTCTCTATAAGAGGTGGAATAGAATAACCTGATTGAAGCATAATGATCTACGTCTGTAATACATTGTATGTCTCATAATAGGTCCCATTCTTCTACCCTTTCTGGGGAGTCGATGACTATTCATAGCTATTACCTTGACACCAAAGAAGAGTTTGACCCAATGCTTTATTTCTGTCCTAGTTGATCCTAATTTGACATTTGAAGTATATTGATTGTTCCCCAATAACCAAATACTTTTTTCTATAAATACTGCATATTTGATTACATCCATAAACCCATTTTCTTCCCTATGAGTTCCACTATCGATAAGAATTCTAGTTCTTACTGTTCATATGTTATGGTATGAATATACCAATTCGTTATGTATGGATGATGAGATTCCATTGATACAGAGCTAATTCCAATAGACTTATTGAATGTTCCCATTGGCGTGCATCCAACAGGAATTAAACCAACGAATTTGCCAATTATGAGTTGGACACTTTAACGATTCAGCCATGGATGCTTAACAGGGATCATCGTACATCATGAATAACCAAATTCCAATTGAAATGAAATCTTTAGGAGGAATCAATTAAATGACATCAATTCAAATCCTGTATCTTTGAATTGAGAGAGATCAAGAATTCTCACTATTTCTTAGATTCATGGATCAAATTTGATTCAGTGGGATCTTTCACTCACATTTTTTTCCACCAAGAATGTTTTATGAAACTCTTTAACCCCCGAATTGGGAGTATCTAACTTTCACATGATTCACAAAGTTCAACAAGCAATCGATATTTCACGATCAAAAGTGTACTACTCCTTGTAGTAGCGGTCCTTATATCTTGTATTAACAATTGAAAGATGGTCGAAAGAAAAAATCTCTATTTTATGGGGCTTCTTCCCATACCTATGAATTCCATTGTACCCAAAAATGGGACATTGGAAGAATATTTTTGGTCTTCCAATATCAATAGGTTGATTATTTTGCTCCTGTATCTTCCAAAAAGAAAAAAGATTTTTGAGAGTTGTTTCATGGATTTGCAAGAGTGTACATGGGTTCTCCCAATAAAGAAAAACTGTATCATGCTTGAATCTAACCGGGGTTCATGGTGGTGGAGGAACCAGATTGAAAAAAGAGGGATTCTAGTTATAAGATATCCAATGAAACCATAGTTGGAATTGAGATCTCATTCAAAGAGAAAGATAGCAAATATCTGGAGTTTCTTTTTTTATCCTATACGGATAATCCAATCCACAAGGACCATGATTGGGAATTGTTTGATCGTCTTTCTCCGAGGAAGAAGCAAAACATAATCAACTTGAATTCAGGACTCAAAATCTTAGGGAAAGACTTGATTTGTTATCTCATGTCTGCTTTTTGTGAAAAAAAGACCAATTGAAGGGGAGGGTTTCTTCAAACAACAAAGAGCTGAGGCAACTATTCAATCAAATGATATTGAGCATGTTTCCCATCTCTTCTCAAGAAACAAGTGGGGTATTTCTTTGCAAAATTGTGCTCAATTTCATATGTGGTAATTCCACCAAGATCTCTTCATTAGTTGGGGAAAGAATCAGCAAGAATCGGATTTTTTGAGGAACGTATCGAGAAGAATTTGATTTGGTTAGACAATGTGTAGTTGGTAAACAAGGATTAGTTTTTTAGTAAGGTATGGAATGTATTGTCAAATATTCAATATGATTCCACAAGATCTATTTTCATTCAAGTAACAGATTCTAGCCAATGGAAAGGATCTTCTGATCAATCCAAAGATCATATTGATTCCATTAGAAATGTGGATTCAGAATATCACACATTGATCGATCAAACAGAGATTCAGCAAGTAAAAGAAAGGTCCATTCTTTGGGATCCTTCCTTTCTTCAAACAGAACGAACAGAGATAGAATCAGATCAATTCCTGAAATGCCTTTTTCAATCTTCCTCAGTGTCCCAGCTATTCACGAAACGTGAGAAGCAGATGAATAATCATCTGCTTCCAAAAGAATTAAACTTGGGAATCCTACAAGATCAATTCATTCTTTTATCTCTGAAAGATGGTCAGAACTTCATCTGGGTTTGAATCCTACTGAGAGGTCCACTGGAGATCAAAAATTTTTGAAGAAAAAACAAGATGTTTCTTTTGTCCCTTCCAAGTGATCAGAAAATAAATAAATGGTTGATATATTCAATATAATTATGTATTTACAAAAAACTATCTCAATTCATCCTATTTCATCAGATCCGGAATGTGATTTGGTTTCGAAGGATGAACCAGATATGGACAGTTCCAATAAGATTTCATTCTTGAACAAAAATCCATTTTTGAATTTATTGCGTCTATTGCATTACCAGAACAAAGGGGGATACACATTACACCATGATTTTGAATCAGAAGAGAGATTTCAAGAAATGACATATCTATTCACTCTATCAATAACCGAGCTGGATCTGGTGTATCATAGGGGATTTGCCTTTTCTATTGATTCCTATGGATTCGGTGCAAAAAAAAATCTTGAATGAGGTATTCAACTCTATAGATGAAACAAAATCAAAAATGAAATCTTTATTGGTTCTCCCTCCTCTTTTTCATGAAGAGAATGAATCATTTTATCGAAGGATCAGAAAAAAAATCAGTCTAGATCTACTGTGAGAATGATTTAGAAGATCTAAAACTAAAAACACCGGTATTTGCTAGCAACAACATAATGGAGGCAGTCAATCAATATAGATTGATCCGAGATCGGATTCAAATCCAATATAGAACCTATGGGTGCATAAGAAATGTATTGAATCGATTCTTTTTAATGAATAGATCCAATCGCAACTTCCAATATGGAATTCAAAGGGATCAAATAGAAAATGATACTCTGAATCATATAACTATAATGAAATATATTATCAACCAACATTTATTGAATTTGAAAAAGAGTAAAAGGTTTGATCCTGTTATTTCTCGAACTGAGAGATCAATGAATCGGGATCCTGATGCATACAGATACAAATGGTCAAATGGGAGCAATAATTTCTAGGAACATTTGGAACATTTCATTTCTAAATAGAAGAACCACTTTCAAGTAGTGTTTGATCAATTACGTATTAATCAATATTTGATTGATTGGTCTGATGCTATCAACAAACAAGATTTGTCTAAGTTACTTCGATTTCTTTTTGTTTAAGTCACTTCTCTTTTTGTCCAAGTCACTTCCCTTTTTGTCCAAGTCACTTCCCTTTTTCTTTTGTGAGTATCGAGGATATACCCATTCATAGGTCTGAGATCCACATCTATGAATTGAAAGGTCCAAATGATCAACTTTGCAATCAGTTGTTAGAATCAATAGGTGTTCAAATCATTCATTTGAATAAAACGAAACCCTTCTTATTGGATGATCATGATACTTCCCAAAGACCAAAATTCTTGATCAATGGAGGAACAATATTACCATTTTTGTTCAAAAAGATATCAAAGTGGATGATTGACTCATTCCATACTAGAAATAATCATAGGAAATCCTTTGATAACATTGATTTCTATTTCTCAATAATAGCCCATGATCGAGATGATTGGTTGAATACCGTGAAATGATTTCATAGAAGTTCATTGATATCTTCTTTTTATAAAGCAAATCAACTTCGATTCTTTAATGATCCACATCACTTCTGGTTCTATTGTAACAATAGATTCCCTTTTTATGTGGAAAAGACCTGTATCCATAATTATGATCTTACATATGGAAAATTCCTCAATATCTTGTTCACTTGCAACAAAATAGTTTCTTTGTACGTTGGTAAAAAAAACATTTTTTTGGAGAGAGAGACTACTTCACCAATCGAGTCACAAGTATCTAACATATTCATGCCTAACAATTTTCCACAAAGTGGTGATGAAACGTATAAATTGTACAAATCTTTCCATTTTCCAATTTGATCTGATCCATTCATTCATAGAGCTATTTATTTGATGACAGACATTTCTGCAACACC
Organism: Trichopus zeylanicus subsp. travancoricus; assembly: GCA_005019695.1. Classification (NCBI taxonomy): domain Eukaryota; kingdom Viridiplantae; phylum Streptophyta; class Magnoliopsida; order Dioscoreales; family Dioscoreaceae; genus Trichopus; species Trichopus zeylanicus. The sequence continues at coordinate 119,300 of RXID01014257.1, forward strand.
TCTAATAGAGGAACAAATAGCCAATTTTGAAAGAACCTATTGTCAGCCTCTTTCAGATACAAATTTATCTGATTCAAAAGGGAAGAACTTGCATCAGTATCTTAGTTTCAATTCAAACATGGGTTTGATTCATGCTCCATGTTCTGAGAAATATTTACCATCTGGAAAGAGGAAAAAACAGAGTCTTTGTCTAAAGAAGTGCATTGAGAAAGGGCAGATGTATACAACCTTCCAATGAGATAGTGGTTTTCTAAATATCTCAAAATGGAATTTGTTCCAAACATATATGCCATGGCTCCTTACTTCGACAGGGTGCAAATATCTAAATTTCACCATTTTAGATACTTTTTCAGACCCATTGCCAATACTAAGTATAAGTAGCAGTAAAAAATTTGTATCCATTTTTCATGATATTATGCATGGATCAGATATATCATGGCCTATTCCTCATAAAAAATTATGGGCGATTCTTTCACAATGGACTCTGATAAGTGAGATTTTGAGTAAGTGTTTACCGAATCTTCTTCTTCTGTCCGAAGAAATGATTCCTCAAAATAATGAGTTACCCGTTCTATTGATATGGACACATCTGAGATCAACAAATGCTCAGGAGTTGCTCTATTCAATCCTTCTCTTTCTTCTTGTTGCCGAATATCTCGTTCGTATACATATTCTCTTTATTTTCTGAGCCTCTAGTGAGCTACAAACAGAGTTAGAAAAAATCAAATCTTTGATGATTCCATCATACATGATTGAGTTGCAAAAACTTCTATATAGGTATCCTACATCTGAACTGAATTCTTTTTGGTTAAAGAATCTCTTTCTAGTTGCTCTAGAACAATTAGGAGATTCTCTGGAAGAAATACGAGGTTCTACTTCTAGTGGCAACATGCTATTGGGTGGTGGTCCCGCTTATGGGATCAAATCAATATGTTCTAAGAATAAATATTTGAATATCAATCTCATCGATCTCATAAGTATCATACAAAATCCCATCAATCAAATCACTTTTTTGAGAAATATGAGACATCTAAGTCATAAAAGTAAAGAGATCTATTCATTGATAAGAAAAAGAAAAAACATAAACGGTGATTGGATTAATGATAAAATGGAATCCAAGGTCACGAACAGTGATTCAATTGATGATGAAGAAAGAGAATTCTTGATTCAGTTCTCCACCTTAATGATAGAAAAAAGGATTGATTAAATTCGATTGAGTCTGACTCATAGTGATCATTTAGCAAAGAACAACTCTAGTTATCAAATGATTAAACAACCGGGATTAATTTACCTACGATACTTAGTTGACATTCATAAAAATTATCTAATGAATTATGATGAGTTCAAGAGATCCTATTTAGCAGAAAGACAGATATTCCTTGCTCATTATCAAACAATCGCTTATTCACAAACCTCGTGTGGGGCTAATAGTTTTCATTTCCCATCTCATGGAAAACCCTTTTTTCTCCGCTTAGCCCTATCCCCTTCTAGGGGTATTTTAGTGATAGGTTTTATAGGAACTAGATGGTCCTATTTGGTCAAATACATAGCAACAAACTCCTATATTCATTTCATTACGGTATTTCCAAACAGGATCCTGGATGACAAGCCTAAAGGTTATCTTATTGATGATATCGATATTGATGATAACCTTGATATGGAGCTGCTAATTATGATGAATGTGCTAACTATGTATATGACGCCGAAAATAGACCAATTTGCTATCACCCTTCAATTTGAATTAGCAAAAGTAATGTCTTCTTGCATATTATGGATTCCAAACATTCATGATCTGTATGTGAATGAGTCAAATTACTTATCCCTTAGTCTATTAGAGAACTATCTCTCCAGGGATTGTGAAAGATGTTCCACTAGAAATATTCTTATTATTACTTCATCTCATATTCCCAAAAAAGTGGATCCCACTCTAATATATTCAAATGAATTAAATACATGCATTAAGATACGAAGGCTTCTTATTCTACAACAACGAAAGCACTTTTTCATTCTTTCATATACTAGGGGATTTTGTTTGGAAAAGAAAATGTTCCATACTAATGTATTCGAGTCCATAACCATGGGTTACAATGCATGAGATCTTGTAGCACTTATCAATGAGGCCCTATCAATTAGTATTATGTAAAGGAAATCAATTATAGAAACTAATACAATTAGATCAGCTCTTCATAGAAAATCTTGGGATTTGTGATCCTAGGTAAGATTGGTTCAGGATCATGGGATCCTTTTCTATCAGACAGGAAGGGCTGTTGCACAAAATGTACTTCTAAGTAATTGCCCCATAGATCCTATATCTATCTATATGAAGAAGAAATCACATAAGGAAGGGGATTCTTATTTGTACAAATGGTACTTCAAACTTGGAATGAGCATGAAGAAATTAATGATACTTCTTTATTTTTTGAGTCATTCTACCAGATTCACCGCTCAAGATCTTTGATCTTCACCCAGACCCGATAAAAAAAATTGGATCACTTCTTATGGATTCGTTGAGAATGATTTTGATCTAGTTCATGGCCAATTAAAAGTAGAAGGCACTCTGGTGGGATCCTTGTGGATGGAAAATGATTGCAATCAGTTTGATAATAATCTAGTGATATTACTCGAACCAAGGAATTGGTTAGATATGATGGAAAATGGATCTTGTTCTATCATTGATCAGAGATTTCTATATGAAAAATATGAATCGAAGTTTGAAGAAGGGGAAGGAGAAGGAGCCCCCGACCCACAACAAATAGAGGAGGATTTATTCAATCACATAGTTTGGGCTCCTAAAATATGGCACTTGTGTGGTAATCTATTTGATTGTGTAGAAAGGCCCACCGAATTGGGATTTTCCTATTGGGTCGGGTCATTTCACGGCAAGGAGATCATTTATCATAAAGAGGATGAGCTTCAAGAGAATGATTTAGAGTTCTTATAGAGTGGAACCATGCAGTACCAGACATGAGATAGATCTTCCAAAGAACAAGGCTTTTTTCGAATAAGCCAATTCATTTGGGACCCTGTAGATCCATTCTTTTTCCTATTCAAAGATCAGCCCTTTGTCTCTGTGTTTTCATGTCGAGAATTCTTTACAGATGAAGAGATGTCAAAGGGGCTTATTACTTCCCAAAAAAATCCTCCTACATCTATATATAAACACTAGTTCATCAAGAATACGCAAGAAAAACACTTTGAATTGTTGATTCATCGCCAAAGATGGCTTAGAACCAATAGTTCATTATCTAATGGATCTTTCCATTCTAATACTCTATCCGAGAGTTATCAGTATTTATCAAATCTGTTCCTATCTAACGAAATGCTATTGGATCAAATGACAAAGACATTGTTGAGTAAGAGATGGCTTTTCCTAGATGAAATGAAACATTTGATCCATGTAACAAGAGAAAGATTTCCCATTCCTTAGCCGTAAAGATATGTGGCTATGAAAAGGGGATTAAGTGGAACATAATTGGCCAGTGGTAGAGTCATGGAAACACTTGTTTATTCCATATTTTGGACCTTAGCTCCATGGAACAATATGCTACTTACTGTTGAAACATGGAAGAATTGAAATCTTAGATCAAAACACTATGTATGGATGATATGAACTGCCTAAACAAGAATTCTTGAATGGTGAATAACTAGAACCTCTTACTCACTACATCAAATAATTTCCATTAATGAAACCATGTAAATCCATTGGAAAATTAAAAAAACACATGTCCGATGAAATGGTTGTTGCTATCTACTCCAATAATGAATCCTTGGTTTAACTGAATAACTAAAGAAAACAGATAAACCTTTCTTTTCATCTCAGGTCGATGGATCTTCTCAATTGGAATATCCCCATATGAATAATACACATTCTAGTTGACCGAGTCTAAAAAGGATTGGAATGAGTTTTTTGTATCTAAAAAGATTCCACACATTTCTTCCTAGATCCAGTTGAATGGATACAGATATGCTACTAAATCAGTATCATGTACTAGAATCTAACACAACATATATTTTTGCTTTTATCTACCTACCAGATATGTCGTGTATTTCTGATATGAATATGTAGGAAATATACCATTAGATAACTCTGAATCATGGATACATATGTATCCTTGCCATACTGAATCGACTGCAATTATTGGTATCAAACCAATAACATTCATACAAGCTAAATCCTCTAATCGATAATTGGGCCAAAGAAACAATTTAAATTTAGTGAATTTATTTGTATCTTTATTAAGATGCTCATTCCAAAATTTTTTGTACTTTTTTATGTTGTTTTTATTGTAAAATATTGGATTTCTATCCACAACATTACAATTATAGGAATTAAAACAAATTAGAATTCTCAATTGTCTGCAACATCTAGGAGATAGAATATTTTTCAGAATAAGAAAATTATATTATTTTTGTCTCCACTCACAAGCATATTGTTATATCGTCGAATGGATCTATCTAAACTTTGCTTATCAACAACATATTTTTTTATGTATTTTCCATTAGTTTCATTTTTATCGATTAATGAAATAGCTATAGTTTGATATATAATAAATTAGAATTTTACACCCCTTTTTAAAGATAGATAAATTGGTTCGATAATGAATATTCCTCTTTTTATCAGTTCTTTAATACTTATATGCTTTTTAAGCAACATTACATCCAGATGCATCTCCCCCCTGTGAATCGAGGATATAGCAATTTCCTTTATATTTATTAATAGAAGTAGGAGACAATATACCTTGACATTATTCAGTATTCTTTGATCCAAAGAGTCATTTCATTTTAATTAAAAAAGGAATTATTTTTTCAAAAAAAATTTAGTTCTCCTTCCTTCTTTTTTTTTTTTATTTTTTCTTTCTACGTTTTTTAATTTTAATTTCTGATTTTGTGTAATTCTCTTCAGCATCTCTTTTTTTGTTTTATTTTCGTAGGTCTGATCTAAGATTTCCTTGGCCTTGTTGCTCCTTTTTTTCTTGGTTGGAATTTTCAAATTCAAGATATTCTTTTTGATTAAATGATATAGGAAGATTCTTATTCTTTTTTGATCTACATTAATGTCTTTAGATTGACTAATATTTTCATTTCTATGAAAATCCAAAAAAAGTAATTGAATTGGTATGATTCGTGATTTCATCCTATATGCATTAAGCAGTTAATCTTATATGCATTAACAAGTAGTCCACATTCTCGGAAGAACCAAGGTTTTGGATTTGATATGCTATGATATCAACTTTCTTGATTTTGATTCATTCCCATCCAATCAAAAAGAATTCTACAATCCAAAAATTTTCTATCCATATTTTGATCCATATCAATAATATATCCTTCCTCCAGGTAATCACTAATAACTATACTTACCAATATATAAAATGATTCAGGTTTAATAGTATTGAAATTATATGAAATTTCTTGGTTCTCGTTTACTTTTAATGTTGGTCCATAAATATATGAGTCTTCCCTATTCCTATAATTCATATATTCATGTAATAAAATATCATATCTATAGTGTTTTTTCGATTTTTCTCTTTGACTCTTCAATGAATGCACCTTATAATAATCTTGTTTCACATAATAAATTAATTGGTCTTTTTCTTTTTTATACAAATCCAATTTTATTGAGTCTTTATTTTGTAGGATATGACATTTATTGACTTTATTTATTTTATTTCATCGTTTTTGCAGTACTAATCGAGACCATGTGGTCTAAGATAAATTGTATTGATAATGAACCTTTAACCAATTTTTCCATTCACTCATTTTAGAATTATCAATTTTCTTATACTTTGATTTGGCATCAAGTATTTCTTGTGCTATACAATAATTCTTAATTGTATCACCAATTAATGGATAAGTTCTGTCATATTGACGTACAGATCTCAAGTAAGACTTATTAAGTAATTGGGTCTGTGATGATATATAAAATACATATGCTTGAGACAAGTAGGATAGGTTCTTGTAAGAAATATTTGAATTATTATTACTATTTTGAATAATATTAGCATTGGAAAATGATTTTTTTATAGTCAAAATAAAATTCATTATATTTTGATTTATTTGACCCTTATAAATGATGGATTTATTGATTTTTTTTTATTCAAAGAAAAGTTCTACATTGATCCTAAAAATATTAATGGTACATAGCAAAATATTTATATATATATATATATATATATAGACACACACACACATATATATATATATAATATTTTCAATGAAAAATTTCATAAAATAATGTGATTTATGTATTAATTGGATATATTGTCTTTTGAGTATCTATCAAATATCTTTATGCAATTGCAGTTTTTTATCATCACAAATTAGAACTATTTTTTTATTGTTGTTTGTGATTTGTTCTATTTGATTCATTCTTGTGAGTGTCCTATCAGCAAGGTCTTTCATTTTTTTTTTCTATGAGTGAATAATGTGTCCAACCCATAGACTGAATTTGAGTGGTTGATTTATAAGTAATTTTATTTCTTGATTTGTAATCATTTCTCTTTTCATTCAGTTCATAAACTTTCATTTTACTCAATCCAAATAAGAATAAGAAAATTGGATTGAGTTTTTCCAATTCTCTCATTATCCATTTTCTAACTACTTTGATAGTCCATCCTATTTTTTTCCTAACTTTCAAAACTTTTAGAAACTATTTTATTCTTTCTTTGAAAACTCATAAAACTAAAAAAAAATTACTTTTTTGTTTTTTGAATTTTTGTTTCGAGTTCTTTATAAATGGGTTCAAAAGAAAGAAGGTCATTTTCGGGCAAAACCGAAGGGAACTGCTGCTTCTATTCCCCATATTGTTAAAAAACCAAAAAAAAAATTTCCTTTTGTTTTTCATTAGATTCCTATCGTCGGATAGGACCTTAGACTTTCGCCAAGTTTTTAGGCAGAAAGGAAATAGAATCTTTATTTGAATACTGTCTGTTAACCAATCCTGGGGAAATTATGTTTCTAATAATTGAACACCATTATAGGTGCATTTAATATGCATTTCTCTATTCCAGTTTTTCAAATCCTCGCATCACTCCCAGAATTGAAATAATAACATACGCCCAATATTTTTAGCTATTATCAATGAAGGCAATAGAATATATTTTCTAAGGAAGATTGGGTTATTAACATCAAACCCCTTATTGTTTGAGCAAATATAATGGTATCCCAGGTTTCAGATATTACTATCCATATTTCCTCATTTTTTGCTTTTTTTCCTACCTTTTCTTTTGTTTCTTCCTCGAAAATTTGCAATTTTGGTTCTCTTCTTAACCAATTTCTGAAAATGAGGTTTCTCATTTCTGATATATCAAAAGAAGATACAAGAAATGTTTTGTCTATTGGATCTAAAAAAAGCAGAGAATGTATATTTTCTTGAAACATTTCCCAAGTAATGGTTTTATGACTTTGAGCATGCATGGATCCTTTGATTATATCCCGACAAAAATTGGATTGTTGTGAGTAATGTATCAAAGCTAGTTCTTCATCTTCATCACTATTATCATTATTACCGATATCACTAATATTAATAGTATCAGTAGTAGTCGAATTTTCATTATCAATATTGTCAGTATAAATTACCACGCATTTAGCTCTTCTTGAATGAATCCCAGGATCTTCCGATGATTCTTCTTTAGTTTGTTCTTTCTCTTCTTCTAAATCTAAATCATCAGTCAATTTATATGACCATCGAGAAACCTCCTTACAGATTTCTTCTATTTCATCTTCTATTCCAATAGATTTATTTCGAATTGTTATTTGGTCATTTACATTTCTATCAGTTGTAATTCCTTCAAATTGAAAAGATTTTTCTTGACTTTTTGAATTAGTGTTTTTTGTTCTAGTAATGAAAATAATAAAGAAAATTTGATCAAGGTCAAACTATGTGCAAGCTCAAAAGAAGATTTACCTATTGAGTTAAGTAGTTATCAATATAAGTCACTACTAAGTTCTCAACGAATGTATTCTTTTGATGTTCGAATTCTCGATAATCATTATAATCACTAATATAATTAAAAATTATATCTTTAATTTTATTGATTTTATTTTTCCAAGTTTCTATGGAAAATTTTTCTTTTGTAGAAAATAGGAAATCATTTTTTATTGCATGTGAATTTAATTATTTTTTATTGTCCCACGATATGGTCCATTCAAAAGAGGATCATATGCTTTGTGCAAGAATTTTTGTTCATTTTCATCATTGTACAATCTAGTTCTTTTTTCGAGCATATCTAGAAAAGAGTTTTCTAGAACTTTTATTCTACATAGTAATTCATTACTCAAGTTGTATTTTTTTTGTTCATTGGTATAAACCCAATGATTATACAGGTCTTCATGGGATAGTTTTTCTATTGTGTACAAAAACATTTTCCATTTTAACATTTTCAAAAAAATTGATAAACTGGGCGGTTATGTAAAAGATATTTTTTTCCAACACTTGGACATGTATAAAAAGAGTATTGTGAGATTTTATTTCGTACAACATTTTCAAATTGATCATTTCTTATATATCGCAATGGATGATTCCATCGTTTATAATCCAAAATAAAATTCACAAGAGATTTTTTAGATATTAAATACGTCTTTTCTTTTTTATCCTCTTTAAGTCTTCCCAATTGCCAATTAGCTTGATGGGTATCAAGATAAGAATCTTTGTAAACTGGGCTATCTTTATAGCATGTCTCTTTAAAGTGAAAGTAGAATTCATCCTTTGCTTTTTCCTTTCCATTTGCTCAGATCTCTCCTATTTTATCTATTTTGTCCGAATCCTTCTTTTCTTCTGAAGAAAAGGAAGGGTCTTCTTCGATGGATTCCTCTTGTTCCTGTTTAGTCTCCCTTATTTCAGAAGTTGTTTCTACATCACTTTCTTCCTCACTTTCTCCCCCTTCTTCCATTTCTGAGGTTTTTTTAAGTTTCTTAGTGACAATAGGTGGCAGCATTTTGCCTAAATAGTAGTCATAGGTGATAAATAAGAGAATACTAAAGATTCGAGCCATAAAATTTCTCAATTCTGACACAAGGTACTTATTAGGTTGAATAGAATGATTTTGCCATATCCAGAATAATACCAATCCAACCCATTTCATGAATAAAATGTGACCAATTAACCAACCAAGAAAACTACTTGTTACAAATAATATCTTGTTGTTGCATCAAAACATATAAATGTTGACTAATAGGGCTAATGTTGAACTTGGTAAAATGAAATGGTTGAATAATTGAAAAATTAGATTATTCAAAAATACACACTGAATGCTGAGAGTATGCATTGAATTTCTAGTAGTAGATCCATAATCATAAAGTTTTTTTGATTATTCCATAAGAAATGAAACAAAAGATATGGTAGAACTAGGACAGTTATTGTATGAGGTCTACCCAATGCTAGATGCAGAGGTGCATAATAGATCAATATAGACATCATGAGCTATCCTGTAATAAAACCTGTTGTTGCTGATACCTCCTTCTCGGTTCCTTCTTCCATAACTTGAGCTCATAGAAGGAAGAGATAAGAGGGTCCTTTGGAGAATGTGGTCAGAAATCCATAATAGAGTCCAACCACAATGACCGAATTTATTATCTTCATGCATAAGGATAATAGATTACCTAGTGGAAAAGATTTCAAAATCATCACAAACCTCCCCTTTTTCTTTTCTATTGCAATTTCTCGATTATTATATGATGATTTCTTAACTTTCCATATATAGGGACTATAAATGACATTCTTATGTCAATGATACCATCTTCTTCGATTGAATGACATCTCATCTCTTATGTCACTGACACCAAAGGGATATTAAGTGAATGGAATTGGGATATAGATGGAATATAATGAAATAGAGCCACTTTGAGGTTCCCTATGAAATGAGGCATGGAACGAAGCCACTATGAAGAAGTTCTAGGAGTTACGAAGGAAGCTTCAGACTCATACTGTTCATGGGATGAGAACGAGAGTTGAACTCTATGAGGTCAAATCTTCCGTTGTTCCTCAGAAGCTCAGTGGTAGAGCAGTTGGCTGTTAACTAACTGGTCATGGGTTTGAATCCTATTTGGGGAGATTTGATTACTTCCTAATTCAAGAATGAAGAAGTGAATGAAATAAATAAATAAAGGGCTCGCTTTGACTATTAGGAGTAGGTAACCCATTCCCAGTCTTTGTTTCTAATGCATTCTATCTCATCATATCCCATTCTTACGATATTTAGGAATCACTATCCTCGATGTAGATCCAGGATAATGCCTTGTAAATAGCCAATTAAGAATTCTCAAATGATGTACTAGAAGTGCATCAAAGATGCAGTCATCAATTCTCCGGATAGGCCACAATTACTGTGAGCAAACATATTAATGACAATGACGAGGAACGCATTTTAGCTATGCTACTAATACTTGTATACTTGTACTTGCTCTACCCCTTTCGACAAAAGACCCATAGTCCAATATCTTTGCATCTGCTATCCCGATCATGATTTTCCTACCCTGAGAGGTAAAGGAAAGGTCCTTCCTTTTTGGGTCGGTTATGGGCGAGGAGGGATTCAAACCCCCGACACCGTGGTTCATAGCCATGTGCTCTAATCATCTGAGCTATAGGCCCCACCCATCTCCACTGGATTTGTTCTCGAGAGTACCCTCAAAAAGGAACCTTTCCTCTCCTCAGCTATTTCGAGTTAAGAAGATGTGAAAGCGCCTTTCTCTCTATAAAAGACTATAAGAATAGTGCATTCTGAGGTGTGAAGTGGGAGAGGAGATGTCATAATTGGGGTTTTGAATAAGATGACCTTTGCATTTTTTATTTTGATCTTTTTCCTATTTAAAAAGTAAAATAAGAGGTGTTAAGCTTTTTATCATTATCATTCTGGCATCAAGATATTTTTCCACAGGACCTCCCCCACAATATTGTCACCATAGTAGAGTTTAATCACCAAGTTCGGGATGGATTGGTGTGGTTCCTCTATGCCTAGGACACCAGAATATCAAATCATGAATGAAGAAAGAATGAGAAAAAAGAATATTGGCTAGTGATTGTGAGGCCCCAATTCTTGACTTCTTGACTAGAAGGGACACCAAAGGCCTCTGCCCTTCCATCACTTGGATAGAAAGAGAAGGGTGGAGCTTTTTTTTTGTTTTTTCATGTTGTCAAATAGTTGAACAATGAAAATGGATGGTGAGTGCCTGATTGAATTGATCAGGTCGTGTAGGGATAAGGTTCAAATCTCTCGGTCTATTAGGATGCTTCAGCTGCATACATCACTGCACTTCCACTTTACACCTGTTGTAATGATAAATGGCTCATCTCACCATGACTTTATCTTGGATTTTCAATACTTCTGTCGTTCCATCCCCACAGGGGTAGAGAACCCGTCACTGTCTCAGCTATGCTACTAAAGGCTTTGGGGAAGTTAGAATAGGAGAGCACTCATCTTGGAGTGGGCTTACTACTTAGATGCTTTCAGCAGTTATCTGCACTGCACTTGGCTACCCAGCATTTACCATGGGCATGATAACTAGTACACCAGAGGTGCATCCTTCCTGGTCCTCTCATACTAGGGAAAGGTCCTCTCAATGCTCTAATGCCCGCACCAAATACAAACCAAACTGTCTCATGACGTTCTGAACCCAGCTCACGTACTGCTTTAATGGGCGAATAGCCCAACCCTTGGAACATACTATAGCCCCAGGTGACGAAGAGCTAACATCGAGGTGCCAAACCTTCCCATCGATGTGAACTCTTGGGGAAGATCAGCCTGTTATCCCAAGAGTAACTTTTATCCATTGTGTGATCACTAAGGTCGACTTTCGTCCCTACTCGATGGGTGGGTCTTGCAGTCAAGCTCCATTCTGCCTTTGCACTCGAGGGCCAATCTCTGTCAAGCCTGAGGAAATCTTTGCACACCTTTGTTACCCTTTGGGAGGCCTACACCCCATAGAAACTGTCTACTTGAGACTGTCCCTTAGCCCGTAGGTCTTGACACAAGGTTAGAATACTAGCTCTTCCAGAGTGGTATCTCACTGATGGCTCGGGCCCCCTCGGAAGGAGGCCTTCTTTGCCCTCCACCTAAGCTATGCAGGAAAGGCCCAAAGCCAATCCCAGGGAATAGTAAAGCTTCATAGGGTCTTTCTGTCCAGGTGCAGGTAGTCTGCATCTACACAAACATGTATATTTCACCGAGCCTCTCTCTGAGACAGTGCCCAAATCGTTACACCTTTTGTGCGGGTTGGAACTCACCCGACAAGGAATTTTGCTACCTTAGGACCATTATAGTTATGACCACCATTCACCGGGGCTTCGGTCGCCGATTACCCTATCATCAGGTCACCAACTTCCTTGACCTTCCGATGCTGGCCAGGCATCAGCCCCCATACATGGTCTTACGACTTTGCAAAGACCTATGTTTTTGGTAAATAGTCACCTGGGCCTGGTCACTGCGACCCCCTTTGTGAGGAGGCACCCCTTCTCTCGAAGTTAAGAGGCTATTTTGTCGAGTTCCTTAGAGAGAGTTGTCTCACACCCCTAGGTATTCTCTACCTACACACCTATGTCAGTTTTGGGTATTGGTGCCCTTTTCTTGAAGGTCATTTGAGCTTTTCCTGGGAGTATAGCATGGGTTACTTCAGCGCTGTAGTGCCTTGTACTTGGACATTAGCTTGAGGCATTTACTCTACCCCTTCTTACCCTGAAAAAGCAAGGTCACATTGCGTCCTTGAACTGATAACCATTTTAGCTAACCTAGCATCCTCTGTCCCTTGTGACAACAAGGGGTAGTATAGGAATATTCACATGTCATCCATCGACTACACCTTTTGCCTGATCTTAGGCCCTGACTCACCCTCTGTGGACAAACGTTATGGAGAAATCCTTAGGTTTTCGGGGCATTAGATTCTCACCAATGTTCGTGTTACTCAAGCTGACATTCTTGCTTTCGCTTCATCCACACCTACTTGCACGGGTGCTTCCCTCTAAGGCAGAATGCTCCCCTACTAATGCATTTTTGCATCCCACATCTTCGGTAGATTGCTTAGCCCTGTTCATCTTTGGTGCAAGAGCGCTCGATCAGTGAGCTATTATTCACTCTTTCAAGGGTGGCTACTTCTAGGCAAACCTCCTGGCTATCTCTGCACCTCTACCTCCTTTATCACTGAGCGGTCATTTAGGGGCCTTAGCTGGTGATCTGGGCTGTTTCCCTCTCGATGTTGAAGCTTATCCCCCATC
>RXID01014257.1:135000-190000 GCA_005019695.1 Trichopus zeylanicus subsp. travancoricus
TGACCGGCGATTACTAGTGATTCTGGCTTCATGCAGGCAAGTTGTAGCTTGCAATCCAAACTGAGGATGGGTTTTTAGAGTTAGCTCACACTTGTGGGATTGCGATCCTTTGTCCTGCCCATTGTACCACGTGTGTTGCCTAGGGCATAAGAGGCATGATGACTTGACGTCATCCTGACCTTACTCTGGCTTATCACCGACAGTCTGTTCAGGGTTCTAAACTCAATGGTGGCAACTAAACATTAGGGTTGCACTCGTTGCAGGACTTAACCCAACACCTTAGGGCATGAGCTGACGATAGCCATGCACCACCTGTATCCACATTCCTGAGGGCACCCCTCTCTTTCAAGAGGATTCACGGCATGTCAAGGCCTGGTAAGGTTCTTTGCTTTGCATCGAATTAAACCACATGCTCCACCACTTGTGTAGACCCCTATCAATTCCTTTGAGTTTCATTCTTGCGAACATACTCCCCACGTGGGATATTTAATGCATTAGCTATAGCACTGCACAGGTTGATACGCACAGTGCCTAGTATCCATCATTTACAGCTAGGAATACTGGGGTATCTAATCCCATTTGATCCCCTAGCTTTCACCTCTCAGTGTCAGTGTCAGCCCAGTAGAGTGCTTTCGCCATTGGTGTTCTTTCGCCATTCGTGCTGATTCTTTCTCCAACTAACGAAGAGATCTTGGTGGAATTGCCACATATGAAATTGAGCACAATTTTGCAAAGAAATACCCCACTTATTTCTCAAGAAGAGACGGGAAACATGCTCAATATCATTTGATTAAATAGTTGCCTCAGCTCTTTGTTCTTTGAAGAAACCCTCCCCTTCAATTGGTCTTCTTTCGTGAAAGGCAGACATGAGATAACAAATCAAGTCTTTCCCTAAGATTTCGAGTGCTGAATTCAAGTTTATTATGTTTCGCGTCTTCCTCGGAGAAAGATGATTAAACAATTCCCAATCATGGTCCTTGTGGATTGGATTATCCATATACGATAAAAAAAGAAACTCCATATATTTGCTATCTTTCTTTTTGAATGAAATCTCAATTCCAGCTATGGTTTCATTAGATATCTTACAACTAGAATCCCTCCTTTTTTCGATCTAGTTCCTCCACCACAGTGAACCCCGGTTAGATTCAGGTACGTTACACTTTTTATTTATTGGGAGAACCCAAGTACGCTCTTGCGAATCCATGAAACAACTCTCAGAAATCATTTTCCTTTTTGGAAGATATAGGAGTGAAACAATCAGCCTATTGATATTGGAAGACCAAAAAGATTCTTCCAATGTCTCATTTCTGGGTACAATGGAATTCATAGGTATTGAATAGGAAACGAGGGGCATTTCTTGGGTTATCAAATTATACATAGTGCAATATGGTCAGAATAGGATATATATTATGTATATAGTAATAGTAAGAAAATATATACCCAGAGACAGGGAGAGTCCAATCAACAGATCTTTCTCTCTACTTTTCTATCCAATGTGTTTATGTTTTTATGTTCGTTAAAATTAGAAGAGTGTAAAAATCCTTTATTTTTGTAACCTAATCGCTCTTTTGACTTTGGAATTAAGTCTCTGTATTAGTATACAATTTCTTCTACACATTTGTATCCAACCCATAATTCTACTTAATTAGAATAAAGAATAGCTAGGATTCAAAAAAAAAATAAATAAAAAGAATCATTTACACGAGAATCCTTTCCCCCATTAGGTATTAATTAATTTTTAACATCTAATTAGATTAGATAATTATTTATTCAAATTAAGAATATAAGCTCATTATTTTTTGTTTTACTCAAATTGGGATCATAAGACTCTATCCATTTATCCACTAGACCTAAAGAATAAACCCAAAATTCCATTTTGATTTTTTTAAAATTTAAATTCGAAATTTCTTATTTTTTTTTATTACAACATGTTGTTTTCCCCATTCATTACCTTTTAGGATCAGTCATGGTCTTATAGACTCTACCAATAGTCTAGATGAATTTGGTGCTTCATCCAAATGTGTAAAAGATCATAGCGCACTTAAAAGCCGAGCACTCTACCGTTGAGTTAGCAACCTGGATAAATATGCTATATAGATATGATCAAAATAAAAAAAAGACCAATTGAATTGCAATGTGTGATCCCAACAAAAACAAAACATTGGACTAAAAAAAACAAGGATTTTTTAATAACCAATTATGAACTTATGAACAAACACCAAAATACTAAAACGGTGTATCCGCTTAAAAAACAACAAACAAACTATTAATAGAGATGTAAAAATTGACACTTATTTTGATTTTCTCAATTTTGATTTTTTATTTTCGTTAATGTTACTAAAATATGCCTTGTCTTCCATAACTATAGAATAAATCTGACAACCCACCATTTGATTGAAGCGAAGGAAAAAACCAATCAACTCAATTTCAATATATGGTGGATATAAACAGATCCATTTATCCATGATTAAACTATATTTGTTCAGTACATTATTGTCAATATGAATCGAATGTTGAGAAAATAAATTAAATTAGTAAGTAAATCAAATATCTCATTCACTAAAGAAACACAAATTTGACCATATCCAATTGAATTATCAATGGTTTAATTGAAATTTTTAATTAGGAACGTAGATTGAGAATCTAGTTTTTCCATAAGTATGAAATAGAAAAGGTTTCACATAAGGTCAGATTAAGTTCCTTATTCTTGCTTTCCTATGAAAAAGAAAACATTAATATATATAGGACTATTATCTTTTCTTTCGTATCCCTCATATACAACAAAACCATTGTTACCGAAGGTACTCATAAATGTTTAAGGAATCGCAGATACTTTTTACTTAATGGAGAAAAAGGGCTCTTGGCCGTTGTTACTGAATACTGAAATAGAAAAATAAATTTAATAACAATATATAATGTCATATCACAAGCCTTGTTCATTTATTTTATGCTATACTTCGGATTCCTGAATCTTCTCATCAACTCCATCACAAATTCCATATTCCATTTCCATAAAGTAAATGGAATATATAAATATATAAATGCCCTACTAGTTGATACACTACATTGATTTACAATTATTCATTTGAATAAGTCAAAATACAATTTCCCATTTTTTGATTTTTAGTTTTTCTATCCCAGCTTTATAATCTTTAAGCTTAAGACCGGCTAGAAAATTAGTACCAAAAACTCCTTACTCTTTAATCTCCATACAAAATATATTTAATGTGGAATTGGTATACCCCATTTATTTATTTTGGGAGGATTTTGGTTTGGAAAGGACATAGAAAGATCTTTCTTTTGCATTTTGATTTAGAATGCATCGTGTGATAATTTACATTTCCTAAATACTAAATATAGGGGCTTCTCTAAGTAATTAACTTAAACTTAAATAGTTATCTTCAATTTCAATAAATTTCATTATAAATATAAGTAATACGAGCATATAATATACTTTTTTTTTCATCTGCATTTAAGACTTGATTATGTTTGTGAGAAACCAAATAGAAGAAAAAAATATCATTCTGAGAATTTTTCTTAGAAGTCAGGAACAATCTAATCTGGGGTGGAAGGATTCGAACCTCCAAGTAATGGGGCCAAAACCCGCTGCCTTACCGCTTGGCCACGCCCCATTTTGATTTTCGTTCAATACTACTAAACACTAATAATGTAATTATATTAGTTAATAGTCAATTCCAACCCAAATACATAGGATAGATATCGTTACTAGGATTTGACACATACGATATAGAATAAAAAGATTCATTGATCATTACATATAATTCAATTAAGATATTGTAGGAAAGTAGAATTACTTGTTATTTTTTATTCTCATTTTGTTTTGGAATGGGAGAAAGATTTTTAATTTGGAAGAGTTGGAAGAAAAAAGGAATTATTTGATTTGTTTTTTTTATTTCACTTCTTAAAATTTCAAAAATAACTCAATCAAAATCAAATATCAAATTATATCATCTGTAAGAACAAAATGTTTGTTATGCTTAATATATTTAATTTAATTTGTATCTATCTTAATTTTGTCTTTTACTTGAGTAGGTTTTTCTTTGCCGAATTACCTGAGGCTTATGCCCTTTTTAACCCAATCGTAGACGTTATGCCCCTCATACCTGTACTCTTTTTTCTTTTAGCCTTTGTTTGGCAAGTTGTTGTAAGTTTTAGATAAAATCTTTAATACTCTCCTAAATTCTAAATTCTTGATTCATAAAAAAAAAGGATCTGAAAAATGGATAGGATCCAATTTGCCATATATTTTTTATTATTTTATTACTAAAAAAAATAACTAATCTATTCCCCTTTCAAAACAAATGAGCTTATTTTGGAGATTGTGTAATGCTTACTCTCAAACTCTTCATTTACACAGTGGTGATATTCTTTGTTTCCCTATTCATATTTGGATTCTTATCTAATGATCCAGGGCATAATCCTGGGCGTGAGAAATGAAAAAAAATAAAATAAAATCGAAGGATCGATATTTTTAAGAATTCGAAACTCTCAAGAGATCAGAAAGAAGGAGCGGGGAGAAAGGGATTCAAACCCTTGGTACGAATAACTTGTACAATAGATTAGCAATCCACCGCTTTAGTCCACTCAGCCATCTCTCCCAATTCAAATCAAAACTACACATTTTTTATGTGATATGTGAAGTAAAAGTTGATAAAAACTCTAGTTTTAAGGATTCAAGGATTCTATGATATAGAAAAAATATACAATATCTACAAGCATTAAATTTCAATAATGATTTGAAACAGATTTTCCCATCCCCATAGAAAGAATACCTTACTTCTTTGAAGAGGTACAAACGTGTATTCCCCTAGCCCAGTTAAATACTAGCCGGGCGAGTATTTCTTTTAATTCAATCAATCATTCATAGATTAATTAATTTCATTTAATTTATATAAAAAAATTTCATTTTATTTATATAAACAAAAACATAAAACATATTAATTATATGTTTTTTATATAATTAAACAATATCTCAATAATATTAATATAATATCTCAAAATTTTAAATTCTAATATATATAAATGTTAATATACATAACAATATCTCAAAACACACATATTTCGAATAGAAATATAATTAATTGAACCCCCCCACCCAAAAAGCCAAACTTTATTTTATTTATTTAAATTTAAAATAAATTTTAGATCCAATTTAACTAAATTCATAAGATCTAATAGTTGAGAAGCAAAAAAAAAAAGAAAAAACATATATGCATAATTCATCATTTTTATGGTCTGGCTTCAATGACTTCTTCGGGCTAGGGCTACTAGTCCAATAATGATTTACCAGCAAAGAAAAAGTATAACCCCTTCTTTCTGGTATTTAAATAAGCTTTCTACTATCACCGACTTTTTTTCGAATTCCCAGTCAGCGTACGTGTAAACACTAGAATTTTCACGATTCTGATACAATTTTGTTTTGATTGCATCTCACTTTTTTTGTTTTGTCTTTGACAAATGGTTATTTATATATCATAATATATATATGGTTGTGGGTATAGTTTAGTGGTAAAAGTGCGATTTGTTCTATTGTTACGCTTAAATAGTTAAAGGGTCTTCCAGTATTTTTATTCAAAATAAAAAACTCCAAAACTTTATTTTGAAAATTTAAAAGGTTTAATCCTTTACCTCTGAATGGAATATTTGAGGAAATATATACATTCTCATGATTTGTATCCAAAATTCCATAAACAAATGGATTATGGAGTTGTGAAGCATAATTTTTTTTTTTGAATTGGATCAACTCTTCCAATTGAATAAGTATGAATATAAGTATGAATAAAAGATCTATGGATAAAGATCCAAAAGTTTATTTCCAACCGTAACTAGATCTTCAATTTTTTTGTTGTAAAAGGAAAATTGAAGCTAATTAGCTAGAGAACGAAGGTTTTGGTTTACTAGAATCATCGACATATTGTTTCAGCTCAGTGGAAAAAAAAATTATTTTCCCTAGGATCCTATGAGTAGAAATAGGAAACGAAGTAACTAGACTAGACAGATTTGGTATAATCTCCCTACCCTAGATCTAGAGGGATCATCTAGAAAATGAGTATTCTTGGATGCATTCAGACAGACAAGCTGACATAGATGTTATGGATCTAATTTTATTAGGACTTCCTTCATACATTGAAACTTTTTTATTCCTATTTTTTGTTTAAGATCTTAGATCTAGAAATACATCGATTTTCCATAAAGGAGCTGAATGAAACCAAAATTTCATGTTCAGTTTTGAATTCGAGATGTTAAAAATGATCAACCAACGTCGACTATAACTCCTAGCCTTCCAAGCTAACAATGCAGGTTCAATTCCTGCTACCCGCTCCATATTTCTTATACATATACATACATCATAAAATGGAATATGCATCCCTTTTTTTTAGGGAATTAAAATTCATTTATTTATGTGCAATCAGATTTTATCCGAACAAAAAGTGAAGACTGCGAAAGAAGAAAATGGGAATGAAAAAGCATCCATTGTCTAATGGATAGGATAGAGGTCTTCTAAACCTTTGGCATAGGTTCAAATCCTATTGGACGTGGGTTCTTTTTTTTCAACTATTCTTTTTTTTTAATGGCCATGTCAAGAAACCCATTTTTTTCTAATGATTTGGATCATATATATATCTATATCTATATATATATATATATATAATATATAGATATATATATATATATTTCTCAACAATAGTCTTGTACTAAGACTAAGAATAAGAATGAGAAATTTATGTTTGTTCTTGATATCCATTTGCCCTAGTATAAATAGTAGCTATTTGTTCTTCTACCGCAAGAGGATTTAATTGAGATTGTTTGAGCAACTCACGTAATCATTGACCTCTTGCTAATTGATTCTGAGTAGCTTTATCAAGATCAGAAGCGAATTGTGCAAAGGCTTCTAATTCTGCGAATTGAGCTAGTTCCAATTTTGATTTTCTGGCTACTTGTTTCATAGCTTTAATTTGAGCCGCAGATCCCAACCTAGAAACAAAAATACCCACATTAATAGCAGGTCAGATTCCAGCATTGAATAGATTGGTGGATAAAAATATTTGTCCATTTGTAATGGAAATTACATTAGTGGGGATATAAGCTGAAACATCCCCAGATTGGGTCTCAACTATTGGTAAAGCGGTCATACTTCCTTCATCTAAACGAGAACTTGATTTAGCAGCTCTTTCCAAAAGGCATGAATGCAAATAAAAAACATCTCCCATATAAGCTTCACAACCAAGGGATCTTCTTAATAGAAGAGACATTTGGCGATAAGCTTGTGCTTGTTTGGAGAGATCATCATAAATTATTAAAGTATGTTGTTCATGATGCATAAAATATTCAGCTAGAGCTACTCTTGTATAAGGTGTGAGATATTGTAATGTAACAGGTGAATCCGTTGTTTCGGCTACCCCAATAGTGTATTCCATCACCCCTCACTCCTGAAAGGTAGTCACTACCTGAGCCACAGAAGATGCTTTTTGACCAATAGCTACATAAACACATATTACATTTTGCCCCTTTTGGTTGAGAATAGTATCTGTGGCTACTGCCATTTTGCCAGTCTGCCTGTCCCCAATAATTAATGCTCGTTGACCACGTCCTATAGGGATCATGGAATATGAGCAATTTTTCCTGTTGCTTTTACAGAACTTCCCTCTTGTATCATGAAACCGTTGCCCATTAATACAACACCAACGTTATTGGATTCCAAATTCATAGCAATGCCTATTGTACCCTCTTCAAATTCTACTAATTTGCCTGCCATGACTTCATCAAGACCATGAATATGAGCAATACCATCGCCTACTTGAAGTACGATACCGGTATTCACAATCTTTACTTCTTTATTATATTGCTCCATACGTTCATGGATAATATTACTAATTTCATTGGCTCGAAGGGTTACCATTAGTGTCTCTTTATTCTTTTTCAGAAGCAAACAAAAAAAAAAAACCTAAAGTTGCAACTAAAGAAAAAGTAGAAAGATTAATTGGCTATTTCTTCCATCGCTGCAAGGATATGAATATTAGAACTAATGATACGGAAATGTAAATCATTATTCAAACAACTATTCAGAGTTCTTAGAGCTCCGGGTAAGGAAGGCTTGCTGGAAAACTCATTGTCGTACCTGATTAGTCACTCTTTGTTGTTCAAAAAGAAGGGTTTCCTTTTTGTAATTTTCTAATCGTTCCAAACTATCACAAGTAGCATTAATCAAATTTACTTTTTCTCATTCAATCTCAGAGTATCCATTAATTCGATACTCATCTACTTCCATTTTCACTTTCCATAAGCGAGTTTGGGACTTTTCAAGCTGCTCAATGGCCCCTTTATGCAATTCTTTCAAATTTTGAATAGTACTCAAGATCCTCTGTTTTTGATTATCTGATAAATCATTTAATGAAAGTAGATTATCTTACTATATAATATAATTTTATGACTTCCATGATCTCTTCTTGAACCAAACATGAATCTTTCAGTTCATTTGGCTCTCACACTCAATTATTTATTTTATAGACATATAGACATTTCCATATCATTTAATGTAATGAGCCTGCCCCATCTTTTCTTCATCGAAACTGATACAAGACCAGAATGTTCTATTCTAGTAAAAGGACTCTTCTGACCAAACAAAAATCTATAATTTCAGCAAAGTTGTTTCTTTATTTAATTTGTTATTTATTAAATTTCAAATACAAATATATATCTATAATAGATATTCCATTTTAGTATATTTGAAATAAATATTATTTGTTATTTGAAATTGAAATATTTTATTTTAATATAATTTCTTCGTTTCTTTATACATAGGTCATCGATTCGGCATTGGATAAAAAGAGGCAAGGTGCCTATTTTTTTCTAATACATTTTTTATTGTAACTAGTAAATAGTTGAAATCTATTTATCGATATGAGTGTCTTACATAAGATAAATTACTAACTATTCATTTTAAAATGAAAATCATTTCGGTACTAACACTAAGATAGTGGTAGAAAGAATACCCTTGTTATGCCTGGACTTCAAATAGTTTGGCTTTAACCATGTTAATGGTCTCACATTATTGGTTGATAGAAAATCAAAGTTGATTTACCAATGAATCACGAAATGCTATGGTTCTTACATATATTATATTATATAATTTTTGAATGGAATTTATTCATAAGTAATTCATCAAGATTGTCCACCTTTCTTTCTAATTTTTTATTGTATTTATAAATACAATAAAAAATAAGAAATAAAGATCTATTATATTAAAGTATTGCTGATTGGATTCAACCTATTTTTGAAATAGACAACTCGCACAAACTCCCTTTCCAAAAAAAAATCAATACACCAAGCACTATACTTAGATTTATTAGATTTGTTGCTAAAATATCAGTATTAAACCCGAAACTTTCGGCGAATGGCCAATGTTCAAAAGAAACAAATGAATAGGTTACATTTTTCATATGCTTCATATAATATAGATAGGACTAAGAAAGAACCAGAATTCTTTTTCTATCATCTCACTTGTCTTTTTTTTAAATCGATTTCTTTCCTTTTTTTATTTTTCTATTTTCCATTTTCATTAACTATTTTTCTTTTTTTTTTAGTGAAATTTCCAATTTTGAATAAAGTAGTATTATTATCTTAGGTTTCATTTCAATTGCGAAATATCTCCTTTGTTCTTTGTTGAAAGGCTCTCTAAAATGAACAGATCTATGAATTCCCCATCTTCAAATCAATCCTACCTAGGGTAGGGGTATTGTCTCAAGAAAAATAGAAAATTCTAGAAATAATTTTCTATTCTATGAGTAAAGTCTTTCTATAATTTGACGAAACAAAGGGCAAGTCTGAGTTAATGAAATTAATGAAAAAGGTAATTTTTCCCATTTATAGGATTACATTAAACAAAAGGATTCACAAATAAAAGTGCCAATGCCACGACCAGTCCATAAATTGATAAAGCTTCCATAAAAGCTAGACTAAGCAATAAAGTACCTCGTATTTTAGCCTCTGCTTTTGGTTGCCTCGCAATACCTTCTACGGCTTTACCCTCACAATAACTTGACGAAATCCAGGTCCAATAGAAGCAAGGCCTACAGCCAATCCAGCAGCAATAATGGAAGCGGCAGAAATCAATGGATTCATGGTAAGTTCCTCGCACCAAGAAAAAAAAAAGAAATGGTTAATAATGCAATCAACCAATGAATTATTACATTTTTTCACTAAGATCCATCATCGGGTCGAAGTAACTAAAAAATCTGAATTATAGTAAAAATATTACTGAATCAACTGAATTATTAGAACTATTTCCATATCTTGTTTTTTTTAGTTTCTACCTACGATAGGTTTTTTTGTAAATCCATATGATGCATACAACTCTAGTTATTGCACTTCTTTCTTTGGAACCATTCTTTGATCAATTCTTCATTTTCTACTATATTCCATTCCCGAGTTCATCTGTTTTTTCATTCAATCTACGCATAGTCATAGAAGAAAGAGAAGAAAATTGTATTGGAATACATCTCTATATAAATAGAGGGGACTGTAAATTATATATAAAATATATTATATAGAGACAAATAATATATAGGAATAATCCCTTATAATATAATGAATATCTAATATGAAAAATACCTTTCTTTCTTCTATAATGTAACTTGACCTACTGGGATTATGGGTCATATATACTATACAATACTATACATACATATTTGTATCTATTATGTTCCCCCACTGAGTGGATTCTCTTGAACCATACATGAATTGAAATAAGCTAAAAAAAAAAAAGACTAATTTGTTTGAAGACTAGTTAATGATGACCCTCCTTGGATTTGCCTATATAAGCCGTGACTAAGGTTGCAAAAATAAGAGCTTGAATACCACTTGTAAATAAACCAAGAAACATGACGGGTATTGGAATTAATAAAGGTACTAATGAAATAAGAACAACAACTACTGATTCATTAGCCAATATATTCCCAAAAAGTTGAAAACTAAGAGATAAAGGTTTTGTGAAATCTTCTAGGATATTTATTGGTAAAAGGATTGGGGTTGGTTGAATGTATTTTCTGAAATTACCCAACTCTTTTTTTGTAAGACCTGCACAAAAAAATGCCACTGACGTGGGTAAAGCTAAAGTAATAGTAGTATTTATATCATTCATGGGGGCAGCTAACTCCCCATGAGGTAACTATATGACTTTCCAAGGTAAAAGAGCACTGACCAGTTAGAAACAAAGATAAATAGGAACATAGTTCCAATAAAGGGAACCCAAGGACCATATTCTTCTCTGATTTGGGTTTTGCTCAAGTCTATACTAAAAATTGTAGTGATAAATCAAAGGGGGTTGCTCCCTTGGCAAAACTAGGATAAAGTTGAATCAAAAGATCTCGATTCAAGATAAATTCATGAGAAAGTGGTATCTCTTTAGGATCAACTCCAGCATCGAGAAATTTGTTAATAGGTAAAGATACATGGATTTGGTGTCCCGCCCAAGAAAGAGACCCAAGTCCTAGTAACCCCGTTAAGTGGTGATTCAACAGAGATTCTACATCTTGGAACCAAGCCAATTTTGGCATTGCTTTGTGATAATGGAGCCAACCGACAAAAGGCATTAAGGATGCAAAGACCAATGCACTAATTGCGGTACAATAGAGTTGTAATTCACTAGTTATTCCAGATGCTTGCCAAATCTGAAAAAAATGGAGGTTATTTGTATTCCCCAAAAACCCCTACTACATCACCATTCAATATTTCTTGACCTACTATTGGCCAAACCACCTGCGCATTGGGTCCAATGTGAGTAGGATCACTTAGCCATGCTTCATAATTGGAAAAACGAGCATCTTGAAAGTACATGCTGCTCAGCCAAAGAAAGATAATGGAGAGTTGACCAAAATGAGCACCAAATCTTTTCCAGAGATCTCCTCTAAATCACTGGTATGACTATCAAAATCATAAGCATCAGCATATAGGTTCCAGATCCAAGTGGTAGTATCGGGACCCTTAGCTATTGTTCTTGAGAAATGGCAAGGTCGGGCCCATTCTTCGAAAGAAATTTTTACAGGATCCCTATCTACAATTATTTTTAGTTCTGGTTTCGGTGAATGAATAATCATTAAATCCTCCTCTTTTCAAACAACACATATAAAAAGACCTGCCAATAGTCAGATTTTTAGTGAACCTCTGAAAGATGGATATTTTATTTAATTTATAATTAGTCCCTCTTTTTTCCTATCTCCCATCCATCTATGAGTTTTTCACTAGAGCAATTATGATATCCAAGTCGATCCAGGGCAAGTGTTCGGATCTATTATGATATAATGATTAGGTGCCTAATGGCAATTTAAAATCTTGTAAAACCTTTTCTCATAAAACCCTTTCCTAGTGTGACAAAAAAAAGTATTTTTTGTGCAACCCAACCTAGTATAATATATTTCTATCTGAATGTATAAATGTCCATATGTATCTACTTCCATGGAACATAATATCTTAATTACTGTACTATATTACATTACATTAAAAATCACAAAAATAATTCATTAGAATTAATAGGATTCATTTTGATATTTATATTTAATTATTCAAAGGTATTCTTTCCTTTAGTAGATTAGTTTTCTATACCTGTATCTCCTTTATCCATATAAGATACCATACAATAATAATTTTAGAAGTAAGAGATATAATGAAATTTCTTATTGGATCTTATCATAGGATATGTATGATCTATTTTATTTGATTAATAGATCCAACAATCAATTGTAATGAATTACAAATTTTATTCAAATTCTAAATGCCTCATAATCTTCAACCAATTATGTGCTTCAATATAATTATTCAGGGTAAGCGCTATAGCCTGTTTCCAATACTCAGTAGCTTGATTGAACCAAGCTTCTACAATTTCAGAATCACCCCATAGAATGGCCCGTTCTCCCTGGTTGGACTAAGTGAGTAAATTCCTTTCCTTAGAACCATACTTGAGAGTTTCCTGCCTCATACGGCTCAACAATTGATTCTTTTGGCATCCCATTTTAATCTATACTAACTATATTAGATTTTTAAGAAATGAACCACCCTTAACAAAAAAAAAGGGGGGGGGGGGTTAACCACAACAAAGCAGATGAAGTTAATTGACTAAATTTCAAACTCTAATTTTCTTGGTCAAAAATCTGTTTTATCTTTTCTCCCTCACTTTGGAAGAATGAAGCATAGAGATATTTCCTTATCTCATTACTTTAGATTTTTCGGAAAGGGAACTATCTCATTTTCACATATGAAATTTATATAGAATCTCTGAAAAAGACTTTCCCTCCATAAGAAAAAAGAACTTCCTATCTTTGGGATCTAACACTACACTGCTGCTCAATATCTTATACCTTAGTGGATCAACTTTATTACATAAGTTGAAGTAAGCAGTTCTTAATTGTATTTATCCAATAGCTCACTAATTGATCTTTACAATGCTTTGTCTATCAATTTGATCCTTTACCCATATAATATAGTATATAGGCATATCTATTTCTTCATATTTTGGTTCTTGTGAAGTCTCTTTCCTTACTACAGTTGAAAAAAATCGTTTCTTTGGATGATTCATAGGTAGAAAGCCTTTTTTATAGTATTTACTTTACTAGCCAATTTGATCTTTTTTTTTCCTTCTTTCTATAGTGGAGATAGCTGCACATAATGATAGATCACGGCCATATTATTAAAAGCTTGCAGCAAGAATGGATTTCATTCTAGTGCATGGAAATAATATTCCAAAGCCTTCATATGTTCTTCGTTACTTGTATTCATAAGGCCTATGTTATAGAGTATATAACTTTGATCATAGGGATCAATTTCTGGTCATGTAGCTTCATAATAATTTTGTAAAGCTTCCACATAATTTCCTTCGGATTGAGCTGACATCCATTATGATCGTTCATTCTATTCAAAAAATCTCCGTTCTAGAACCGTACATGAGATTTTCATTTCATATGTCTCCTCCCTTCAGTGCATAGTACTAAGTAATCCAAGGAATCCAAATTTGACTATTCTCATTATATTATGAGCTAGCAGAGGCTAGTATTTTAACAAGAGATCTCTAGCCAGCCTCCCTGTAAGGTAAGAGGTTTTTCTTTCTTAAAACCAATCTGGTTCTATATAGAAATGTCAATTCCAACAATTTCTTTGTCCCCAACGCCCCCTATTTTCAGGAATTAGTCACTTCAACGATATTTGATGGTTATATGGATATCCAAAGTATGAACAAGGTGGATGTTTGTTGTCCTAAGCATTCTTCTTAGTCTCAATACCAATAAGTAAAGGGATAATTTATAACAAAGTTTTCATCTTGTTGATTCCTAAGTGTAGTGCTTCTTTCCCTATGCCGCCTATGGGTACTAGTAAAGTAGAATTGACCTGCAATACATAACCTATAGGGGTACCCTTTCGCTTAATACTAAAATTGGCAGTTGAAGCATTTGAGGCTGCATTTCCCTAGAATACACGAGAGAAGGAATTATTCTATCTCCAAACTTCACCTTTACCAAATGTAGGTTTATTTCAATAATTTGTTTCTTTCCATCTCGAACCACACCCCTTTTTGTAAGACTGAGAGAACTTAAAAAACAAGAAAAAGGAATCAAATCGCACAATCTCTATAATAAGTAAATGCCCTTTTTCTCCCGAAGTTGCCAGAATTATTCATAATAAGATATTGGCTACAATTAAAGAGGTCTTATCAATACAATTTCCATTTATCCATGATCTAGGCATAATTAATTAGCAATCTTTTTCTATAATTTTTCTCATTACCCCGAGAGGTAATGATCCCACAAACAAAGGAATTTTACAGTACAAGATAACATAAAAACAAATCAACTAATTTAGTTCTAAAAAAAATGTGAACCCTTCAGTCAAATTATAAATTGAAATAATGCTTTTGGTAAGGAGAGATATGAAATATTTAAATCAAACTGGATTTCATCCCAATTATCAAATTATTTATTATTTATATATTATACCAATGAATAGAACTATTACTATTGAATAGAACTATTAGTATTTCGTCTAAGTTGAATAACCAAGACAAAGATTTTTTTTATTCTTATGGAACCATTGATCGATTGAACTTGTATTGTGGTAATATGAATGACTCACTATTTATTTGATTTCTGTTTCTGGTCAATAATAAGATTACATTATGTAGGAGAGATGACCGAGTGGTTCAAGGCATAGCATTGGAACTACTATGTAGGCTTTTGTTTACCGAGGGTTCGAATCCCTCTCTTTCCACTTATTTATGTTAATTCAACAACGTTACCGACTACAATATATCAAATATAATAAGAATCGCTATCCTTATTCCAACACTAAGACTCTTATTTCTATTTCGTAGAGATTCTCTATTCCTAATTACATTACTTTGTTTGATACTAAAATACAAATATAAATATCAGAAAGATGAAGATAAATGAAAATCTTTGATTTATTTGTAATACATAAATGGGAAAATGAACTCTTACATTTATTTATAAAAATTTTACTTCAGCGCAGGGGGGGGGGGGCAAAATTGTCTCAACCTTTCCTTGTTATTTTCGTTAGGTTCAAGTCTGACGGGAATAATATTCTATGACTAACAACTCATTTATTTTTAAACCGATCGATTTACTATCTATTAGTTGATAGGGGGGCAACTCCATAGAATTTTGAATCAAAGCTTTCAATCTTTGTTTATTCATTGTAGTGATAATATCTCTAAGCTTGCAATGATAACTTGGTATATCCACTATACGATTATTAACTAAAATATGTCTATGATTAACTAATTTCCTGGCTCCAGGAATAGTCACAGCCATATCCAATCGAAAAAGGATGTTATCCAAACGCATCTCAAGTAATTGTAATAAAATGTGACTTGTTGACCGTTTGGCTTTCCAGTGATATGTACATATCCAAGTAATTGTCGTTCTGTCAAACCATAATGAAAATGCAATTTCTATTTTTCTTCTAGATGAATAAGATATTGTGATATTTTCCCAAAACTCTATTGGTTTTTAAGATCACTTCCAGATCTAGGCTTTTTACTAGTTAGTCCTGGTAAAGCCCCCAAATGGTGTATCTTTTTGAAACGAGGTCATCAGTAACGAGACATAAAAAAAGACTCTTTTTTTATTTTATTGACACTTCATTTCTTCATATTACATTACAAAATAAATTGAAATTAAGACTAAACTAAACGAGAAACAACGTAAAGCTAAAATGGATTTCTTGAAGTACTACAAACAACTATTGACATACTACAAATCAAATAAAGTAGAATGGAATAAATTGTATCAATATACGGATTTTTTGTATATATAGGAAATAATGTATATACTAAGAAATTTATACTTCGTCTTCAGATTTGTTCTATACAAATCTAATAACTCCATTTTGTATTTTTGGATTTCTAGTTACAAGTTATCACCACATAATAGATCCGATTGGCGACCCAACATTTGGGGAAATGGAGAAGGGGGATTGTCAATCATGAAAAAAAATAGATAGAGAAAAAGACGGCTCTCAGAGTCGAACCGATGACAATCTAACCTTTGAGCTAAGCGAGCTCGCATAACAGAAATGTATAGGAATTCTATAAAGCA
Source organism: Trichopus zeylanicus subsp. travancoricus (assembly GCA_005019695.1). Lineage (NCBI taxonomy): Eukaryota > Viridiplantae > Streptophyta > Magnoliopsida > Dioscoreales > Dioscoreaceae > Trichopus > Trichopus zeylanicus. The sequence continues at coordinate 151,623 of RXID01014257.1, forward strand.
CCTCATCTTAGTTAGCTATTAATAAATTCATAATTGAATACTAAAATACTCAAATTCATTTATAATTTTAATTTAGTAAATTAACGTTAACTATCTAATAACTATCACTATAATATAAGAATTTAATAAGTACTTTATAAGTCTTTAATAAGAATTTATAAGTATAATTTGATTTAGTATTATATTATGAAATTTTTTTTCCATTTAGTATTATATTATTAAATAAATTATTAAATAATTAAATATTCAAAATAATTCAATATATATTTTATATGATTAAAATAAAATATCATGACATGATATTATCAAACTTGAAATTTTGACTAGAAAAAAATGGAATTATTTTTTAGAGCAGTTATAGCAAACTATATTAATTATATTAACTACTCGATCGATTCTAAGATTAGAAAAGAATAAGAAAAAGAGAATAAAGATACAAGAATGAGGTATTCTTCTAGTTTCATTTAGAAATGTAGGAGATAAGAAAGAATGAATATCTCCAGTATTGCAAATCGTGCCATAAAAATGAAAGAGGGGGGAAGCATATATATCTGGGATATATATGTATCCATATTGAATTGTAGCTATATCAATAATAGAATCAGTTCTGATTGAAACAAATATAGTTTATCCAATGAAGATGAAATAATAGAGGGTGGCAAAAAATAAAATAGCAGCATACACTTTTCCAATACAATATAAAAATCATTATCTAATGAATTCAACAGTTTCAAGATAAATCAAAGAAGTAGAAAGGGGGATATGGTGAAATTGGTAGATACTACGGACTTGATTGAATTAAGCCTTGGTATGGAAACCTACTAAGTCCTAACTTCCAAATTTAGAGAAACCCTGGAATTAACAATGGGTAATCCTAATCCAAATCTTTATTTGAGATTTGAAAAGGTTTGGTTTATCAAAAAAACTAGAATCAAAAATAAAAAAGGATAGGTGTAGAGACTCAATGGAAGCTGTTCTAACGAATGGAATTGATTACGTTATGTTAGTAGTTGGACTCCCTCCATCAAAATTATGAAAAGGGGAACTCTATATACCCAATACGTATGTACACATACTGACATATCAAACGATTAATCATGACCCGATTCCATTATATATATATGATATATGTGTATATGACATTATATATGAAATGAATTGAATATATATGATATGAAAAAAAAATACAAAGTCAATTAGGAATTTATTCCATCCAAAGTTGGAAGTTGAAGGATATATATTTAATGATCAAATCATTGATTCTAGAGTCTAATAGATCTTTTGAAAAATGAATTAATCGGATGAGAATAAAGAGAGAGTATCGTTCTACATGTCAATACTGACAATAATGAAATTTATAGTAAGAAGAAAATCTGTCGACTTAAGAAATTGTGATGGTTCAAGTCCCTCTATCCCCAAAAATCCCATTTTACTTCTTTTTTGTTTCATCAAGGATTCAAAAAAATAAATAAAAAAAAAATTTTGGAAGATCTAAAAAATTCAAGGACTAGGTAAGATTTAAAAATATTTTTTGGTTATTGGCACATATACAAATACTCTACTGTAGTAGAATGATGCACAAAAATGGTCGGGATAGCTCAGTTGGTAGAGCAGAGGAATGAAAATCCTCGTGTCGCCAATTCAAGTCTTGTTCCGACATCCCAATACTATATCACATCGATATTTATACAAATTCTCACTTAAAAGGTAAATATATCTAAAATAAATAAGTTGGCTAAAAAGTTTCAAAAATCTACAAGAGTTAAAGGATAGCAATAGACAAGATGCATTTCAGACACAGTACAAATAAAATTTGATCCCTTTTCATTTTTTTTTCATATTTCTATACTATTTCTTCACTCCTCCTTATGTTACTTTACTAAGTGATGTGTGTGGTACAAGGTTTATCGTGCGAAACTTTTTTGAAAATCTTGCTCTTGAAAATATGCACTTTTCCAAATCCAAAAAACAAATGAGATTCTAGGATTATTCCTAGATACAAATACTTTTATGCATACCTCTTATGCTTTATCTATACCATATTCTATTCTCGTAAGAAGATATACACTAGCTAAAAATCTGCCTAGTGCTACATCATAGGCACACTAGGAACGTAAATAATTTTAACCATATATATATGAAATAACAGCAATGGAGTCCCAATCCTCTATTTTTATTTGTAAAGTCTCTATTCCTTGATAGTCGAAGCCCAAGGATCTATGAACAAGCTCATGCTTGACTAGCCAATTAGATAAACGACCCTGCATCTTCTTGATTTCTCCCACATTTATTTGTACTTGTACAAGTATTTCTCAATTTAGAATGAAAATTTTGAAAGATTGACTTGCTCTTTCTCATTCTGCACAAGAAAGCCCTACCTAATTTGCTAATTCGTAGGAAGATACTAAATTTTGAGATTTGCAAAATCTTTCAGATGGTATTTCTGAAGTATTGATGATTGATAGAACAATCCTTGATCATAATTTCCAATATGAGTACTGTGTCGAACATAAAACTTGTGATTAGTCGTAAAACATCAATTTTCCCATTGAGACATAGTTCTATCTTCAAGGAGTTCTCGAGATATCTTCTTATGAAGTTTTGTTATAGCATCTATAACTACCTCTGGTTTAGCGGGGGCAGCTCGGCAAATAAAAATCCATAGGAATTAGCTTATCGACTCCCCGAACAGTACTATAAGAATCAGTACTGAACATTCCCCTATAATAGTACAGGATCCCATAGCAATAACATATTTTGGTTCAGGCATTTGCTCATATAATCTCACTAAAGAAGGAGCCATTTTTATTATTACTATGTCGGCTGTTAAAATTAGGTCTGCTTGCCTAGGACTCGATCTTGGTACCAATCCATAACGATCAAAATCGAATCGCGAGCCTATTAATGAAGCAAATTCAATGAAATAACAACTAGTACCATAGAGAAGCAGCCATAAACTGCAAAGTCTTGACCAATTCGAAAGATCATTTGATGTAGTTGAAATAACTGAATTGTGGGCTGTTTGGTCAAGTAACGAAAACTCAATCAAATTCATAACTGTCTCAATTGTAATCTTTTTTTTATTTTGATTGTCTGAATATTTAGCTAAAATCATTATAATGCTCCTTTTCACCATGCATAAACTAACCCAACAATTGGGATAAACATGAAAATGAAAGCTTCTATAAATACAGATATGCCCAATATATTGAAACTCATTGCCCATGGATAAAGAAAGACCATTTCAACATCAGAAACAACAAAAACTAGAGCAAACATGTAATAGCAGATTCAGAATTGTAACCAAGCATCCCCCATAGGTTCTATACCCAATTCATAACTAGAGAACTTCTCTGGTCCTTTACTAATCGGGGTTAAAACTCCTAAAATTAGAAATGCCGAGATAGGAATAATGCTTGATATTATTAGAAATGCCCAGAAAATATCATATTCATGAAGCGAAAACATAAATATACTCCTATTAATCTAGAATATGTTGAATTATTCGATTCCAAATTGGGATCACCAATTCATCTATAGAATTTCTTAGTCGAAACAAGAATTGATTTTGATCAAATCAAACTACAAAGCTTAGAGTTTGTTTGTTGTATGGTAGGCATGTCTTGTTTAAAGCTTCATCCAACAGAGTACCACTTAGCATTTCTAATGAAATAGTAAACACTAATAAACTAAGAAAAACTAATAAATAAAACTATAATATTATTTATTATTATAATATAAGGATTATTAAGGTATAAGGATTATAAGAATAATGAATATCAATTATCAATAAATATATAGAATCACACATTATTGAACGATTCAACAAATTAAATCCCCAATCCAACTCGTAGCATAGAATATAGTTGAAGAGAGGCTGATACGTTTAGGGCCGATTCATTAACTCTAAAATAATCAAGTCAATGGAGGTTCTGACAAAAAGCAATTAGTCAAGGGACTTCTACAAATACAAGACTAAGAAGAGGTCTCAATCCATGTGACTTAGGATTAAATTTTGTTGGCTTGGGTTAGAGTTTCTAGACATGATCGATCATGTCATGATTTTCATTTCATAAATTGACTGGGATTGAGTATACCAGAAAATCAAATGTATCACTAACTCTTTGATCATGGACAGGAAAAGAAATTAATCCACGAGGATTAATAAAAATAAATAAGTATGGACATCTTAGGTTATGCCAGATTTGACAAATACCAATAGGATCCGTTAGAGTGGATTTTTTTCCTTGTCCCTATACATACGTAACTATGTAATACTTTCATTTCTATAGATCGACTAATCGGTCGATTTGTCCATAAATAAAATAAGGAGATGAAAACTATTATAAACTCAAATAGAATATCTATACAAAAATACAATCTATTAGGGCTATATGGATTCGAGCCATAGAGCTTCTCGATAAAACAGATCAAACTTATTATTATATTATCAAAATGATTCGAACTGTTTCAAAGACCCAACATGCATTTTGTTGCATTGGGCTCTTTCATCAATTGATGTAATGATCAGTTAGTCCACCATATTTTTTCTTCACAGGAAGATAAAAAGATAATAAGATGGCTCCACGTGCTTTGATTCATATTCATTATTTGAATTCTGATTTAGGAGCAATACAAAAGTCTCTCAAAGAAGGATTACTTTGACTTAGGTCTGCCTCCGGCCTAGGTCAACCTAAGTTAAATGGAGTTTCTATCTCTCCTCTACAAGAGTCAAATATGAGACTTCATACACCTTAAAGTTCATAGGATGAAAAGAGATGATTTTGAGGTTCTTATATTCATTATGCCTAGCATTGAATGTGGATAGGGTATTTACCTTATCAATTATCAAATCAACGGTAGGTTTTCTATTTGGCACTTAAATTTGCACTAAATCTAAATTGGACTGAATCAAACCAAATAAAATATTTGTCAGGCTATTATTCCCTTGTTCCTCAAATCTATGGAGTAAGACATCGATTTTTCATCTCAATAAGATCAATTATGTTCATTGTATAATTGGCTTCTTTTGAAAAGCATTGGCGCACATGTAAATGAGGTGCTCTACCTAACTGAGCTATAGCCTTGCCCTTGTCATAGATATCATAACATATGGATAATTTCTTGTCAAGATGGACAGTCCACGATCCCACATCGTATGATAGCTTTGCGATTGGTTTACTATTTTAACAAATTGGAATTGCTTAGAAATACTATTCTATATATAATCCTTGGAGTGATGGGTCTTTTGTGGTGATAAATGACCTACTTAACTCAACGGTTAGACTATTGCTTTCATACGGTGGGAATCATTGGTTCAAATCCAATAGTAGGTAGAACTTATTAAATACCGGAGTGGAGTAAATGGTATCTACTAATTTTTTCTACCCATCTTTTTTTTGGTTTCATTGTATTAGATTAGACTTGATTGTGTTCAATTGGTGGAATCAAAATGTAATAATTCTTTTGAAGATTTTGATGTATTTTGTTGACTAGGAGGAAATAACATCGATAGCCTCTACTTGTGTCCTAGCTCGTTTGAGAGCTAGATTCACCTCAATTGCTTGTCTTTTACCCTCAACTCTACTCAAGTTAGCTTCAGCTATTTCAAGAGCTTGTTGAGCTTCGCGGATCAATGTCAGTACTCATCTCCGCATCATTTCCTAAAATGGTAATCTCATTATTACCTATTCTAGAGAAACCACCCATCAGAGCCACCGTTAACCATTGGTCATTGAGGCGTATTCTCAAAAGACCTATATCCACGGCCATGGCAATAGAAGTGTGGTTTGGTAATATGCCAATTTGCCCACTATTAGTAGATTAAATTATTTCTTTTACTTCTGAATCCAAAATAATTCAATTACGAGTCAATACACAAAGATTTAAGGTCATTTCTTGCTCTCCACTTCTAAGTTTATAGCTTTTGTAGTAGCTTCATCGATACCCACCAAATAAAAGTCCTATTTGGGAAGACTGTCTAATTCTCCGGAAAGGATGAGTTGATACACCCTAATTGTTTCTGCGAGACCAACATATTTACTCAGAGAACCAATAAATACTTCTGCCATGAAGAAGGGTTGTGATAAGTAATGCTCAATATTTCACACTCTTGCTACAGTTAACCGATCCTCTTCGGATAATTCATCCAACCCCAGGATAGCCATAATGTCCTAAGTTCTTTGTAACGTTGTGAAGTTTGCTTAACTTTTTGTGCAGTTTCATAATGTTCCCGGCCAATGATTTGAGGTTGTAACATAGTTGATGTTGAATCTAAAGGATCTACTGCTGGATAAATATCCTTGGCAGCTAATCCTCTTGATAGTACAGTAGTAGCGTCTAAATGTGCAAATGTCATGGCAGGATCCATGTCGGTCAAATCATTCACAAGTACATAAATTGCTTGGATCAAAGTTATGGATCCCTCTTTAGTAGAAGTAATTCTTTCTTGCAAAGAACCCATTTATGTACTAAGGGTGGGTTGATAACCCACTATAGAAGGCATTCTACTGAATAAGGCAGATACTTCTGACCCTGCTTGGATGAAACAAAAGATATTATCGATGAATAGAAGCACGTCTTGTTCATTAACATCCCGAAAATATTCCACCATGGTTAGGGCAGTCAAACCAACTCTCATACGAGCTCCCGACGGTTCATTCATTTGACCATAGACTAGAGCTACTTTGGATTCTGCAATATTATTTTCATTAATCACTCCAGATTCTTTCATTTCCATGTAGAGATCATTTCCTTCAAGAGTACATTCACCTACTCCACCAAATACAGAAACACCTCCATGAGCTTTGGCAATGTTGTTGATCAATTCCATGATGAGTACTATTTTACCCACACTAGCTCCCCCAAATAGCCTGATTTTTCCCCCCACAATGATAAGGAGCTAAAAGATCCACCACTTTAATCCCTATTTCAAAAATTGATAATTTCGTATCTAATTGTATAAAAGCGGGCGCAGATCTATGAATAGGAGATGCTGTGCGAGTATCCACAGGGCCTAAATTATCAACAGGTTCCCCAAGAATGTTGAAAATTCATCCGAGAGTAGCTCCACCAATTGGAACACGTAGAGGAGTTCCTCTGTCAATCACTTCCATTCCTCTCATCAGACCATCTGTACCACTCATAGCTACAGCTCTAACTCAATTATTTCCTAGTAATTGATGTACCTCACAAGTCACATTAATTTGTTGACTGGTAGTATCTCGACTTTTAACTACCAAAGCATTATAAATATTAGGCATCTTTCCTGGGGGAAAAGTGACATCCAGTACTAGGCCAATAATTTGGGCGATATGTCCTAAGTTTTTTCTTCAAGTGCAGAAACCATAGGACCAGAAGTAGTAAGATTGATTTTCATAATCATAATAAAGTGAAATATGTCAAAATTCCTTTGGAATAGTATCCAATAAAAAAAATGTCTGATAGGAAGTCGATCGACCAATTGAATAAGACATAAATCAAATTTAGCACTGGATTTAGTTGGTATCGCCCAAAGGAATTCAATTCCATTTTTTATTCATTGAATTATTCAATTTTCAAGTTCAACCAATCCTTTTTTTTAGTATTTTTAATATAAAGTAGATGAATAGGAATCATGAGTAAGTTAAGTGTGTTTCATTTTTCTATCATTATAGAAAATACCGTCCCTATTAGATTATATTATCTATGGAATTCCAACCCAAACTCCATTTAGGATTTATTATTTCGATCTCATTGTTCATTATTTTTTGCATATACAATTCTGTCTATTCTTGTTTTATACCTTTTCCTTGTTTTATACCTTTTCATGGATGAATTATGGCTATTTTCACATCCTAGGATTTACATATATAACATATATCACTATCAAGAGTGTTTTATTAATTAATATTTATATATTTAATGACAAATAAGAAGAGGATCAACTCAATTATAAACTTACAAAACAAGGATTGGCTTGCACCATATATAGCAAAGAGTATACAATAATGATGTATTTGGTGAATCAAATACATTACATAGTCTAATAACCAACCATTTTCTAATTAGTTGATAATATTAGTCAAAATTTTTGAAAGATTTTTCTTAAGGGTTTCATTCACCTATAATCCATATCGAGCAGACCTTGTTGTTGTGAGAATTCTTAATTCATGAGTTGTAAGGAGGGACTTATGTCACCACAAATAGAGACTAAAGCAAGTGTTGGATTCAAAGCTGGTGTTAAAGATTATAAATTGACTTATTATACTCCTGACTATGAAACCAAAGATACTAACATCTTGGCAGCATTCCGGGTGAGTCCTCAACCTGGGGTTTCGCCCAAAGAAGCTGGAGCTGTGGTAGCTGCCGAATCTTCCACTGGTACATGGACAAATGTGTGGACTGATGGACTTACCAGTCTTGATTGTTACAAAGGATGATGCTACCACATCGAGAGCATTGTTGGGGAGGAAAACCAATATATTGCTTATGTAGCTTATCCTTTAGACCTTTTTGAAGAAGGTTCTATTACTAACATGTTTACTTCCATTGTAGGTAATATATTTGGTTTCAAAGGCTTACGAGCCCTACGTCTAAAGGATTGACGAATTCCTCCTTCTTATTCTAAAACTTTCCAAGGCCCACCTCATGGTATCCAACTTGAAAGAGATAAGTTGAACAAGTACGGCTGTCCCCTATTGGGATGCACTATTAAACAAAAATTGGGGTTATCCACAAAGAACTATGGTAGAACCATTTATAAATATTTATGCACTGGACTTGATTTTACCAAGGATAATGAAAATGTGAATTCCCAACCATTTATGTGTTAGAGATACCATTTCTTATTTTGTGCTAAAGCAATTTATAAAGCACATGGCAAAACAGGCGAAATCAAGGGACATTACTTGAATGCTACTGTAGGTACATGGGAAGAAATGATCAAAAGGGCTGTATGTGCAAGAGAATTGGGAGTTCCTATCATAATGTATGATTACTTAACAGGGGGATTCGTTGCAAATACTAGCTTGGCTCATTATTGTCGCGATAATAGCCTACTGCTTCACATCCATCACATAATGCATGCAATTATTAATAGACAGAAAAATCATGGTATGCATTTTCATGTACTAGCTAAAGCATTACGTATGTCTGGTGGAGATCATATTCACGCTGGTATAGTAGTAGGTAAATTGGTAGGGGAATGTGAGATGACTTTGGGTTTTGTTGATTTATTATGTGATGATTTTATTGAAAAAGATTGAAGTCACGCTATTTTTTTCACTAAAGATTTGGTCTTTATGCCGGGTGTTCTGCCCGCGGCTTCATGGGGTATTCATGTTTGGCATATGCTAGCCCTGACCGAAATCTTTGGGGATGATTCCATACTACAGTTCGGTGGAGGAACTTTAGGGCACCCTTGGGGAAATGCACCTGGTGTAGTAGTTAATTGGGTGGCTTTGGAAGTGTGTGTACAAGCTCGTAATGAGGGATGTGACCTTGCTCGTGAAGGTAATGAAATTATCCATGAAGCTAGCAAATGAAGTCCTGAGCTAGGTGCTACTTGTGAAGTATCGAAGGAGATCAAATTCAAATTTGTACCAGTAGATACACCAGACTAGTAGATATGTCAGATGACGATAAAGAGAAAAACAATTCGGGAATTCCTGTTTGTTCTCCTAATTTTAATTAACCTCGGCCCAATATTTTACTAAAAAGATTGAGCTGAATAAAATGGAATATTCTATAAATCCTTTATATTATGTATTTGCATATATCTTTGATATGTACAAACCTTACTATACTATATAGAAGATGCAAATACAAAAGACTAAACAACTCAATACTTCTATCATTAGATCCATAATGAATTTTCATAATTAATTCTACGAATCCTTGGATTAGTGGATTTTTAGATTCCACAATTTTATTTCAAACCATAAATCAAGCCAAGCCAAGAGGCGAGGGCTTCTAACATAATATTGTGTTTTTTTGTTCTATGTTAGAATAGAAACTTATTATTTGATTATATGATATGAAATCATGCGAGAATAAATTCTTCACTTTTTAGGAAGAAACAATCCTATCTTTCGATGAAAGATTTGTCTGTACATGACATGAGAGAAACTTCTTTTTATATTTCTAATTCAGGAAAAGATTCTATCAATATATATATATTAGAAAGAAGTGATACTCCGAATTTACCAAAAAAAAGAATAATTTCTTTCAATACTCACTCATTGTTGGTTAACAGTCAGCAATCCTAATGATGGAATCCACACTTCATTTTGCTAGAAAATCAATCAATCAAATAGTAAAATGTAAAATGATTATTCATCGAATGACTATTCCTTTATTGTATTTTCATAAAATGGGGGGCAGGAAGACTCTATGGAGAAATGGTGGTTCAATTTGATATTGTCTAATGAGAGGTTAGAAGATAGGTACGGGCTAAGTAAATCAACGGATAGTCTTGATGGTATTGGGCATACCCTTGGAAGTGAAGACCCCATTCTAAATGATACGGAGAAAAACATTCTTCTTAGTTGGAGTGATAGTGGCAGCTATAGTTATAGTTTCAGTAATGTTAATTATTTATTGGAGATCAAGAATATTTTTTGTTTGATCTCTAATAACACTTCGTTAGTTAGGGATAGTAATGGTGACAGTTATTCCATATATTTTGAGATTGACAATAAGAATAATAGTTCTGTTCTGAGTGAACTAGAAAGTTTTTTTTATAGTTATTTGAATAGTGGGTCTAAAATTAAGAATAACTACTATGTCAGTTACATTTATAGTATTATTTGGACTATAAATGTAAGTATAAGTGTAAGTAGTACTGAAAGTGGGAGTTCTAGTATAAGTACTAGTAGTAATGGCAATGATTTAAATATAAAAGAAAGATCTAATGATTTTGATATAAACAAAAAAATACAAAGATTTATGGGTTCAATGTGAAAATTGTTATGGATTAAATTATAAACAAAATTGAAGTCAAAAATGCATATTTGTGAACACTGTGGATATCATTTGAAAATGAGTAGCTCAAATAGAATAGAACTTTCGATTGATCCGGGCACTTGGGATCCTATGGATGAAGCTATGGTTTCTATGGACTCTATTGAAATTCATTCAGAGGAGGAACCCTATATAGATTGTATCGATTCTTATCAGAGAAAGATAGGTTTAACTGAAGCTCTTCAAACAGGCATAGGTCAACTAAATGATATCCTGTGACAATTGAGGTTATGGATTTTGAGTTCATGGGAGGTAGTATGGGATCCATAGTGGGCGAGAAAATCACCCGTTTGATCGAGTATGTTACTAATAAATCTCTACCTGTCATTATTGTGTGTGCTTCTGGAGGAGCACACATGCAAGAAGGAAGTTTGAGCTTGATGCAAATGGCTAAAATCTCTTTTGCCTCATATAATTATCAATCAAATAAAAAGTTATTCTATGTATCAATCCTTACATCTCCTATAACCAGTGGAGTGATGGCAAGTTTTGGTATGTTGGGAAATGTCATTATTGCTGAACCTAATGCCCACATTGCATTTGTGGTAAAAGAGTAATTGAACAAACATTGAATAAGACAATACCTGATGGTTTACAGGCGGCTGAATATCTATTCTAAAATGGCTTATTTGACCTAATCATACCACGTAATCCTTTAAAAGGTGTTTTGAGTGAGTTATTTTAATTTCACAATTTCCTTCCTTTGAATCAAAGTACAAAAAAAGAATAGTAACTTAATTTAGTTTTCTATTAGGCCCCTTACACTTATTAACTAGTTAATATTAGTTATAATAGATGTAGTTCTCATAAGACCTCTGTATATTTATAAGAGGTACAAATAGTAATCGAGGTACTCATTCTATGATAGATCTTAACTTACGCTCTTTTTTGTGCCCTTAGTAGGCCTAGTATTTCCGACAATTGCAATGGTTTCTTTGTCTCTTTATGTCCAAAGAAATAAAATTGTCTAGATCCAATGGAACCAAATCTCATCAATTTATTTGAACATTGACTGAATTATAATACAGATATTTATTTCGTGTAATATGGTAGAATATGTGGCTTAATATGTACCAATTGAAGTATTTTGAAAAATGAACTAAAGAAAAATTTTTCAGCATGAAGAAAAGAACTTGCTAACCCCTTTTGTTTAATTGAAGTTTCTTCAGAATGCCCATTCGAGCAAAATGTGTTATATTCTATGTTCCTATTCCGTAGGTGCAGCGGCCCATAGAATAAAACCAAAAGCAAAGAAAGTATATGGGGTAACTATAATAAAATGAACTATAAAAAAATGAAGAAGAAGAAATTTTTTTATACCAAAACTATTTTGTATGTGTACAAAATTCAACTTAATTCTTTTATTTATACTATAAAAAAGTCTAATCCTCATTAAGTTAAGTGTGGATTTATCAAATATATCCGAAATTTTTTTCGTAATAAAAAATTCGTTAGTTCAAGACTGAGATATTTGAAAATACTATATTGATTCTTTTTTTATATTCTTGATAGATCCAAGGACTAAATAGATTTAAGGAATAAATTTTGACACAAAATGGAAAGCAATAGATCCACAGCCTTGTTTGTTATATAACTCATACTTTGGAAAAATATCAGATAGAGTCAAAGATTGAAGCAACTTCTTTACCAATTTCATAGATAAAAAAATGCAACAAAAGTAAAGCATTGATTTCCTTCCCATATTTGGTATCTATAGTATTTTTGCCCTCTCATTCAAGAAAAGTTTGGAACCTTGGATTACTAACTGGTGGAATAGCAAGCAATCCAAAACCTTTTTGAATGCTATTCCAGAGAAAAATGTTCTAGAAAAATTCATAGAATTTGAAGAACTATTCCTCTTGGACGAAATGATAAAAGAGTACCCAGAGATACATATATAAGAGCTTCATTTAGGAATACACAAGGAAATAATAGAATTGGTCAAAACACATGATGAATATCATCTCCATCTCATTTTGCATTTCTCCTCAAATGTAATCTATTTTGTTATTCTAAGTGGTTATTTTTTTTCTAGGTAATAAAGAACTTGTCATTCTTAATTCTTGGGTTCAGGAATTATTCTATAACTTAAGTGACACAACAAAGGCTTTTTCAATTCTTTTAATAACTGATTTATGGATCGGATTTCACTCGACCCATGGTTGGGAACTAATGATTGGTTCGGTCTACAACGATTATATTTGGTCTTGTTTCCACTTTTCCAGTTATTCTAGATATAATTGTGAAATATTGGATCTTCCATTATTTAAATCGTGTATCTCCTTCACTTGTAGTTATTTATCATTCAATGAATGAATGACGAACAAATTAATGAATGAAGATGAAGAACTCATTTGGTTTCGTAATATCAATTAAATGAGAATATTTCTTGTGTATAAAGAAAGCATTTTCCATTTTACTTATTCTTTTTATTTCTACTTGTTCAAGGTATTTGTCCCACATACTATACTCTATTCCAGTACAATTATTCCAATACAATAGCAGACTTTGGGGTAGGGAACTATACTAGACTAAATACCTATCTAATTTATTTATTATAGAAATTCCGCAATTAATGATTGGACCATGCAAAATAGAAATACTTTTTCTTGGGTAAAAGAATAGATGACTCAATCAATTCTTGTATCGATCATGATATATGTAATAAATCGAGCATCTCTTTCAAATGCATATCCCATTTTTGCACAACAAGGTTATGGAAATCCACGAGAAGCAACTGGACGAATTGTATGTGCCAATTGCCATTTAGCTAATAAGCCTATGGATATTGAAGTTCTACAAGCTGTACTTCCTAATATTGTATTTGAAGCAGTTGTTCGAATCCCTTATGATATGCAACTGAAACAAGTTCTTGCTAATGGTAAAAAAAGGCCTTTGAATGTGGGGGCTGTTCTTATTTTATCCAAGGGATTCAAATTAGCCCCTTCTAATCGTATTTCTCCTGAGGTGAAAGAAAAGATGAGAAATCTATCTTTTCAAAATTATCGTCCCAATAAAAAAAATATTCTTGTAATAGGTCCAGTTCCTGGTCAGAAATATAGTGAAATCATCTTTCCTATTCTTTCTCCCAACCTAGCTACGAAAAAAGACATTCACTTCTTAAAATATCCCATATATGTAGGTGGGAATAGAGGGAAGGGTCAGATTTATCCTGATGGAAGTAAAAGTAACAATACGGTCTATAATGCTACATCATCAAGTATAGTAAGCAGAAAGTACATAAAGAAAAAGGGGGATACAAAATAACCATAGTTGATGCATCAGACGGACATCAAGTGGTTGATATTATAACTCTAGGACCAGAACTTCTTGTTTTAGAGAGTGAATTCATCAAGCTTGATCGACCATTAACAAGTAATCCCAATGTAGGGGGCTTTGGTCAAGGAGATGCAGAAATAGTGCTTCATGATCCATTACACGCTCAAGGTCTTTTGTTCTTCTTAGAATCTGTTATTTTGCCACAAATTTTTTTGGTTCTTAAAAAGAATCAATTTGGAAAGGTTCAATTATATGAAATGAATTTGTAGATCCAGAGATTCCTTGACATTATATTGTTAAAAATAGTTTATACTATTTTTTGTGACATCTGGAATTAATTACTTGTATCCCATTCCTAGTAATGGATAATAAAATGCAAACAAATAAAAAGAAAGAAAATACAGGGCAAGGACATGATACATGAAACAAATACTTCTAGGAGGGATTGCTAGTCTTCTTAATCTTCACAAGCAAAAGTATTTTCCACAATTATTCAATTAACTTAAGTATTAAATATTAATAAAATAAATAGTTCTAAATAAAAAAAGATTTAAAGATTAAGAAATAAATGTTTTGTCATTTCTACAATTTGATTATGTTGATTGGATTATTTTCCAATTTGTATATTATGGAATAGATCAAAATCTCGCCTGAAAGTTAGAACACAGAGGGTTGAGACCCCTCTGATTTCTTAATTTTTCATGTCTAAAATCTTGTTCATCCGATCACTACAGAGATGAACCCAACCTAGAATATGAACCATAAAAGAAAATACCTATTGAACCGATCACAAGAATGCCAGTTACAGTACCTATCAGCCAAAGAGGAATCCTTCCAGTAGTATCGGCCATTTTTCCCCCTTTCTTCCACATTTTATCAAGCGGTCAAGCTAGAGACAAAAATAGTCATGGATAGTTATGAGGATGGTATCCTTTCGAATAGAAGAAGAGAATTCCTACTATTCTCTTTCTCTCAATTGAAGAAATAATTGGAAAACAAAACAGCAAGTACAAAAATGAGTAATAAACCCCAGTATAGACTAGTACGATTTAACTCAACATTTTTCTCATTCAAGTTTGATTATGTCATAGTTCTATAATTTGAATTAGGTTTATCGTTGGATGAACTGCATTGCTAATATTGACCCCAAAAAAGAAATAGTAGGTACAACTAGTCCATGAACAGCCAACCATTGCACTGTAAAAATTGGATAGGTTCGATCTATGGTCATTGGGGGCGTCCTAAAAGGATCTACTAAATTCATTGAGTTGTTCCAAAGAATCAAAATGGAAGTTATTAATGGAATGCCTTGTCGGCTCTTTGTCAAATATTCGTTTGGTCGAGGACTTCCAAACACATCGTAAGCTATACCTGTACTTACGAATAACCAACCCTCAATGATTAGGGAAGGTATAGTAATACTATGAATGACCCAATATCAAATACTGGTAATAATATCTGCAAAAGGACATCCTCCCGTTCTTCCAGACATACTGAGCTCCAAAAATTCTTGTACAGTAAAAAAGAGGAATCGATTTCGTGAAAGATGGGATCAGTAAATAGAAAACTACTGATATTTTATTTCATTTTTTTTTGTGAGATCGTCAATTTTGTACCAAAGGTGTATTTTGAGTATATCAAATCAGTATAGCTATTCTTTGTTCGACACAGCAACGCTGTATCCCCAAATTCTATAGAATTGCTTTCTTCTTTTTTTTTTCTTGTATATGGATAATTGTATGTTATCCAATAGACCAATAACATAAAAAATTCCTTATAATATAAGGTTTCCATTATTGACTTCGTAATAGAAAATAAAGATCTTGGTAAAGTGTGAGTCAATGGATTTTATAATTCATGAAAGATGAAAGATATTATCATATTCGCACAATTCAATTATATTTTATGTGAAATAGAAAACTTTTTTTTTATTTTATTAGGGTATAGGGTTAAAAGTATTTTGTTCAAATCCTTTTATTTCAATTAAAGCAATTAGTTGGTCATATAATAAATATACAATAATACAGTACTAGTGTATTATTTGATGAAAAAAGAATAAAAAAAATAAGGTTTTAGGATAGATTGCAAGAAACCTTTTTCTTCTTATTCGAAATTAGAATATAATATTATGGGCAATTAACTAATAACTAAGCTTTACTATACTGAATCTAATGAATTAATGTATTCAGAATTCAAATAAGTAAGTTGAATTTAAAAAAAAAAGTAAAGGTAATATCAGGCCGTTCGCGCCAAACAAAATAGACTTACTCCTATTGAAAAAGAATAGAAATGATCAAAATTGAAATTATTTACAAACCTAACCTAATTCCCTTTATTTGATTTTGGAATCAAGTTACACAACACACAGTTCTTATTACTATACTCAACCTAGGAATTGAAGAATGAACCACTTCTCTTGATTCAGAATCGCAAGTTCGGTCAGTGTTACTGTCGATGACTTGATTTTATTCTACCTATATGAATGGTTGTATCTTTTATAGAGTCATCAGTTTGTTCATAATGACTAATGAATCAAGAACTTTTCGTTTGAACTAATTCTGTCAATAGTGTTTTTTCTTACTGTCATATTCGGGAAAAAGAGAAAATTAGGCCAGTATTTTATCAACATTTGTAGCAAAAAAAATATAAATAATTTCATTTTTTCATGCATATTATAATTAGTTATTTTGCTTTTTTGTTGGCTGCTTCAACTGTAACCTCGGTTCTATTGATTAGTTTGAACAAGATGCGACTTCTTTGAAATTGAGCAACAATTCATTAAATATTTCTTTGGAATTGTCGAGTATTGTATGATTCCCTTCCACGTCAATTGCCAATTCTTAGTCATTGAGATTCATGGATAATTCAGATTAATATTTAGAGATAGATCTTACTTTTATTTCCTCAAAACAAGCAAAACAAAAAAAAAATCGAAATGATTGAAAATTTTCTATTTCAAATAGTCTTGGGTCTAATTCCTATTACTTTGGCAATATTATTCATAACAACATATTTACAATACAGACATGGTGATCA
Organism: Trichopus zeylanicus subsp. travancoricus; assembly: GCA_005019695.1. Classification (NCBI taxonomy): domain Eukaryota; kingdom Viridiplantae; phylum Streptophyta; class Magnoliopsida; order Dioscoreales; family Dioscoreaceae; genus Trichopus; species Trichopus zeylanicus. Next base: position 168,939 of record RXID01014257.1, read on the forward strand.
ATTGGACCTTTATTGAGTAATATTAATTTTTTGATTAACCTCCCGCAATGCAAAGAGGAGGTCAAATTGAAATTGTAATTCAATTTCATTTTATTAAGTTATTTTATTGTAATTTGTAATTTGGCATAAGATAAACAGAATCACGCTCTGTAGGATTTGAACCTACGACATCAGGTTTTGGAGACCCGCGTTTTACCAAACTGGACTAAGAGCGCTTTCTTAGGTAGGGATGACAGGATTTGAACCTGTGACATTTTATACCCAAAACAAATGCGCTACCAAGATGCACTACATCCCTTTATTGTTATACAGTATAATTGTACAAAATCCTTGCCTTGTTTTCCACTTGTTTTCTTTCATCTTCATATATTCATATAATAAAATAAAAGAATTATATACATATGAGAAACTAACGTATTAAACAAAATGAATACAAACAATCTTGAACTACAACATCTGATTATATATGTATTACAATAAAATAAAGAAGGTGGATTTTCAATGCGAGATATAAAACCATATCTCTCCACGGTTCCTATGCTAACTACTTTATGGTTTCGGTCTTTAGTGAGTCTCTTGATAGAAATTAATCGTTTATTCCCAGATGCTTTGTTATTTCCCTTTTTTCATTTTAGTTATTGATAAAAGATACTTAAATGAAATACTGAGATTAGGATAGTAGGATGCTAATTCAAAAGAAATTGTATCACTTAATTCTTACTCAATTAATATTAATTACAACCAAATAAATTTTTTTACAATCAAATCTTTTCTTTAGAAATTGCATTTTTAGGTAGTAACTTCAATTGATTTTTTTTGTTGTTTTCTTCTTCTTCGGTATAGATCAAAAATAGAGGAATTTAAGTCGATCCAAAATCCAAAAAGGAAGTTCATGGCCAAGGGTAAATATATCCAAATTAGAGTTATTTTGGAATGTACCAGTTGTGGCTGAAATAGTATTAATAAGGAATTGCTGAGTATTTCTAGATATATTACTCAAAAGAGTCAACACAATACACCCAATCGATTAGAGTTAAGAAAATTTTGTCGCTATTGTCGCACGCATACAATTCATGGTGAAATAAAGAAATAGATCAAAAGGAACATGTGTAGGATCTTTCCACGAAATAGGAAGAGGAAAAACTTAATGTATATACAACACAATTATTATATAGTATATATACAAATCAAATACTATTCTTTCAGATCTAAAATAAAATGAATAAAAAGAATTTTTGAGATAAGGAATAATCCATGGATAAATCCAAGCAACCTTTTCGTAAATCCAAGCGCTCTTTTCGTAGGCATTTGCCTCCAATTGAATTGGGAGATCAAATTGATTATAGAAATATGAGTTTAATTAGTCAATTTATTAGTGAACAAGGAAAAATATTATCTAGATGGATCAGTAGATTAACTTTGAAACAACAATGATTAATTACTATTGCTATAAAACAAGCTCGTATTTTATCTTTGTTACCTTTTCTTAATAATGAGAAATAATTTGAGAGAGCTGAATCGATCCCTAGAACTGCTGATCCTAGAACCAGAAATAAATAGACATCCCTCAATTGACTCAAAACTCTCAGGCTCAAATTGATGTTTTGTTTGAAAAAACCTAGGATTCCGATTTGATTGTTGTGTTATAAGAAAAAAAAATGTGAAGGGGAAATCTTTTTTTATTGAAACATTTCGTTTATTTTATAAGTAGAAGTATTTGAATTTATTTTTCTTCTGTCTTCCTAGAGTTCATTCTCCAAGGAATTTTGTTTCAATCATTCATTCCTATAGATTACTTTACAATCTCTTTCCTTTATTTTATTTGAGAGATCTTATTGGAAATCATGTAAAGATAATTCTTATTTGATATAGCTATTTGCGCAAGTATTTTACGATTAAGAAGCAATTGCCTCTTATGCAAATTGTGTATGAATAGACTATAACTATAGGATACCAAATTATTGCAAGTTACTGCATTTATACGAGTGATACACAAATGACGAAAATCCCTCTTTTGCCTACCTCAATCTCAATGAGAGGAAACCAAGGCTCTTATTTTCTGTTGAGTAGCTATTGGAGTAAGTCTTGAATGTGCCCCTCTAAAAGTTGATGTAAATAAATGAATTTTTGTTCAACATCTCCGAGTTGTATATAATCATCTAACTCTGGTCATTGAATCAAATTAAACTTTATTGAATAACTAATTGATTTCTCTTCTTTCAGTCATTTTTTTCTTCCCTCTTCCATTCAATTAATAAAAAAATAAATTCCCATGGTTTTTGCTACTATAACCTTCCCAACCATGATTTTTTATTCCTTCCAGACATTTGAGATGAAAATTCTCAATTCTACTAACACTAAAAAAATAGTGGGTTCTGTCATTTCTATGGTTACTTCTTTTAATTAAATGGTGAGATCCTTTCTATACACTGGAGCCTCCTTTGTCATTTAATCAAATGTTATTGTTAACTTGCATAGTTCATATCCTTTGGCTCTACCCATCAATTATACAGTAATATGTCTTTTCACAAAAAGAACTATCTATATAGTGACGGTATTTAATTATGAAAATTGGCTAGGTATAGGTAGCTGACCCTCTTAGTCCGTTCTTTCAAGAATAAGAGCATAATTGATTTTCTTATCTTAATAGTATTTCCTCCGCTTAATGGATAACCATTTGCTACCAATGGAGAATTGCTTCTCATCTCAAATCAAATCCATTTTCACTAATGGAAACCAAAAATTCTATATACCATATAGATATATGATAGATCCTCATTTTTAGATAGTAAATGGCTTTCTTCCAATCTATCCATTCTATTCGTTGGTACTGATCATTAATACTAGAAACGTTTTCTCATTTCTTTCTTCGAGCTCATGATTTGAACAAGTCACACATACACCCCAGTACATGTTCCTCAACGCTGACACCCTCAAAGAGCAGGGGATTTTGTGACATTTCTGATTGGCTATCTTGTGTTTCTAATAAGTTGTTTAATAGTTGGCATATCATATATATGTATATCTAGAATAAGAATAGCTTGGTTTAGATCGATCTTAACTAGATCGTTGATGATTATGAATCATATCTATTTAATGTCAAATCAAAGAAAATGTGAATTATGTTTTTGAAATGGATTTACACAAAATCACTAGTATTTGCATTTTCTACTACTACAAGATCAACAATGCCATGAGCTTGGGCTTTTGTTGCTGACATAAAAGCATCTCTTTCCATGTCTTCAAAAATAACCCATAAGGGATTGCTAGTTCTTTGTACATAAACCTTTGTGAGTGTTTGACAAAGTTTCAGTAGTTCTTCTGCTTCAAAGATAAATTCCCTAGCTTGTGCCTCATAAAAAGAACTAGTAGGTTGGTGAATTATAACCCTGATGATATGAATATAACATTATAAGGGGTTCTTCTGTTTTTCTTGGTTCGTCTAAAGCTAAAGTAAGGGATAAAAAATAAGAAGAAGAAAAAAAATAGAATTGAAAACTGTACAAGCATTTTTGTGCATTACATATGGCTCTATAATGGAATTGAATTTACCACCCGCCCCCTTCTCTTGAAGGACGAAGGAAATATAATCCATCTGATCTAGATCGTTGAATGATCCATTTACCAACCTTCCTTTCGTAGGAGTAAAAAAAAAAATACTATGATGGCTCTGTTGCTTTCTATATTTATCTTGTCTATGATTTAGCAATCACAGATTTTATTTATGATATGATCAAATAGGGAAAAAATGATCATTTTTTTTCATTTTTGTACTCTTTCTTTCCTAAGATGAATATTAGAAAGAAAAGAGACTTTTGGTTTGGAATAACAAAATGACTTCTGACGCTAAAATGTACTCCCGACACGTAAGATCAAATAGAAAATAAGCTTTGTTTCATACTACTATTTTGATACAAAACCTCATGTTATGAAAAAACAAGAATGATTTGTTCATATCAAACTTGAGATGCCATGCTATTATTACTGACAATTCATATTCGATATGGAGAAGGCATAGTTTTTTTTGCTTTTCAAAGAACAAACTCATTGGTGCCAAGTGTGAGGGAATGCTATACGTTTGGTAATTTCTCCTCAGACTAGAATTAAAGATCCCATTGAAGCAGCTAATCCCATGCACATTGCATGCACATCGGGTGGCACAAATTGCATAGTATCATAAATGGTCATTCCTAGGATTGCCCATCCACCGAGAGAGTTTATAAACAAATAAAGATCCCTAGTAGCATCTTCTATACCAAGATATACCATGAGACCAACAAGTTGATTTGAGACCTCATTATCAACCTTTTGGCCCCAAAAAAGTAATCTTTCTTGATAAAGTCTATTGATTAGGACAAAATTCTATCCCCCAGAAATGTACTTGCACCTTTGGATGCATACGGTTCAAAAAAATTGCGAAAAAAATCAATGTATCGATTTTAGTCCTATTTCTTTCTTTTGTAACAATTTTTTTAGGTTTGATTTTTTCTTATTTTTCAAAAATAGGTTTTGTTTTGGCATCTTTCCATACCATACTAAAAGAAGAAAAAAGAAAAATTTACTGAACTTCTTGAACTAACCTCTCAGTGATATATTATTTCATCATGATTCAAATCACGATGTTGTTTTCTTGTTCCTAAATGGGTCTTTTCGATTCTCTTAAGTTCATATTCTACTCCAAGTAAAGATCTGTTTGAATTCTATTTGTACATAATATAGGCCAAATAATCTTAGTACCACTTTTTTGGAATTCGTTTGTTTCATGCTTTAGCTTTACTTGCCTTCCCACAAACTATTCCACGTATTCATCATACTATTCCATTGATTGGCAATTTTACTTTGTACTAGTTTAATTAATATAGTTTATTAATTAAACTAGTTAAAGTTAAGTACAAGAATCGTTTATGATTTAAGTGGTAATTGTACATATATTACCAATTTGGTATTTTCTTTTCTGGACGGAGCCTGGATATTTTATCGGTCTAAATCAATCATAAATTCTTCTAATTGATAATCTGTGGATATGGATCCCCAATATAAATATAAATTAATTGGTTTAATTACACTTCACACTCCAAATAATTAACAATTCAATCAATATTCCTTGGGCAAAGGAGAGGATATCTCGATCAGAGGAGAGAACGGGGTAAATCCCATATGATCCAATATGCCTAACAGGTCACACTATACATCAACCCAAAATGCATCTTCCTCTCCAGAACTCTAAAAAGGTACTTTTTGAACACCAATAGGCATTAAATTTCAGAAAAAAAAATCAAGCCCTATACTTCACTTTAATATGGAAACGAAACAAGGGGTTTATTGTCTTCGCCATCTTTTTTCTCTATTTACCCTATTTTATTTTCCATAAATTGGAAGGGAAAACATAGGGAATAAAATAAATTTTAATGAAAGGATCAATCGCTCGAATGATGAACAAGTATCTATGCATTCATTCCCAAAAACAAAAATAGGACCAATTTTCCCATTGCGTATTGGTACTCATCAGGTATAGAATAGATCTACTTCTCTTTGTTCTTATGAACAAACTTGTTCTCTTATTTCTAACAAAATAGAATAAATAGTAATCCTTTCTCATACGGAATCTACTGAAAAGTACATCATAGTATAGTCTTTTTTAATACGATAAAGTTACATAGTGTCTACTTATCTTTGATAAAGAGAGGTATTTCCATGGGTTCACCTTGGTATCATGTCCATCTTGTCATATTGAATGATCCCGGTCAATTACTTTCTGTTCACATAATGCATAAAAAATCTAGTTTTTGGTTGGGCCAGTTCGATGGCTCTATACGAATTAGTGGTTTTTGATCCCTCTGACCCTGTTCTTGATCCAATGTGGAGACAGGGTATGTTTGTTATACCGTTCATGACTCATTTAGGAATAAGAAATTCATGGAGTGGTTGGAGTATTTCAGGAGGAACTATAACGAATCCGAGTATTTGGAGTTATGAAGGTGTGGTAGGGGCACATATTGTGTTTTTCGGCTTGTGCTTTTTGGCAGCTCTATGGCATTGGGTGTATTGGGACATAGAAATATTCTGTGATGAACGTACGGGAAAACCCTCTTTGGATTTGCCAAAAATCTTTGGAATTCATTTATTTCTCTCAGGGTTGGCTTGCTTTGGCTTTGGCACATTTCATGTAATAGGCTTGTACGATCCTGGAATATGGGTGTCTGATCCTTATGGACTAACCAGAAAAGTATAATCTATAAATCCAACGTGGGGTGCAGAAGGTTTTGATCCTTTTTTTCTGGAAGGAATAGCCTCTCATCATATTGCAGCGGGTACATTGGGCATATTGGTGGGTCTATTCCATCTTAGTGTTCATCTGCCTCAACATCTATACAAAGGATTACATATGGGCAACATTGAAATTGTACTTTCCAGTAGTATTGCTGCTATTTTTTTTGCAGCTTTTATAGTTGCTGGAACTATGTGGTATGGTTCAGCAACTACCCCAATTGAATTATTTGGGCCCACTCCTTATCAGTGGGATCAGTGATACTTCCAGCAAGAAATATATTGAAGAGTTGGGGTTGGACTGGCTGAAAATCTGAGTTTATCGGAAGCTTAGTCTAAAATTCCCAAAAAAATAGTTTTTATGATTATATTGGTAATAATCTGGCAAAAGGGGGATTATTCAAAGCAGGTTCAATGGACAACGGGGATGGAATAGCTGTTGGATGGTTAGGACACCCGATCTGTAGAGATAAAGATGGACATGAGCTTTTTGTACATCGTATGCCTATTTTTTTTGAAATGTTTCTAGTAGTTTTGGTAGATGTGGACGGAATTGTTAGAGCCGACGTTCCTTTTAGAAGAGCAGAATCCAAATATAGTGTCAAACAAGTTGGTGTAACTATTGCGTTTTATGGTGGCGAACTCAATGGGGTTAGTTATAGTGATCCCACTACTATGAAAAAATATGTTAGACATGCCCAATTAGGTGAAATTTTTGAATTAGACCGAACTACTTTGAAATCTGATGGTGTTTTTCATAGTAGTCCAAGGGGTTGGTTCACTTTTGGGCATGCTTCATTTGCTCTGCTCTTCTTCTTCGGACACATTTGGCATGGTGCTAGAACCTTGTTCAGAGATGTTTTTGCTAGTATCGATCTAGATTTGGATGCTCAAGTTGAATTTGGAGCATTCCAAAATCTTGGAGATCCAACTACATGGAGACAAGCAGTCTGATACAACGTTGTTCTGGGATCTTCTGTTTATACATATATATATATATATTCTATTTGGTATAGTGTACTAAAGAAATTTGCACTTTTTTCATCATCCTTTCTTTGATTCTTTCCTTTTGTAAATGATCCCCCTCTCAAAAAAAATAGAACTAAAATAGGTGTGGAAGCTATAATTGTAAATTACAATCGAATCTATGGAAGCATTGGTTTATACATTTCTCTAAGTCTCGACTTTAGGGATAAATTTTTTCGCTATCTTTTTTCGAGAACCACCTAAGGTTCCAACAAAAAAAATGAAATGATTTTTCATTATTGTAATTGAAGTAATGAGCCTCAAAATATAAATATAGGAGGCTCATTACTTTAATTAGTCCCCGTGTTCTTTTAATGGATCTCTTAGTTGGTGAGAAGGTTGGCCAAAGGCAGTATATAAGGTGTACCCAGTAAAGCTTACAAGTAAACTAGATATGAAGATGGCGACTAGGGTTGCTATTTCCATTTTTAGATAATTTCAAGATCACAATGGATCTATAATAAGTTCATTTAATTGTTTATTTACAACTACAATGGAATGGTATACAAAGTCAACATATTTTAACCAATGATTAAATAGGGTTATGGCTACACAAACCGTTGAGGATAATTCTAGATCTGGGCTAGGATGAACTGTTATAGGGGATTTATTAAAATCGTTGAATTCGAAATATGATAAAGTAGCTCTAGGCTGGGGTACTACACCACTTATGGGCTTGGTAATGGCTTTATTTGCGGTATTCCTTTCTATTATTTTGGAAATTTATAGTTCTTTCATTTTACTAGATGAAATTTCAGTGAGTTAAGTTTTATAAGAACTATGAAGTCCTAGGTTTTTAATAAAAAAAAGTACTTTAAAACTCAGATTTATAGATTATTTTGATAGTTTGATTATGGAATTTATTTGTTTCAATATTTCTGGAATATGAGTGTGTGACTTGTTATAATTGATCCTATTGGTAATACAAAGAACGAGTCTGTCATCTTTATGAAGATGATTCTACCCCGTCGGATATTATTTGATTTATTTTAGTATCTTGAGCATGGAATATATAGAATAAAATAAATCAAGAAAAGAAATATTTTAGCTATGATTCATACCCACTATTTAGACTTCACGATCGGGCTAAAAATAATAGGTATTTTCGAGAAAGCAAACGATTTTTTTTCTTCAAACTTATTTTGACCGAAATACAGCTATCTCTATAGATTTTCTTGAGTTATTACATCTATTCTTCAAATAAGTGATGATCAAAGGGTTCTTACTCAGAAAGCTTTTGGGTTTAGCTTAGAGCTTTATTAAATAAATCATCATTATTATAGTATGAATTTGAAGTTTCAATTAATTCATGGGGTCTCAACAAGAAAATTCCTATTAATATTAATGAATATTAAAACAAGAAACAAGAGTCAATCTGCATTACGTACAAAAAACAACAAATCAAATAACAAATAAAAAAAAGGGAAGAGAAGATTCAAGAGTCTTATAATGATCAACATAAAAAAAAAGGGCCGAGCCAACTTGATTTAGCATTATAATCACAAAGATGAAATTTAGGATTTTTGTTATTTCATATCTTTGAGACAAATTGAATCAAGCGGCTATGAAGTTTTGAGCTTTTTATTACTATTATGTTGAAAATCAGTATTTGCATATTTCTATTTGAGCCATACGAGATGAAATTCTCATATACGGTTCTCAGAGGGGGAATCTCCTATCTTAATGAAGTATATGATTGGTTCGAGGAACGTCTCAAGATTCAGGTGATTGCAGATGATATAACTAGTAAATATGTTCCTCCCCATGTTAACATATTTTATTGTCTAGGGGGATCACACTTACTTGTTTTTTAGTACAAGTAGCTACGGATTTTGCTATGACTTTTTACTATCGTCCAACCGTTACGGAGGCCTTTTCCTCTGTTCAATACATAATGACTGAGGCTCACTTTGGATGGTTAATCCAATCAGTTCATCAATGGTCAGCAAGTATGATGGTTCTAGTGATGATCCTTCACATATTTCATCTGTATCTCACAGGTGGATTTAAAAAACCTCGAGAATTAACTTGGGTTACAGGAGTGGTTCTGGCTATATTAACTACATCTTTTGGTGTAATTTGTTACTCTTTACCTCGGGATCAAATTGGTTATTGGGCCGTAAAAATTGAGACTGGTGTACTTGAAGCTATTCCTATAATAGGATCGCCTTTGGTAGAGTTATTACATGGAAGTGCTAGTGTGGGCCAATCCACTTTGACTCACTTTTATAGTTTACACACTTTTGTATTGCCTCTCCTTACTGCTGTATTTATGTTAATGCACTTTCCAATGATACATAAGCAAGGTATTTTAGGTCCTTTATAGAAAAAGAAAAGACAGATCATAAATATTTGTAATTGATGATATATCATTTCGGGAAGGAAAATAGTATTTCATTGCTACAAATATGGGTTATTAAAAAAATGAGACATATTGTTTGGATACTTCTTCTCTTCAACTCCAAAGTATTGTATTCCTTATTTTATACGAATAGTTGAAGTGCATTTTCCGAAGAGAAGATGGATTATGGGAGTGTGTGACTTGAACTATTGATTGGGCCAGTAGATATATGATTTTTTTCTGCCACGTTAGAATTCACAACCAAATGTGTGTTTGTATCCAACCACCATGTAAGTATCTTACAAAGCAAAGGATAGGCTAGTTCATTTGCGAAGAATTTTTTCTATGATCATACCAAAATCATGTCATACATGAACAGGCTCCGCAAGATCCTATAGAATAGAGAATAAGTGATGTGCCATGATTTTCTATCTATTTCACTTACTTATTTCTTATTTATAGTATACAAATGCATTCATTTCCTTTGCATCAATCTTGATCTATGATACTATTGTAGTGCAATAAAGGATCTAAAGAAAAACAAAGGCTGGACTTTATTAGATTAGTAACAAGTAAATACTTTGTATGTAAGATAATTGAGATGTTGTAGGATAAACACCAACCAAAAAACATGAGACAATCCAAAAAGCAACTAATAATGATCAAAGATCAAATTAGTAAGCCTACTTGGATATTGAGCATTTACCTCTAAGAACTAAATTCTTTGCAATGAATAGTTTTGCAAATTTAATAAATCTTTTTTTCTATAGTATATAGACTCTTATTCTTATATAGAGTCATTATAATTCTATTATGTGTGGATATGTATGAAATATATATTTCATATGAATCTATTCCTGTCATTCCATTTTGCTCAAGCCGGATGATGAAAAATTATCATGTCCAGTTCTTTCGAGGGATGGATCTATAAGAATTCATCTATCCCAATAACAAAGAAACAAAACTCGAATGATCTTATATTGAGAGCTAAATTGGCTAAAGGAATGGGGCATAATTATTATGGAGAACTCGCATGGCCCAATGATCTTTTATATATTTTTCCGGTAGTAATTCTAGGTACTATTGCATGTAATGTAGGCTTAGTGGTTCTCGAACCATCAATGATTCATGAACCGGCAGATCCATTTGCATCTCCTTTGGAAATATTACCCGAATGGTACTTCTTTCCCATATTTCAAATACTTCACACAATACCCAATAAGTTACTGGGTGTTCTTTTAATGGTTTCAGTACCAATGGGATTATTGACAGTACCATTTTTGGAAAATGTTAGTAAGTTCCAAAATCCATTTCATCATCCTGTAGCTACAATAGTCTTTTTGGTCGATACCATAGTATCTCTTTGGTTAGGTATTGGAGCAACATTACCTATTGATAAATATTTAACTTTAGGTCTTTTTCAAATTGATTCAATCGCAAAATACCGCAAGCCTAGGTATCTAAGGAATAGTCACTTCAAAGTGACTATTCCTTAGATAACTTAATTTTGTTTATTACGATCCATTTTGTAAAAATATGGATTGTGTCGAAGATGACAAATTCAGTTTCTTTTTTTTCTAAAAAGAAGATGAAATAATTCCAATGAATTTCAAATTCAAACTTCTCCTTTTCTTAGTTCTTAGGTAAATCAACTGCGAAATGCTTCTGTAGAGTGTCTAATATCTGTTTTACATCTTCTATGCAAAAATATTCAATTTATAAGATCTTCTTGACTCTTACTCAAAAGGTCCAATAATGTATGTATATTGGACCTTTTGAGACAATTATAGATCTTGGAAGGCAATTCTGATTGGTCAATAAAAATAGATTTCAATGGAATTCTATTTTTGTTTTTCTTTAGATTATTTAATCTATCTTGAAAGGTAAAAGAGGATAAAGTAAACTTGTTTTTATTTTCCTTGAAATGAGTGTCTTCTTCCTCTGTATGTAGAAAAGGAAGAAATAAATCAATCAAATTACAAGAAGCTTCATAAAGTGCTTCTTTAGGAGTTAAACTTCCATTTGTCCATATTTCTAGAAATAGTATCTCCTATTTTTCATTCCCATTACCATAAGAATGAATACTATGATTTGTATTTCAAACAGGCATGAATACAGCATCTATAGGATAACTTCCATCTTGAGAGTTATTTATAGATTTCATATGATATCCACGATCTCTCTTGATTTGTAATCCAATGCACAAATCATCGGTTCTATTAGGTTAGCTATATACTGTGTAATGTGAACTATTTCCACGGAAGGTGGTGAGATGATATCTTGAGCGGTTACGTACCTAAGACCCCTAACACAAATGGATGCATCTCTAATTCCATAGAGATTACTTCTCAATATAATTTCTTTCAAATTGAGTGAAATTTCATGTATTGATTCTTCAATAACTACTATTGTAGAATATTCATGTGATACGTCCTCAGATTTTGCATGTGTACATGTTCCTTCTATTTCTCCAAGTAAAGTCCTTCACATGGCAATATTGATTGTATCAGCCTGATCTTTCCTGTTGCAGAAAATATCGATGTCCACCACAATTCACAATATAGAGGAAGAACAGAAAAGAGGAAAAGATAGCACACAAGAGATATATGTGGGAAGACGATCCAGAGAATATTGTATTGATGAGGAAGAGAAAAGAGAAGATTACAACGACGGAGACGAAACTCCAATATCACCAACTCTCACTCTCTATTTTCTATATCTTGAGACCCTTACATCAATGGTGTATTTATAGATGTGGCCTAATGATGTTTGAGTCAAAATAGAAGACTGACTCCAATAAGACTTCTACTAATTTAAGACTTCTAGAAGATAAATCTAGATAAGGATTAGGCCCATTAATATAATTAAGACTATCCGGAAAATCCGGATTCGAGACACCATAAAGCCAACAATCTCCACCTTGGCTCGAATCATCTTATTCTCTGAATTTGAATCTTCAATAGATGTCTTTACCATTACCTCCTGGGATAGGATCAACGACCTTGAATATTGATCAAGTCCAAAAGAGGTTGAACTTATCAATCGGAATCACCTTCGTCAACATATCTGCAGGATTTCTTGAAGTATGAATCTTTTGTAAAGAAATCTCGCCGTCTTCAATAATATCCCGAATAAAATGAAATCGGACATCTATATGCTTTGATCTGGCATGATACATTTGGTTCTTCGCAAGGTGTATGGCGCTCTGACTGTCACAAAAAATAGGAAGAACATGTTGAGAAAAACCAATTTCACTTGCCAAACCTTTTAGCCATAGAACTTCTTTGACGGCTTCTGTAGCTGCCATATACTCAGACTCTGTTGTAGATAATGCTACAGTTGACTGTAAGGTACACCTCCAACTAATAGGTCCTCCACAAAGAGTGAAAAGATAACCAGTGAGGGATCGGCGTCGATCAAGGTCTCCAGCATAGTCTGAATCGACATAGCCAATAATTTTGGCCTCTTGCACTGTGTTCTGGTCGAAACATAACCAATATTAAGAGTACCTTTAATATATCTTAATAGCCATTTCATGGCCTGCCAATGCTCTTTTCCTGGATTTGTCATGTAACGACTAACAACGCGACTGCTTGTGCAATAGCAGGTCTTGTGGCATACATAGCATACATAGACTTCCAACAGCACTTGAAAATGGATGTTCTCCATGTATGCATGCTCTTCATCTGTAGAAGGACATTGTTGAGCTGAAAGCTTGAAGTGAGATGCCAAAGGAGTACTGACGGATTTTGAATTCTGCATGTGAAAACGAGAAATAATCTTCTCGAGATATTTGCTCTGTTTAAGCCATAATTTTCCATGCTTTCGATCTCGATCCATCTCCATACCGAGAATCTTCCTTGCAGCACCTAAATCTTTCATCTCAAATTTCTTTTTCATTTTAAACTTTAAATCATTCAGTAGAGATATGTCTTGAGTAGCGATAAGCATATCATCAACATAAAGAAGCAATATAATAAATGAGTTATTGGCATGCATCTTAAAATCCAATGTAGCCAAGATGCCAATGATTCGCAAAACTGTCATTCGTACCTTTTGTTGGGGGAGCCGAAAGAGTGTCGAAGCGGAATAATATAGTGAGCCGGACACCAAACCATCCCAAAAGCTTAAGCTCATGGGATATGAGCCTTTTTTCACTATATATATTGGACCCTATTTATCCAATATCCGATGTGGGACTAATTTATCACACCTGACATTATAACAATCTCCCCCTTCAGGTGTGATTTGACCACATCAATTTTAACACTCTTAATTAAGAACTTTTTTACTCGACCAGTTCCACCGTGTGACCCACATCAACGGGTTTTTGTCTCATTCTTTTTGATTTTTTTTTAAGAGAAACTAACATACGACTCAATTCAGTCGCACCATCACGGTAATTTCGGTCTTAAGAGTTTGCACAGCTTCGAACCTGAAGCTCTGATACCATTTGTTGGGGGAGCCGAAAGAGTGTCGAAGCGGAATAATATAGTGAGCCGGACACCAAACCATCCCAAAAGCTTAAGCTCATGGGATATGGGCCTTTTTTCACTATATATATTGGACCCTATTTATCTAATATCCGATGTGGGACTAATTTATCACACCTGACATTATCACACTTTCCTAAGTGGGGAGAGAATGAAACGGCCATAACAAAGATGTTTACTATCTACTCTTGATTCAACACACTTCCACTATGGTGTTCGAGTGGATTCTGCTACTTCCCCTCGAACCATACTAATATTCTAATTTGATTAGGTCATTGAATCATTTATTTCTCTTGATAGTTGTTTAATTCTTATTTCTACACACGTCTTTTTTTAGGACGTCAACATCCATTATGTGGCATAGGTGTTACATCATGTACGAAACTTAATAGTATAACACTTCTATGAATGGTTCGTAATGTTGCATCTCTTCTGAGACTAGGACCTTTTATCATAACTTCTTCTCATTGCGTACCCTAATCAATTATTGTACGAAAAGTGTTTACTATTGCTGCTTAAGTAGCATAGGGTGTTCCTCTTCTTGTGCCTTTGAATCCAGAAGTACCTGCGGACACCCAAGAAACCACCTGACCACGTACATGTGTAACAATTACAATGGTATTGTTGAAACTTGCTTGAACATGAATAACTCCTTTTAGTATTCTACGTCCATTCTTGCGTGAACCAATACGTCCATTCCTACGAGAACCAACTTTTGCTATAGGTTTTGTCATATTTTATTATCTATCTCCTAAATAGGAGTCAGAGATATATAGAAATATGTGAAGATATTCATTTCATATTAAAAAAATGGATCCCCTATTTTTATTTTTACATTACAGGGATCCCCTCTCTACTTTAGTTTAGAATTAGAATTTTTTTTTAAGATTAAAGATTACCCTATCCCTATCTTTCTTTATGTTTTGGATTTAAACAAATCACCACAATTCATCCGCGTTTACAGATCAGTTGACACTTTTCACAAATTTTACAGACGGAAGTTCTTATTTTCATATTTCTCATTCCTTCATTCCCGAATCTACTGTTCGGAAGAAAAAAATAAGTCTCTTGAATTTTTTAACTTAACAAACAAGGACTATTTCAAAAATCACTTAATCGTTTGGCTCCTTGTTGCGAAGTCTATAAATTATACGTCCCTTGATTGAATCGTAATGACTTATTTCGATTTTGACTCTATCTCCAGTTAGTATCCATATAAAACTGAGCCGGATTCTCCCTAAAACATAACCTAAAATTAGATCTTCATTATCTAAACGTACCTAGAACATACCGTTGGGAAGTGATTCAGTAATTAAGCCTTCATGAATCAATTTTTGTTCTTTCATTCTAGGTAACCCCCTTTAAGTCTTAATGAGATAAAATTAGGATACTGGAGGCGGATCAACATATATAACACAAAATTTCTCCTCCAATTCATTTTAGTCGAGCTTCTCAATCTGCCATTATACCTTGAGAAGTAGAAAAAATTACAATCCTTATTCCACCTAAAATCTTAGGAATTCGTTGATAGTTGGAATAGATTCGTAGACTAGGTTGGCTGATACACTTTAAAATAGTTCTATATACTCTATTCCTAGTTCTTCTATGTCGTAGGGTTAAAACTAAGAAAAATTTTTGACTTTCTTGAGCATGATGTTTTCGAACATTTTCAATAAAACCTTCTCATAAAAGTATTTTAACAATGTTTTTGGTGATATTCATAGATTCTATTCGAACCCTTCCCTTTTTATCCATGTCAGCATTTCTTATAGAAGTTATTATATCAGCAATAGTATCCCTACCCATGACGAACTCGAATTATTCTTGTCTTCCAATTTGGATATAATCAACATGTTTTATTATTTATTTTTCTTTACTATTTTTTTATTCAAAGTATATGCGTGAGACACAATCTACTAATAATTTAATAATGAATTGCTCCATTTTTGGTACCCGACTAGTAGTTCCATCTACTAGTATTTAGTATTTATAATACGTTGGGAGCTAGTGAAACTATTTTAGTAAAATTAAACTGTCTCAATTCTCGGGGAATTGCACAAAAAACTCGAGTTCCTTTTGGATTGCCTTCTTGATCAATGACAAACGCAACATTGTCATCATATCGTATTATCATACCATGTCACATTTGAGTTCTTTACATGTACATACAATTACAGCTCTAATTACTTCTGATCTTTCTAGAGGCATATTAGGCACTGCTTCCTTGATCACAGCAACAATAACGTCGCCAATATGAGCATATCGGGGATTAACGGCCCCTATGATTCGAATACACATCAATTCTCGAGCTCCACTATTATCTGCTACATTTAAAAGGGTTTGGGGTTGAATCATATGATTTTTCTTTTTTAATTTGCTATTTCAATGTAGTAAAGAATGAAAAAAAAATATTGTCTGTCCAGAAATAAAGAAATCTTTTGTTGTTTATTTTTTCATCTGCAATATTCAATATAATAAATAGTCCTTTTGTTTTGCTTAGTTCTATGTTCCTATCCTGAAATAATAAATTGAGTTCGTATAGGCATTTTGTACGCAGCTATTTCAATAGCGGCCCTAGCTACAGTTTCGAATACTCCTCCCATTTCATAAAGTATTCGACCCGGTCTAACAACGGATACCCAATATTTGGGAGATCCTTTTCCCAAACCCATACATGTTTCTGTGGGTCTTAGTGTAATAGTTTTGTCGGGAAATATGCGTATCCATATTTTCCACCACGATGCACATATCGTGTCATTGCTCTTTGCCCCGTTTCTATTTGTTTGGCTGTGATCCAAGAGGGTTCAGGTGCCTGAAGAGCATATCTACCAAAACTAATATAATTGCCTCGACAAGATATTCCCCTCATTCTTCCTCTATGTTGTTTACGAAATCTAGTTCTTTTGGGGTCATAGTTGATGGTTCTTTTTTTTTTTTCATTCCATCCCTACTGCAGAACCTGACATGAGAGTTTCTTTTCATCCAGCTCCTCACGAATGAAACAATTCATTCAATAGTTTTAAAGAAATAGTATTATATAAAAGACTATTATAAAATATTTATGTATGTATTTTATAATACATATTTTTAATATAACATATAATTAATAATGCACTAAATCACTAAACTAAGTAATGTGTTTGATATTGAATTTGTTTAACTGTCTGTATATACAATCAAGATGCAAAGCTAGATTTATATATTTATTTGTAAATCTAGATAGAGGTATAGGTAATGTCTTTTTTATTTTATAATTATAACTATGATGATTATAATGAATCTTTCTTTTTTATTCTTATTGAACTATACCAAATAAAAAATATTGTAATTCAATAAATAAATGTTTCACAAGCAAATATTGACTCTTTCTCATTCATAGGTTGTTCAATCCATAACCTCTTAGAATAGATCGATTTCTGAAATGCCTTTTTGGATCTTCCTCAATGTCCCTGCTATTCACGGAATGTGAGAAGCAGATGAATAATCATCTACATCCGGAAGAAATCAAACTTGGGAATCCTACAAGATCAATTCGTTCTTTTTCCTTTGACAGATGGTCAGAACTTCATCTAGGTTTGAATCTTATTCAGAGGTCCACTGGAGATCAAAAATTTTTGAAGAAAAAACAAGATGTTTCTTTTGCCCCTTCCAGGCGATCAAAAAATAAAGAAATGGTTGATATATTCAAGATAATTGCATATTTACAAAATACCATCTCAATTCATCCTATTTCATCAGATCCGAGATGTGATCTAGTTCTAAAGGATGAACCAGATATGGACAGTTCCAATAAGATTTCATTCTTGAACAAAAATCCATTTTTGGATTTATTGCATCTATTGCATGACCGGAACAAAGGGGGATATGCGTTACACCATGATTTTGAATCAGAAGAGAGATTTCAAGAAATGGCAGATCTATTCACTCTATCAATAACCGAGCCGAATCTGGTGTATCATAGGGGATTTGCCTTTTCTATTGATTCCTACAGATTGGATGCAAAAAATTTCTTGAATGAGGTATTTAACTCCAGAGATGAATCAAAATCAAAAAAGAAATGTTTATTGGTTCTACCTCCTCTTTTTCATAAAGAGAATGAATCTTTTTATCGAAGGATTAGAAAAAAAATCAATCTGGATCTACTGCGGTAATGATTTGGAAGATCCAAAACTTAAAATAGCGGTAATTGCTACCAACAACATTATGGAGGTAGTCAATCAATATGGATTGATCCGAGATCAGATGAACCTATGGGTACATAATAAATGTATCGAATCGATTCCTTTTAATAAATAGATCTGATCGCAACTTCCAATATGGAATTCAAAAGGATCAAATAGAAAATGATACTCTGAATCATATAACTATAATGAAATATATGATCAGCCAACATTTATCAAATTTGGAAAATAGAAAATGGTTTGATCCTCTTATTTCTCGAACTGAGAGATCCACGAATTGGGATCTTGATGCATATAGATACAAATGGTCCAATGGGAGCAAGAATTTCCAGGAACATTTGGAACATTTCATTTCTGAATAGAAGAACCATTTTCAAGTAGTATTCGATTGATTACGTATTAATCAATATTCGATTGATTGCTCCGAGGCTATCGACAAACAAGATTTGTCTAAGTCACTTCATTTCTTTTTGCTCAAGTCACTTCTCTTTTTGTCCAAGTCACTTCCCTTTTTCTTTGTGAGTATCGGGGATATACCCCTTCATAGATCTGAGATCCACATCTATGAATTGAAAGGTCCAAATGATCAACTCTGCAATCAGTTATTAGAATCAATAGGTGTTCAAATCGTTCATTTGAATAAAATGAAACCCTTCTTATTGGATGATAATGATACTTCCCAAAGACCAAAATTCTTGATCAGTGGAGGAATAATATTACCATTTTTGTTCAAAAAGATACCAAAGTGGATGATTGACTCATTCCATACTAGAAATAATCATAGGAAATCCTTTCATAACATGGATTTCTATTTCTCAATGATATCCCACGATCGAGATGATTGGCTGAATACTATGAAACCATTTCATAGAAGTTCATTGATATCTTCTTTTTATAAAGCAAATTGACTTGATTCTTGAATGATCCACATCACTTCTGGTTCTATTATAATTAAAGATTCCCTTTTTATGTGGAAAAGATCCGTATCCATAATTGTGATCTTACTTATGGACAATTCCTCAATATCTTGTTCATTTGCAGCAAAATAGATTTTTTGTGCATCGGTAAAAAAAAATTATTTTTTTGGAGAGAGAGACTACTTCACCAATTGAGTCACAGGTATCTGACATATTCATACCTAACGATTATCCACAAAGTAGTGACGAAAAAACATATAAATTGTACAAATCTTTCCATTAAACCTTTCAACAAGATAGTGCTTTTTCAAATCTCTCAAAATGGAATCTGTTCCAAACATATAAGCCATGGCTCCTTACTTTGACAGGGTGCAAAGATCTATATTTTGCCCTTTCAAATACTTTTTCAGACCCATTGCCGATACTAAGTATAAGTAGCAGTCAAAAATTTGTATCCATTTTTCATGATATTATGCACAGATCAGATATATCATGGCTTATTCCTCAAAAAATTATGGGCGATTCTTCAACAAAAGATTCTGATAAGTAAGATTTCGAGTAAGTGTTTATCGAATCTTCTTCTTATGTCCGAAGAAATTATTCATCAAAAAAATGAGTCACCCATTCTATTGATATGGACACATCTAAGATCAACAAATTCTCGAGAGTTCCTCTATTCAATCATTTTCCTTCTTCTTGTTGCTGGATATCTCGTTTGTATACATCTTCTCTTTGTTTTTCGAGCCTCTAGTGAGTTACAAACAGAGTTAGAAAAGATCAAATCTTTGATGATTCCATCATACATGATTGAGTTGCGAAAACGTCTATATAGGTATCCTACATCTGAACTGAATTCTTTTTGGTTAAAGAATCTCTTTCTAGTTGCTTTGGAACAATTAGGAGATTCTCTGGAAGAAATACGGGGTTCTACTTCTGGTGGCAACATGTTATTGGGTGGCAGTCCCTCTTATGGGATCAAATCAATACATTCTAAGAAGAAATATTTGAATATCAATCTCATCAATCACATAAGTATCATACCAAATCCCATCAATCAAATCACTTTTTTGAGAAATACGAAATATTTAAGTCGTACAAGTAAAGAGATCTATTCATTGATAAGAAAAAGAAAAAATGTGAATGGTGATTGGATTGATGATAAAATAGAATCCTGGGTCGCGAACAGTGATTCAATTGATGATGAAGAAAGAGAATTCTTGATTCAATTCTCCACCTTAACGATAGAAAAAAGGATTGATCAAATCCTATTAAGTCTGACTCATAGTGATCATTTAGCAAAGAATAACTCTGGTTATCAAATGATTGAACAACCGGGGTCAATTTACTTATGATACTTAGTTGACATTCATAAAAAGTATCTAATGAATTATGAGTTCAATAGATCCTATTTAGCAGAAAGACGGATCTTCCTTGCTCATTAGCACACAATCTCTTATTCACAAACCTCATGTGGGGCTAATAGTTTTCATTTCCCATCTCATGGAAAGCCCTTTTCTCTTTGCTTAGCCCTATCCCCTTCTAGGGGTATTTTAGTGATAGGTTCGATAGGAACTGGATGGTCCTATTTGGTCAAATACCTAGTGAAAAACTCCTATGTTCATTTCATTAAGGTATTTTTCAACAAGTTCCTGGCTGACAAGCCTAAAGGTTATCTTATTGATGATATTGATATTGATGATAGTGACGATATTGATGATAACCTTGATATAGAGCTGCTAATTATGATGAATGTGCTAACTATGTATATGACGCCGAAAATAGACCAATTTGCTATCACCCTTCAATTCAAATTAGCAATAGCAATGTCTCCTTGTAT